>NWSH02000612.1:14053689-14090336 GCA_002382865.2 Heliothis virescens | reverse complement strand
AAATCCCCATCTTATAGGATATTCAAATGAAAGGGTTTGATAAGTATAATACAGTGCAGTACACAAAATCAAAATCCAAGATGGCCGCCCTACAGTATGGCGGACAACTTACTTTTTAATTCCATCAATATGGATTATGATATCAAATGAAGAGGGCTTTTTAAGTAGAATACAGTGCAGTATACAAAATCAAAATCCAAGATGGCCGCCGCTTAAATAGAATGAGAAATAAAAACTAAAAACTAAAAATAAAAAGGTAAAAAACTTTTTAAGTTAAACGGTTTTATGGTAAGCAGATAAATGCTAAAAGCTAAAAAATAACAAAATAAAACAAATTTTAAACATATGCATTGGTTAACTAAATAAAATCGTGGGGCACGTGCAATATTTATAATCGTCAGTTAAAATCTGCCCACGATTTTATTTTAGTGTAACCAATGCATATGTTTAAAATTTGTTTTATTTTGTTTATTTTTTAGCTTTTAGTACATTTATCTGCTTACCATAAAAACCGTTTAACTTAAAAAGTTTTTTTACCTTTTTTTTAATTTTAAGGATTTTATAGAAGCCATGAAATTATCATAGGATTTCTTAATGGGTAAAACTAGGGGCAACTGTTAGGGCCTTATCACACTAGCGGATTAGGATTAGATAGGCGAGAGACTCGCAGCCGCTTGCGTAACAGGGCCCTTAGTCATAGCTTTTTTCATTTTATCAAACTACAATGTTAATAATGGATAAATTATTTTGTAAATATAGATCAATTGCATACATTAGAAAAACAATATATAACTCACAGTAAGCTGTACAATTTCTCGCAGAGTGATATCGCCAACAATATGTTTGGTGAGGTCGTCCTCCCAGGCTCGGCCCTGCCCTCACCGGCCACATTGTGTATGTGCAGCATGCTCAACCACTTGCTGAGGCTGTCATATGCGGTCACACGGACCTTTCTGTATTTTGGTGGAGAGAATATTTGTTGTATGGTTCAAAGTTACACGGTAAGTTTGATAAATGTAGAATTTTAAATAAGCAAAATAAAATAAATAATCTTCAAAATAACAGTGTAACATTCTATAGAAAATATAATATATTGCAAAAAATAAAATGAATTAAGTAATAGAGGAGTGTAATATTACCCTGGATTCGGACGCTTGGGTTTTTCTGAGCTCCATTTCAGTGTTTGCATCACAATCGGAATACTAGTCCAGAAAATGGAATTGAGGTTTGGTCCTAAGCTGTAAAAAAGATGTGCAAGTTTAAGATAAATGTATTTAAATGAGTGTAGTTTTACTACTATTAGAGATTTGAATTTTGAAAGAAATATTGAATTCCATGACATGGCAATTCATGAAACAGGGACAAACATAAATTCTACCAAATGTTGTCATGCCTTTGATTACGATTTTTAACTAATTTCTAAAAAGGGCAGAGAACTTACAATTTGTGTGTAATGAAATGGTACATAAATATATTGGCTGCCTTTCCCTCAGAAGGAGTTTAACAACTTTTTTCATAACAGCATGAGTAAAATATCAATTTACCATAATATCATAGCATTTAATGTCTTCAAGGCTTGTGTCTTCACAATGACAGCTTCAGTGACATCGGTGTTCAACTGCTGGATACACTGCAGTGCCTGCAGGATCACCTCCAGTATTAATTGAGGCTGCACCGACAACTACTACTTCTCTCAAAAAAACTAAGTTGTCCGCCATCTTGTAGCGGCGGCCATCTTGGATTCACAATAATATTGAATATGGATTATTGTATTGTCACCAGAATCAAAGGCGTATACCAAATTTCAGATCAATCGGTTAACGGGAAGAGGGTTAAATTTCAATTACAAGATTTGACCCAAACAAACAAACACCCTGACCTAAATAAAACCGTTTAAAAATACATATATTATCCTTTTGCAGATGAGCAATCAGTACACTAAGAATTTGAGTAAGAAAGCTAAGAGGAAGCTAGCGAACTCTATGTTACAACAGAGTACAATCTCTAGTCACGCGCCAGGCGAGAAGAGTAAGGATGATACGTGAGTATTTTTTAAGAAAAAATAGGTTTTTGAGTAGTTTTGTCTGCAGTTTATCTAGTCAGAAGCTTCATGCACCCTGATAAAAAGTAGCCTAAGCCTTCCTTAATAAATGGGCTATCTATCACTTAAAGTATTTACCAAATCGAACCAGTGGTTCTTGACATTTCAAGCAAACAAACAAAATGAATATACAGACAAAAATGAACATACAATAATAATAAACAACATTACACGTATTTGTTCCCACTTTCTATTTTTACGTCAGAATAATAATTTTAATAGCAACTACTATTAACTTTCTTTAAATGCTTGATGCAAAATATATATTATTTTCTTTATTTATAGTACTGAGGAAGCGAGCGACGAGGTCGCCATCGCAGCTCTAGAATGTGCAGAATCATTCCTTACAGTCAGTGGAATATTCTTGAAACCAACCACACATAAGGTAAGTCAATTCTTTATACTAAAATATACCTACTTAATACTAGCCGTTTCACGTGGTCTTACTACTTCCCGCATCCGGGTAAAAGTAGCCTAGACTGTTCTGAAGTCAAATTACTGTAAAGTTACATCAAAACTCGCTAACAAACATCCAGACATTAAATCTTATACACTTAAATAAATATGACTAGCCTTTACCTTGATCTCGGGGGAACTTCTCCGATCACACGGATAAGTTAAAGCTTATGTCACTAGGCTTTAGCCCGCGCGAAACCAAAGATTCTTTAATTTTTAGTAAGTTTTTAAACGGTTTTATTTAGGTCACCCCGTTTGTTAAACGGTTTTATTTAGGTCACCCCGTTTGTTTTGTTCGTGCGTCAAATCTAGTAAGTGAAATTTCACCCTCTTCCCGTCAACCGATTGATCTGAAATTTGGTATACGCCTTTGATTCTGGTGACAATACAATTATGTATATTCAATAATATTGTGCATCCAAGATGGCCGCCGCTACAATATGGCGGACAACTTACTTTTTTTTAATTCCATCAATATGGATATCAAATGAAAGGGCTTGTTAAGTAGAATACAGTGCAGTATACAAAATCAAAATCCAAGATGGCCGCCGCTACAATATGTTGCACTATACAAAATCACAATTATGAATCCTCCACCCAAGTCAAGATCTCGTATCCTGTCGAGGACTGTGTGGCGTTAGGGTGGCTAAAAATGATACGTCGCTAAGGGTACACCACCCAAGTTAAGGTAAAAGGTAAAAGCGCGCCGAGAACTGTATGGCATTAGGGTGGATAAAAATGATATGTCGTTAGCGTTTTCCCCTCAAGATTCAGGCACATCTTGTTGTACATAGCCTTGCTCCTCTATTGGACCTCTGGGGGGGTCGACCGTAATAATGTCCATTACTCGTGGGAACAAAATGGTAACAACAAAAAAAAAACTAAAAACTTAAAAAAAAAAAAGGTAAAAAAAACTTTTTAAGTTAAACGGTTTTATGGTAAACAGCAAAATGTTGCAGATCAATGTACTAAAAACTTAAAAATAAAAAAAAGGTAAAAAAAACTTTTTAAGTTAAACGGTTTTATGGTAAACAGCAAAATGTTGCAGATCAATGTACTAAAAGCTAAAAAATAAAAAAAAATTAAACATATGCATTGATTACACTAAAATAAAATCGTGGGGCACATTTTAACTGACGATTATAAAATATTGCACGTGCCCCACGATTTTATTTCTTCATCTTGAAAAGTGCTCCTTTGGCGAAGTGTACCAGTTATTAAGTTCATTGCATTTGAGCATGGTGTACAAGTTGAGAGTTGAGAGTGTTATCACGTCTTATTGACAAACATCTCAAATTTCTTTCACCGTTTTATCATGATTACCTAACACACACAGTTACTTTCACATATATTATATCAAATGTTATGTTATGTATAAATGTTATTATATAAATAACATTCTACAATCCGCAGATATTCCAAGAGCGTCTAATCCGCGAGTGCTACAGCCTGCAGTCGTACAGCCGCGGCCGCGCGCTGCAGCTGCTGCGTGCGCTGGAGGCGTCGCGCAAGAACACGCCGCCCGCGCTGCCGCCGCCCACGCACTACTGTCTGCAGCTCTATAGCATGCTCGTTAATAGCAGCTGCGAGGAGGTACCAACTTGTTATTCTAATGAAAATTGCGCTAGGAGTTGTATTTTAACAATGGATAACTCCTTAGACACAAGTTCACCAACAACATAAACATCAGTTTTTAGAACAAGTGTTTAGGTACTATGATATTTCGCGTTGTTCTAAGAAAAATGGATGCATATATTGTGCCAGACAATGCAATGAATATTTATTTTCATTTAGTACTTTTTTTGCTAACAAATTTTGTGTTTGACATCCAAAACTGTCATTCTGCAGAAGCAACAAGCAACACTTATTTTGTAACCAATTTTTTTTGGATTATTTCTGGATTTGGTTTATGTTATTATATCTGGAATAGTTATGATTGAAGCAAAATTCGTTACTATCTTTTAATAAATCTTCTAAAACTTGTCACAGATCAGAAAGTTCAGCTCACAAGCCCTTCTGGACATTCGACTACACCTACATTGCTCGCCGCCATCAATTAACTTCGCTCTAGAACCACAGACGGAGACCAGAACCGACAAGAGTAACAGAAAGGAAATATCTAAGAAGAATAGAAAGGCACTCGAAGCATTGTTGGGGAAAGATCGGTAAGTTAATCTTTAGTATAGTTCGCGCAAAAGTTTATGACGTCACTAAACATGGCGCGGGTAGCTGCGCAGAAACCTATTTTAGGTGTCAGTAGGTGACGGGGGTCGGGAAGGGGTATGGATAGATGCGCGGACTTTTGTGAGAAGTTAGTTGCGGAACGACATTGAGTTTTACGATAACTGTAATAGGTTAGGTGTAGTTCTCACCAAGCTTAATGACGTTCGAAGACGCTCGGAAGTTAGCTGCGTAGAGCTAACTTCTGAGCTCAAATTCGCTCAAGTAGACCGTGCCACCCGATACCTAAAAATTGATTCTGCTCATGTACAGACAACAGCAGGTCAAAGTATACGAATCTGTCAAATTTTACCAATCAAATAGTAACCTACCGCCATTACGATAAGGTTGAAAATCTTTAGCAGAAATTTGACAGATTGTGGTAACTTGATGTGCTGTCGTCTGTACTCAAAAGACATCCGAGTTGCCATTAAGTTTGACACCAACTATCCTGAAAGACACAATACTAATAAAATATTGTTTTCCAGAATGCCAGATACGGAAGAGTTAGAAGAACCGCAGAATAAAATACCTCGTTTAGAAGAAGGTCAAGATAGGATCAGTATCAGCAGTGAATCGTCACCATCTGTAGTCATTTCAGACGATGAAGTGGAAGTAATTAATCAAGAGAATACCAACACCGAAGTGGATGACGTTGAATTAATGCCTGTTGAAACTATAGAAGATTCCAGTCCTAAAATAAGCAGAAAACGTAAAGCTTCAGATACAATTAATATTGAAGATACTGTAGACACTACAGAAAGTAATAAAGATATAGAAATTGATGTGCCAAAAGAAACAGCTAATATTTACGAAGCCAAAACACAAGTTCCTTTAAACACTTCCACTGATACAATAGATGGTGATAAAAGTCCAGTGTCCTTAGAGATAGCTTATGGGGCTTCCAACACAGACTGCAGTGTGAAAAGGCTTGAGAAGTTAGACGATGATAATCTACCCAGTACAAATGATACTGATGATGTTCAGATAACCTGTGGACAGGTAGTAGCTTATTCTCAAGAATCTGCTAAAGATACGGTTGAAGTTGGAATTGAAATTTCAGCTGTAAAGACTAATAAAATTGATGACGCAGCTGAAAATGAAGAGACGAAACAGAATGGCGATGTCAATGATAATATAGAAGTTACAATAACAAGCAAGGAAGTCACAGTTGAAGATATGTTGGCTGATTTCGTTGACGAAGTTATTGAAGAGCCAAGTTTAGTAACATAAGCGTAATATTGATTATTGTAAGACTAAATACATATATTTTGACAATATATTGCTTGAAAAGCTTCAATTAATATTTTTGTTTATATTTTATACAATGCCCAGAATTATAGATAGAGAGACAAAGATAGCACTTGGTGGTCATATAACATAAATAGAAAATTTGCAACAAACAATATTAATTCCAAATTAGCTTTGATCTGCAAAGCGCTATAAAACTAACGGATGTCTATTTTTTTACGCGCGACGAGAGTACGTTGGTAAAGACGCTCTCGGTGTTTTGCAAAACGGACATTTTTGCAAAAATGTATAATTGGTGCAGTCCCGTCCCAAATAGGTGGGAGATTAGGCAAAAGACTCTTATTTGAAAAATCGTTTTTTTTTCCCAAGCTGACATTTCATTACTTTGACACCGACAGCTTTCATTTTGACATTTCGAAGTAAACACCTCGAAAACACGAGTGTTTTATTTAGTTTTTCAAAGAAAATCCATTTAAAAATGGTAATAGCAATTGGATTTGAAGGAAGTGCTAATAAAATTGGCATCGGAATAGTTAAAGATGGGGAAATTTTGGCGAATTGCAGGAGAACCTATATTACACCGGCTGGTGAAGGTTAGGAAACAGTACTATTTCTATTATTCTATAAATAATTACAATTCGAAACCGATAATGCAATTTCTATTTAGGAATTCCTGATTTGTAGTAGTCTAACGTCTGCTTAGGAGAGACCTTAGATGCAAGCAAGCACAATGTTACTTAGTACATAGCTTTGTAAACAAGTAATTATATTTTTAAATACAGTCTATTACAAACGAAAATGGTACACAATTATTAAAATGTGTGGCTCAGCATCCCTCAACCAGTCATATTACTCGAATCAACCACATATTATAATGATTACACTGCAAAAAGTTTCAAGTTCTATACATACCTTTTTGTTTGTGCTAAATAAAAGTCTACGTGCTATAAAACTGTTTCTAGGATTCCTACCAAGAGAAACAGCAGAACATCACCAAAACCACATTCACGAGATACTGAAGGAAGCTCTAGAACAATCTGGCATCACTCCTCAGATGATAGATGTGGTCTGCTACACCAAGGGGCCCGGTATGGGAGCCCCGCTAATGGTCTGTGCTATTGTGGCCAGGACCTGCGCTAAATTGTGGAAGAAACCTATTTTGGGCGTCAACCATTGTATTGGACGTATCCTTTACGAATTTTACACCTTGTCTTCCTTTTAGTTAATTCAATAAGTTAGAGAAGTTAGAATTTGTAAGTTAGCTTTAGCTGTCACTTCTACCTCTAAATATATACCGCCACTAATATTATAAAGCTAAAGAGTTTGTTTGTTTGAATCCCTCTACTGAATTGTTTTTAGGGTTCCGTAGCCGAATGGCAAAAAACGGAACCCTTATAGATTCGTCATGTCTGTCTGTCTGTATGTCACAGCCACTTTATTCCGAAACTATTAAGACTACACAATTCAAACTCGGTAAGTAGATGTATTACATTAACCGCTTTACGATTCTTATGCAAAAATAAAAAAATAATAACATTAGAGGGGGGCTCCCCATACATGGAACTGAAACTAAAAAAAATTTTTTTCATCTTACCTGTACTTGTGGGGTGTCTGTGGATAGGTCTTTAAAAATGAGATTGAGGTTTCTAAAACCATTTTTTCTCAAAGTCAATCATTTCAGAGTAAGACACTTTCAAAGTCCTAAAATGCGTGTCCCCCCCCCTGTAATTTCTAAACTACCAAAGTGAAAAATCTTAATAAAATATATGTTATAGATCTTAATAAAAACTATCAACCAAAATTTATTTGAACGAAATACAGTCAGTAGTTTTTGAGATATAGCACTTATCCAGTAACCGCAAATTATAACTTTGTTATTCATATATTTGTATGAAAAACAAAGTTATTTTTTGTTGCCGAGAAATGTTCATGTTTTGGCTAATTGTAGGTAATAGGTACGTTTATTTCTCATAGACAATGGAACGGAACCCTTCGTGTCCGACTCGCACTTGGCCGGTTTTTTTTTTTCAATGTTAGACGGCCAGTTTATTTAGGAAGGCTATAGGACACTTTTTATCCAGGTGCATGAAGTACTTTCCATGGGATGTGGGTGTAACCCTCTGGTGGAAGCCATATAATGTTAGAACTTGTATAATTTTGTCTTTGACTCCTTAATAAAAGAACAGACATAGAAATGGGCCGTCTGATCACGAAGGCTAACAACCCAACAGTGCTGTATGTGAGCGGAGGCAACACACAGATCATTGCCTACTCCAGGCAGAGGTACAGGATATTTGGAGAAACCATAGACATTGCTGTTGGCAACTGTTTGGACAGGTGAGGTTAAACACCTTCATATTACTACTATATCATCCCCTTGCACAGTATGTGTGGTTAGCACAGCATGTTTTCTTCTTCCATACTCCTTTATCTGCCATCATTTCACAAGTGAAATTCTTTATAGCCATAGCAACTTTCACACAATGCATCCATTGTTTCTTTAGTTGTCTCCTCCCATTATATTCACCCATATTCAGGCTTAAAACCTTCATGTTTCTATTGTATGTAGTAGTTTATTGCACACATATAGCACATTAATATACTTCATGTTTTATAATTACTCATAATTTCAGATAACATTGAATGGGTTGCTAATACTCATTATCTTTATGGCCTTTTTCTGTAAATATTTATTTAACATTAATATTTTGTAAATTACTATGACCTTAACAAGTAAAATAACAGAAATACATTTGAATAAATGAAATTTCTGTTTATTTCCTACATCTTTGAGTCTTTAATTTTCAGATTTGCAAGAGTGCTGAAATTATCTAATGCCCCAAGTCCAGGCTTCAATATAGAGCAAGCTGCCAAAAAGGGAACTAAATACTACCAGCTACCATATTGTGTTAAAGGTATTAAGAATTTTATCATGATTAACTTAAAAAAATACACATTCTCAAATGCTTTAGGTCTTCCACAATTTGAAGAATTATATCACTAGAGCAACCTTTAAAAAGAGACAGCAATGGCCTTTTTGAAATTTAAAAAGCATATAAAAAATTATGATTGTCCACTAAGCATAGCAGTAGTAAGGTAATATTTTTTTCTGCTTATCCAAAGTTTATTTATTGAATCGTTCAATTCTGTTCCAGGCATGGATGTCAGTTTCTCAGGCATCCTATCCTACATGGAAGACAAAATAGATAGTTTGCTAAAGAGGTACACTCCAGAAGACCTGTGCTATTCACTGCAAGAGACAGTGTTTGCAATGCTGGTAGAAATCACTGAGAGAGCTATGGCACATTGTGGTTCTGATGAGGTAATTTATTAAATCCTACCAGCATATATAAGCTACTACTACTAGAACATATAAGCTGAAGTATTTTCAGATTTATTAGAACAGAGAAATTCTGTGTTAACAATACTCTGTGTGACACAAAGGCTTTTGAGCTTGTGTGTTGCCCTGGTAGCATATGTTGTCACAATATTGATACAAAAATTAAAGCAAATGATTTTTAGAAATTATTACAATTTTATGATCGTAGGAACTCATGATATACGAAAATTAATACAAATTTACATAATTTATGAACATAATCTATATTATTTTGTTTAAGGTTTTAATAGTAGGAGGCGTCGGCTGCAACGAGCGCCTCCAAGAGATGATGGGCGTGATGTGTGCCGAACGAGGCGCCAAGCTATTCGCGACTGACGAACGATTCTGCATAGACAACGGCGTCATGATCGCACACGCCGGCGCCGTGGCTTTTGAGTCGGGGGCCCGAATGGACTTCAACGAGTCTACTATTACACAAAGATATAGGACTGATGATGTATTAGTTACTTGGAGAAATGATTAAACATATATTTTTTTAAATAAGTTTTCTTATTTTTAGATCCTTTATATTCATTAGGCACCTACTCCGGGAGATCCAGTACCAACTAGGGGACTCTAATAATTAGAAGGCCTGACTATTATGAGGGGAAAAACTTGATATTAAAACTCAAAAATGAAAGTTACAAAAACTTTATTAAATCAACCATTATATTTGTTCAAAATAAACATATCACTGCAAACTCATCGGGAGCAAACACGCGACAAATAACATTACAAACGCGACACCAACATTATTGCAGTTTCAAAATAAATTATAACCATATTGATTGAACTCTGAGGAATATCGATTAAAACTTAACAAGTAAGGATTTGCTTACAATAATATAAATAAATACTACAGAAATGCAGACGGAGATATTGCCGACATAGAACTTTACTTTCAAAATTTACCTATTCACAGCATTATCTACAATCACACCAAAAACAAATTCTAATACTAAAACTGTAGTTTGTCCAGATTGATGTCCAGCCTAGTAATATATTTTTTTAGTTTTTATTGAGCCATAACAAACGAAAATCATTAGTTGATTTGTAAAACAAAAAAAGGATAAATCACCAGATTCTGCAATCCTCGAATCATTTTGTTTTTTTTTTTCGTGTATAATTTTTTTTTATAAATAACGCGAGATACATCACATCATCTGGACAAACTATTGATACCCCTTCATGTTAAAACTGTTCTGATATCCAACACTATTGCTTTTCATTATTCTAAAAAATGCTTAATTTTATTTTCCAATGTATAAGTGGTTCATAAACATTTACACATACAATTTGCCTCTGTGCTGTGACCAATTTAATTTTACATCTTAGGTCATTTTAAAACTTGCAAATTCATAATATAATGTAAAATATTTTGTGGATTTAAGATTTAAAACTAATTCTTTGCAGCCTTTATTAGAACAAAAAATTACATACCATGTTCCTTCTAATTAAAAAAAATTAGAGAAAGAGTCCAGATTGACAAGGAACTATAGCACATTTTTAAATCATCATTTTAAGGTATGGCAATGAATTTATCTTTATGTTCCACCTATGCATCACATTAAAAACAATTGATCCTATTTTTAAAACTGAAAATTTTTTGAGCCCTAATTATTGGCACCAGCTTGAAGATTGCAAACATATAAATACTTGCAGAGACTAAGTTACATTAAAAATGACCTAACAAAGAGTTATGCATCAGTGTGAGTGAAAATTACTTATAGCTTCTAACTTTCACACACACAGAAAACTCATATTGACTGTGAGATTGTGTAAAAAATAAGAAACAAATTGATATGTAAAACAATCCAACTGATAGCTTAAAAGCAACAACAAAAAATAACCCATCTTATTACAAAAAAGGTTCATATCTAGTCCACTGGTAAAAATGCTGGCCAGTTCATTTTTCTTTTCACCAAATAGTTTTTAACACAAACTCTACAGAATATTGTTTGTTTGTGAATCAAAAACCTTAGCATTGTTCTAATAAAGTTTAAAATATCAGTATCAGGGTTTCATCAGTGGAGTAAATACAATGTACAGGGCAACTTCTGAGGTTTCAGATAAAGTCGTAGATAGATCTTACAGAATATGCCATTGAAAAATTAAAACATTTCTATGGCATTATCCGTCAGATAGCTATCAAGAACTTTATCTGGGACCTCTGAAAATGGCTGTTAGTAATAAAAGGGAATGAGCTTATACAGTAGCATAGAAACTACGAGGAACAGTTTGTTCTCATAATATTTGTACTAGGACTCTCTCCTGCAAGTCTCGTGATAGTGAAGCACTTTTGGGATTCACTTTGTGTCTCATAAGGTGTCTGCGATGTGTAGCCCTGTGTAGATGATGATCCATGTTACCTAGAAAGTAACAATATAGTGTCAAATAGCTATCAACATTATTTACACAATATTCAGTTGAAACAGTTTTTTTATGGTTATTGGCATTTTAATACTGTTTCATGCCATTATAAACTGTAGCTATACCCAAAGGCATATTTATTAATGGACTAAAAGAATCCTATCTGTGTCTGTTAACATTTATTTTAGGTTTTAGATTGTAAATAAATGATATTGTAATCTTACAGAAATTCAACACATTATCTCACACTGGTTGGATAAAATCTCAGAGACAACTTAAACTAGACTATATATAATATTAGTGGATTATTACCAAAAATCCCGCAAACGAGGTCATAAATCCTTCCTTTGTTATTTCCCACATACCACCATACTCCTCTTCATCAATGTTTTGGAAATTATTCACATAAAAGTATATCACTGCTGCATTAACTACCACGAATCTGAAACATTTACATAAAACACGTGAAATGAGAATCCAATAAGATTATGTATTGGGTTTTTTAAACTTTAAAGTTGATAGTAAATTAATCCTTACAGTAATAAACCAAGGAATCCTTTCAATGGTAGTAGACCCCAAACTAGTCCCAATGCAATGCCCATAGCCTGACGCATCCAGTAAATTACGTCTAGGAACTCTTCCTGAAAGCGCGCAAAAACATTAATTACTCGTCCAATCATGTTTTCATTAACGAATGTAAGCAAAGTCTCGTGATTCGAACTCTAACCTTATCCGGCCATTCTGCGTTCGCAATTAACGCTCTCTTCCATGCTGATTCGACCACTTTGAGCTTATTGCTCCCTTCTGAAGATTTACTTTTATTCGACATGTTTAAATAAGTTATTTTCTTTCAATTTATTAAATTAATTCATAAGGTTTTGGAATCAATAAGTCATTTGTAGAAAATTGTACACGTCACTGTGACATTGGAAGGAATTGTCACAGATTGTCAAATGTCAGTGTGATTTTTTAATATAAGGAGTATGTGACTTTTAGTCTTCATATAGTTTTGTTGTGAAAATTCGGCCGAGTTGCGCGGTGACTGTAACAAAACGTTGAGATCCGAAACATTTCTTTCCCAGTGCTAGTTCGCTTTGTGAAGAATATTTATTTGATAAGTGTAATAACTCTCCGACCATACGTCCATGTTCCACGCAGGGGCATATCGCCCTCAAAAAAGGATGTGGGTATATCCATCCGGTATTAATAAATACATAAGGGAGTTTCAAAGGGGAGTCTAACTTTCAATAATGTATTGCCATTGAGTTTTACAGCAAAACGACTCGAACAATACTTAAAATAGTTTCTTCAATATGCTAACCATGAAACCGTCGAAAGTCGGATTGGAAACAAAATAAAACACAACAGAATATCAAAAACAATTTATTGGTATAAAAAAATGCAAGCTTATAATTTATAAAGTAGAAGCAACTCGATTCTTTATTCTGTGCAGTCTTTCAGCCTCCATATTCTTGGTAATGTCCCAGCATTCCTTGTTGAGGCTGTCACAGCCCCGTGAGAGGCCGACCAGTCGCGCTAAGACTAGTAGCCGGTGCAAGTCGTCTGCAGTCACTGGGTGATCTGTATCTGCTTTGCTCCTCATTTCTATGAAATCATCTTCTACAAACTGGAACAAAAAATAAATATGATATTAAGACGGTAATATGATATTATAGTACTGAGAAATGAATCAAATTCTCTAGTGTCTGTCTGTGCATGATAAACTCAAAAATTACTGAAAAGATTTTCATGCAGTTTTCATTAATAGATGGACTGATCTATGAGGAATGTAATAAACTCAAAACTACTAGACAGATTTTCACGCTGTTTTCACTAATAAATAGACTGATCTATGAGGAAGATTTGTTGTATAACTTATACTCTTACAAAAACGGAGCCAGTTTTATTTTTAAAATACATAATTGACAACTTTGATGTTCAATTCAACAAATAATAAAAAAAAATACGAAATAATGCTGAGTATTAATACCCCAAGCACTTTCTCACCTGTAAATCTTCACTGATAGTGTACTTGACAAGCTTAAGACTAGTTAGATATTTCCTAATGATATTCATGATATCCTCCTTCAAGTAATATGTCGCGGCTTCGACGATCGCGTCGAATATTTGTAACGAGGACTCTTCAGGGCGGAGCGGGAGGTGGTAGTCACTCTGTAACAATTTAAAAAAAACACCATTTATACTGACCATGTTATGTTATCTCATCGTTGAGAAGAGCTATTCTTGAGCTCTTAACATTATGGTATGAATGCTAGTCATACTATCCTATTAGTTTGTATGTATGGATGGTCCTATCTTACATGGTACTTTTTATCAGGGGGGAGGTATGCGGGAGTTAGAATTTGAAAAGAGGGCGAAACCTCTGGTGGAAAATAGTTTAGCATAAAACAAAACAACCTTACTTTTTTCTAACGTGATATGACGATCGATAAAATGGAGTTTATTGGTAAAACATGATTCTGATAAGAAGAACAATCGCAGGCAATTATTTTCTAATAATGGCGTCCTAGCCAATTGAAAATGATAACAGTTGAAACACTGTATTACACGTGTTTTCAGATATTACCAGTCGTAGCAGTTTTAATCCCAAGAACTAGTGGACTGATTTGAAAAATTCGTTCAATATTAGATAGCCCATTTATCGAAGGAACCACTCTTTAAACCAGGTGCACGAAGTCCCACGGGATTCGGGTGAATCCGTTGGCGAAAGATAGTGGTAGAAAATTGCGGATATGGGACACAAGCGATCGTCACGCCATCTGTCGTCACGGCGCATGCAAAATGCTGCAAATAAATTTTAATAAACTTACCGGCAACAAAGACTTGCCCTCCGATAGGATAAGCACGGAAACATCAGATTCAAACTCCATTTTATAATACTTGAAATCATATTCCACTTTCTGTGTCATGATCATGTTGCCCAATGCTGCAATATTGTTCACTCCGGTCGCGTCTAACCGTCCTTGCTCCATCTTAGTCTCGTCTAGGATTAAATGCGTGTCTTTGCTAAGTTGGAGTACCCCGCTGGTTAGGCGGTTGCATTCGTAGTCTTTTCTGTGGAAGTTCACAAGACAATAAATAGTAGAAAACATGGTAAGGGAAGTTGTGTATGTATACTTAATAATATTACAAACATGCTTTTGTTCGTTTATAAGGCTCCAAAACGATTGAACCAAGTTGAAAAATTCTTTCAAAATGCTTCCTAATAGGAAGCATCACTATGGTGACAAAAGTTATATTAATTTGGGTACAGGAAGTACTTTCCACAGGATGTGGTTGAAACCGCGGCAATTATTAATATTTTCGCTAACTAAAGTGTCTGTATAAAATCTATACTAATATTACAAAACTGAAGAGTTTGTTCGTTTGTTTATTTAAACGCGCTAATCTCAGGAACTACTGGTCCGATTTGAAAAATTCTTTCAGTGTTAGATAGCCCATTTATCGAGAAAGGCTATAGGCTACTTTTTATCCGGGTGCGCGCAGGAGTTCCCACGGGAAATCGCTGGCGGAAGCTAGTTATAAATAAATCTAAAGCAGAAAAGGCTAGTATTTCTATTGAACTGTAGCTTCTTTACAAATAAGTAAAACATACTTATACAGAAAAACTTACTTAGGCAACAAGCTGAGTGTATTCATATTCTCGATAGTGAGTGGCAAATAATAACTCTTTGTAACAAACTGCTTGATAATCTCATACAGCTGTTTGGCATAGTTCGGGTACTTCTGTATGGGTAGGTTTGAAATATTCAGGCAGAACTGGCCCAGAGCTAATGTTTCTTGTCTCAAGTATCTGAAATGAGATTAAAATTGTTTATTAAATTATTTTTTTTCACAGAGGAGATCAGCCGGCTGTGCAGGACATATTTATAGTGCACAAGCATTTGAACAGACACAGGGGCATTCCTTCACTCTTATAGCCCGATGGAAGGGCAATCTGACACGGCCCGAGAGATCAGGCGCAGGGCCGTCATTTACTTGCTCTCCTATAGTTTTCTACCAAAACTGATGAATGTGCTTCATTTTTTTTTTAATATTTTCTTATATTAAACTAACATCAAACAGCTATATTTTGGTCCTATACTTACATACAAGCTATTAGATGGCAGATCAGATATTCGGCCGCAAGTTTGTCTCCCAGTAACAGTTCTGTAAGAGCTTTCAACAGATGTTCCCGTGCTGAATTTGCTTCTTTTAATACTGCTTCTGTAATAATATAATAATAAACTTGAATATTGAATGCCAAATTAGTGTATGAATCTGCAACTACTACCATCACCATCTCAGTAATATTGTAAGGAGAAAATTTGTGATATGTTAGATACTACTTCACACACAAACAACCAAATGCTCTTTGTTGAATCTGCTGAAGAAGAAGGCCCCTTGAGAAGTGGGTGAAACCGCTGGCAGAAGGTAATTATTCATACAGTACCCTTTAACTGTAGCAGTTGTCCAAAGTAAACTATGAATTTAATTTGGTAGAACTTTAAACCCATAAAATGTGTTATTATATACCTTGCTCAAAATTCTTAACCAAAGGATTGCAATGGTCTAATTTCTTCACATAAACTGCATGCAATCTCGGCACTAAGCTAGGCGGTGGGTTGTGTGTGATTGTCTCCACATCACTCTCAGTCTCAGGCTCCAGTAATGGATTCTTTTCTGGTTGGAACTCTCCAGAAAGTGCCGGATCAACTGATAAGAAGCCAACTACTTCTATCATGTCATTCAGCTTCACATTTTCACTGTCATCGTAAAGCTGTAATAGAAAACACACAATAATGTGTAGCATGAAAAAAAAAAACAATAGGAATACTATAAGTTTTGAGTATGGTGGTAAGATGGTAAACTATTATTACTTATTTTTCAAAAACCATTGCTAGGCAAATTAAAAACTGGAAACGGCTAGGCAGAATTAACTGGTCAAAATTTCTCCATAATAAGGAAGCTCCCTTTGCTACTGTAAATAAGGATTTCTATGGGATAAGCATTAGAGGTGTAACTAATATATTCATAATAGGTACAGGTATTATAATACAAGCCACGTATATTAATATTAGGATACGCGAATCTAAAGTAATAGGTTACCAGGTATTAGTCAAATATTAGGGAGCGTAATAGCGAGGCTCGCTCGCTAGTCTATTACCTACTATTTGCCGACCGCTGCCTCCGTCTCTCACTCACTCACTCGCTCGCCGACGAGTGAGCGAGATGACAAGACTCACCTAAACCGACTCTAGGCGGGCGAGTGAGCGAGATGAATGAATAGTATCTGGCCGCTTGCTAGTCGAATTATGCACGTAATGTGTGTATTGTAATTGTAAAGATATACACGTCGGGCTTCGTATGACAGCTGCATGAGATGGGATCAAAGAAAGTAAGCAATGAAAACTGTTTTTCAAATTTGGTCACTTGTTTCTGTCGCACTGTGTATTCGCTAATCTAATACGAATATTAGCGGTGACCGAAAATCACAGCGTATGTCACAGCGACTCCATATTGTAATCGGGTAGCACGTGCACGCAGTGATTGATAATATTTACGTAATACGTATTAAGTTAGTAGCTATTTTGTATTTATTCTTGGTGGAGGTTTTGGTTTGGTGGTGGTTTTTTTTTGTGGTTATTGAGGAATTTAGTTTTGATTAGGTATGAAGCGGGCACGAACCAGTGAAGTTTGGACACATTTTACTGTAGATTCAGAAGAAAACAAAATTGCTATTTGCAAAATATGTCAACAAAAGTGCTCATTTAAAACAACGATTTCGAACTTGAATAAACACATGAAAAGCAAGCATGTTGCAGTATTATCGTCATCGTCAAGCAAACAAATGCGGCAAACCCCAGAAAATGAAACCGACTCCACCAATACACAGGTATGCAGTTCAGAAAATGTACAACCTGTGGCTGGGTCATCCTCATCGGTTGCTAGCACATCCAACACAGTTGAGAATCAGGCGTATTCAAGACAACTGGTGCAGAGTAAAATTAATTTACCAGTTAAAAAATTAACTGCATCTCAACGAGAAAAAATTGACGAAAAGTTGATGCTTCTTTTTATTAAAGATTTTCAACCGTTCTCCATTGTCGAGGATACAGGATTTAGGGCCTATACAAATGCTTTAAATGTTGCTTATCAACTACCGACTAGGCAACATATTTCTAATACGCTTTTGCCGGCACTATACGAAAAATGTGTGAACAGAGTTCGTACAAATGAAATAAAAAACATCACTTCGCTTAGTTTAACTACTGATTTGTGGACATCGGCGTCTCAAGAGAGCTATATTGCCATAATAGCGCACTATGTTGACATAGATTTTAAGTTCAAAAAGGTATTACTAGAATGTGCACCGTTGCACGGCTCTCATACAGCCGTAAATATCGCAGAGGAAATATCTCGCACAATCGATGATCTTGGCATTGATAAAAAACAAATTCTCATTATAACAACCGACAATGCACTGAATATGCAAAATGCTGTCAAACAGCATTTGGGCTTAAAACATTTTGGTTGTTTCGCCCATACATTAAATCTAGTGGTGGAGAAAGCCTTGGAGGTTGACACAGTAAAATCGACTATTGAAAAAGTCAAAGCTGTCGTTGCGTATTACAAACGTAGCAATATAGCTATGGAAAAGCTACTCAGATACCAAATTCAAACTGGCGTCGTGCAACCCAAGAGGCTTCTTCAAGCAGTTCCTACGCGATGGAACTCTGTGTTCTTTATGTTAGAACGTTTCTTGGAATTGCAGGATGCACTGCGAAGTACAGCGGGCTTGTTGGACAGATACATACCAATGTTATCTGTTGAAGAATGGAAAATATGCAAGGACCTATGTACCATTCTGAAACCCTTACAAGAAGTCACTCAACAAATGAGTGGTGAGGAATATGTTACCGGGAGCCTCATTATTGTATATACAAGAGTCCTTTTAACAGTCTATGAAAATAAAATTCCAACTACAATCGATCCCGATGTAGTCATATCCGTTGAGATCATTGTGGGACAACTGAAAAAAAGATTGGGGCAAATAGAATTCAGCGGCACTTTTTCAATTTGCTCATTGTTGGATCCCAGATACAAAATGCACTGTTTTAAAGACAAGTCTGCTGCTGAAAAAGCCAAAAAAACCCTGATAGAACTCGTCACTGCAGAAATCAACAAGAAATCTCATGGCATCAGGTCAGCGTCACCTCAACCATCCACAAGTACGAGCACATCCAGCGAACCTTTTAAAGACGGCTTATCAATATGGGATAATATTAACGAAATGTTTGGGGATGTCGAGCAAACGCAATTTTCTCCGCAAGCATCTGCAATAACAGAAGTGCAACGATATCTTGCAGATAGGTTGTTGCCGATAAAGGATGAACACGGCAGATTACTCGATCCTTCCGATTGGTGGAGGAACCACCAATTTGTGTACCCAAACTTGGCACAATTATATCAAAATAAATGCTGCGCAATGAGTACTTCGGTGTCTTGCGAGCGCATATTTTCCATTTCCGGAAATATTATTACAGAGCGCCGAACAAGGCTGAAATCGGAAAAGGTCAAACAATTGATGTTTTTAAATGTAAATATGTAATATATGTATTGACTTTATGCAACTAATAAAATTGTACATAGTAAACGTATAAAAAAAAAACTAAAATACAAAAAAAAAGTAATATGTTTTGAGAAAAATACAGAAAAAAAACAATGATTATTGTACATATGTGATTAACTTTTTAAATACGCCAACATAATCACTGTTGACAGTCCTAAGCCTGTTAAAGTATGAAGGAAAATTTAATCACAGTTTTACTTCTGTAATAGGCAATGATATTATAAGTTATAATATCATTGGTAATAGGCATGTTTCATATTCAGAGAATAAAAGCCGGTATCAATATTAGATTGAGTAGCTAATATTGAATCTGTTCACTAATATTTGACTAATACCCAGTAATAGGTATGGTATCATAATATGCGTTAACTAATATATTCAATAATATGATTACTGAAAAGTGACCCTAATATAACATCTCTATAGAGGTGTAACTAATATATTCATAATAGGTACAGGTATTATAATACAAGCCACGTATATTAATATTAGGATACGCGAATCTAAAGTAATAGGTTACCAGGTATTAGTCAAATATTAGGGAGCGTAATAGCGAGGCTCGCTCGCTAGTCTATTACCTACTATTTGCCGACCGCTGCCTCCGTCTCTCACTCACTCACTCGCTCGCCGACGAGTGAGCGAGATGACAAGACTCACCTAAACCGACTCTAGGCGGGCGAGTGAGCGAGATGAATGAATAGTATCTGGCCGCTTGCTAGTCGAATTATGCACGTAATGTGTGTATTGTAATTGTAAAGATATACACGTCGGGCTTCGTATGACAGCTGCATGAGATGGGATCAAAGAAAGTAAGCAATGAAAACTGTTTTTCAAATTTGGTCACTTGTTTCTGTCGCACTGTGTATTCGCTAATCTAATACGAATATTAGCGGTGACCGAAAATCACAGCGTATGTCACAGCGACTCCATATTGTAATCGGGTAGCACGTGCACGCAGTGATTGATAATATTTACGTAATACGTATTAAGTTAGTAGCTATTTTGTATTTATTCTTGGTGGAGGTTTTGGTTTGGTGGTGGTTTTTTTTTGTGGTTATTGAGGAATTTAGTTTTGATTAGGTATGAAGCGGGCACGAACCAGTGAAGTTTGGACACATTTTACTGTAGATTCAGAAGAAAACAAAATTGCTATTTGCAAAATATGTCAACAAAAGTGCTCATTTAAAACAACGATTTCGAACTTGAATAAACACATGAAAAGCAAGCATGTTGCAGTATTATCGTCATCGTCAAGCAAACAAATGCGGCAAACCCCAGAAAATGAAACCGACTCCACCAATACACAGGTATGCAGTTCAGAAAATGTACAACCTGTGGCTGGGTCATCCTCATCGGTTGCTAGCACATCCAACACAGTTGAGAATCAGGCGTATTCAAGACAACTGGTGCAGAGTAAAATTAATTTACCAGTTAAAAAATTAACTGCATCTCAACGAGAAAAAATTGACGAAAAGTTGATGCTTCTTTTTATTAAAGATTTTCAACCGTTCTCCATTGTCGAGGATACAGGATTTAGGGCCTATACAAATGCTTTAAATGTTGCTTATCAACTACCGACTAGGCAACATATTTCTAATACGCTTTTGCCGGCACTATACGAAAAATGTGTGAACAGAGTTCGTACAAATGAAATAAAAAACATCACTTCGCTTAGTTTAACTACTGATTTGTGGACATCGGCGTCTCAAGAGAGCTATATTGCCATAATAGCGCACTATGTTGACATAGATTTTAAGTTCAAAAAGGTATTACTAGAATGTGCACCGTTGCACGGCTCTCATACAGCCGTAAATATCGCAGAGGAAATATCTCGCACAATCGATGATCTTGGCATTGATAAAAAACAAATTCTCATTATAACAACCGACAATGCACTGAATATGCAAAATGCTGTCAAACAGCATTTGGGCTTAAAACATTTTGGTTGTTTCGCCCATACATTAAATCTAGTGGTGGAGAAAGCCTTGGAGGTTGACACAGTAAAATCGACTATTGAAAAAGTCAAAGCTGTCGTTGCGTATTACAAACGTAGCAATATAGCTATGGAAAAGCTACTCAGATACCAAATTCAAACTGGCGTCGTGCAACCCAAGAGGCTTCTTCAAGCAGTTCCTACGCGATGGAACTCTGTGTTCTTTATGTTAGAACGTTTCTTGGAATTGCAGGATGCACTGCGAAGTACAGCGGGCTTGTTGGACAGATACATACCAATGTTATCTGTTGAAGAATGGAAAATATGCAAGGACCTATGTACCATTCTGAAACCCTTACAAGAAGTCACTCAACAAATGAGTGGTGAGGAATATGTTACCGGGAGCCTCATTATTGTATATACAAGAGTCCTTTTAACAGTCTATGAAAATAAAATTCCAACTACAATCGATCCCGATGTAGTCATATCCGTTGAGATCATTGTGGGACAACTGAAAAAAAGATTGGGGCAAATAGAATTCAGCGGCACTTTTTCAATTTGCTCATTGTTGGATCCCAGATACAAAATGCACTGTTTTAAAGACAAGTCTGCTGCTGAAAAAGCCAAAAAAACCCTGATAGAACTCGTCACTGCAGAAATCAACAAGAAATCTCATGGCATCAGGTCAGCGTCACCTCAACCATCCACAAGTACGAGCACATCCAGCGAACCTTTTAAAGACGGCTTATCAATATGGGATAATATTAACGAAATGTTTGGGGATGTCGAGCAAACGCAATTTTCTCCGCAAGCATCTGCAATAACAGAAGTGCAACGATATCTTGCAGATAGGTTGTTGCCGATAAAGGATGAACACGGCAGATTACTCGATCCTTCCGATTGGTGGAGGAACCACCAATTTGTGTACCCAAACTTGGCACAATTATATCAAAATAAATGCTGCGCAATGAGTACTTCGGTGTCTTGCGAGCGCATATTTTCCATTTCCGGAAATATTATTACAGAGCGCCGAACAAGGCTGAAATCGGAAAAGGTCAAACAATTGATGTTTTTAAATGTAAATATGTAATATATGTATTGACTTTATGCAACTAATAAAATTGTACATAGTAAACGTATAAAAAAAAAACTAAAATACAAAAAAAAAGTAATATGTTTTGAGAAAAATACAGAAAAAAAACAATGATTATTGTACATATGTGATTAACTTTTTAAATACGCCAACATAATCACTGTTGACAGTCCTAAGCCTGTTAAAGTATGAAGGAAAATTTAATCACAGTTTTACTTCTGTAATAGGCAATGATATTATAAGTTATAATATCATTGGTAATAGGCATGTTTCATATTCAGAGAATAAAAGCCGGTATCAATATTAGATTGAGTAGCTAATATTGAATCTGTTCACTAATATTTGACTAATACCCAGTAATAGGTATGGTATCATAATATGCGTTAACTAATATATTCAATAATATGATTACTGAAAAGTGACCCTAATATAACATCTCTAATAAGCATACCTTTACAATACAAGACTTGCTAGGCATATCAGGCAGAGGGAAATTCAACAAATGCTCCCTAGACACCACATTAGCAGTACTGTTTTCCGTCTCAGTCGTCTTCGGTTCTTTAGTAGAAACGGTCTCATCAACCACTTCCATAGCATCAGAATCTTCTTCCGCCTCATCGTAAGTCCGTTTTAACTTCATGCTAGCGTGACTGAGACGTTTTGAAGTGTTTGGTTGTTGTTCAAGATGTTTTAAGTGGTTTTGTCTGTCTTCTATGTCTTGAGCCCAGTCGTTGAAACCAGGCATTGATACAACAACCATAGTTTGACGCTGTGAGCTCTTGAGATTTTCGGTGTAGTTTAATTTTTCATTTTCCTGTATGTGAAAATTTTTTATTCAGTTAATATAAATTAATCTGGCTATTTTAAAAGAGAGCAAATGTACTATTTTGTACACAGTTCCCTTATGTTCAACCAATGACAGTTTATATTGTATGTTTATGACATCCTTTTCATTTTATTATTACATAATTTAATTAATAATTAATAAAAATTATAAATAGATTTACTGACCAATATATGAGCTGTATCCCTGTACTTGCCGCTTTTATTTTTAACATCATTTGTGACAGTGTTAAACACTTCAAACTGCTCAAAATAGAACTCAGGGTTGTGCATGTCCTGGACCATGCCTCGGAAGCGGACTAGCGTTCCATCAGGTAAGTTGTGTGAAGCATTCGAGTTTATTAACGGTATCTGAGAACAATGTAAGGTTAAGTAA
Source organism: Heliothis virescens (assembly GCA_002382865.2). Classification (NCBI taxonomy): domain Eukaryota; kingdom Metazoa; phylum Arthropoda; class Insecta; order Lepidoptera; family Noctuidae; genus Heliothis; species Heliothis virescens. The sequence goes on along the minus strand of NWSH02000612.1, from coordinate 14,066,681 downwards.
AGGTCAAATACATTATTAAAACAATTAATAACTTAAAGATGAATTTTATATACGTGCGCTATTGTTACCTGATACCAATTAGGTAATTTCAAGAGTTTTTCTTTCCATCCCTCTTCGTTTACCATCCACAAATCCGGGGTAACAGTTTCAAAATCAGTCATTAGATCATGCATTTTTTTAACAGGCACAGCGTAATTCTTCAAGATTATTATCACTACAGCAACTAAATTACCAACAGGAATATATTTTAGTATAAAAGATTATTCAGATCAACTAAAAATTAAATGAAATAAAATTCAAAACACACTGACAGCCTTTGTGGAGCTTTTGACAGCGCGCGCTAATCAGACAGTACTAGACTCTGAGATTTTTATTTAATTTATCTGTGCTGTTAAAGTCTGTGGTAAGCAAGTGTGGTCTATCTATTCATTCATTCATTAGTCTATGCTTTGGCTTGTGTTGCGGGTGTGCGGCGTCGCTTGGTTATTGTGGAATTATACAAAAATAGTGTTAATACCCTCGTTAAATGAAAGTCTGACGAAATTTTGATCATATACCTGCCGTTATTTCAATATTTTTTGATTAGAGCCGTTGGAACAGCGTCGGATAGAGCGAACTCATTCTCAGAGGCATAGGCATCATCACAAACTCTCAAAATGAGTAAGTATCCCATTGCTTTTTTTATTCAGATTACATATACTTAAGCTATTTTTCAACATCTCAAGTCTGCTGCTAATATGTGGACTGTATGCGTAAATTAATTAAATTATAACTTTCGGCATAACCTTAAAATTAATAGGGTTACATCTTTCAGAGTCGAATCTTTTCTATGGTGTTTTTTTTCTTCCTGTCCTGTTCCAATTTTTTATAATTACAATTTTATTTTTTTCAGCTATGGATATTAGACCTAACCACACAATATACATTAACAACCTCAATGAGAAAATCAAAAAGGAAGAGCTAAAGAAATCTCTTTATGCCATATTTTCTCAGTTTGGCCAAATATTGGATATTGTGGCATTAAAAACACTGAAGATGAGAGGGCAGGCTTTTGTTATATTCAAAGAAATATCCAGTGCTACTGTAGCGCTAAGAAGTATGCAAGGGTTCCCATTTTATGACAAACCTATGGTAAGGATTATATTAGAACATTATTCATCTTCATAATATATATCAGCTTTTGAAATCGAATTTTCTAACTTTTCTATATTTTTTCAGAGAATCCAATACTCAAAAACAGACAGTGATGTCATTGCCAAAGTTAAGGGCACATTCCAAGAGCGACCAAAGAGGCCGAAAATGCCTAAAGGGCTGGATGAAAGCAGGAAGAAGAAGAAGGATGCCAATAGAGCTGGCATCCATGGTGGACAGGCAGGCATGCTCAACAACGTGAATGCTGAGCAGCCTCCTAACCAGATCCTATTCTTGACTAATCTACCTGATGAGACCTCTGAAATGATGTTGTCTATGTTGTTCAACCAGTGAGTATTATTTTCTTACCCACAATTTGAACAGAAAGAACGAACCAAGGGATAGCAACCTCATTATTGCATTTGTTTCCTAAATGTTACCAGTGCAATAAATTCATAACTAATTCAAATATACTCTTTACAGATTCCCTGGCTTCAAAGAAGTGCGTCTAGTCCCTAACAGACACGACATTGCGTTTGTTGAATTTGCGAATGAAATGCAATCTGCTGCAGCAAAGGAAGCACTCCAAGGATTCAAGATTACACCTACCCATGCTATGAAGATAACATTTGCAAAGAAATAGTTTTATTTTTACATTGTACTGAATGAAGTATATTATATTATAGTTTTAAATAAAGTTTAAGAACTTGAGAACTGTTTTGAGCATTGCACTTCGCCTGAACAGCTCTCTCCAGCTGTGATATTACTGTGATCTTACAATGACTTTTACTTTATGAAGTAAGACCTTAGTCATAAGTTTGTCCTTTACGAGACTTTATTCTAGTAGACCTTTTTTTAACTCTAATAGAGTAGGTAACCATTCTAATGGCACATTTACATTAGGTCGGTCAGCGAAGGCGGCGGCCGCATTCGGTTTAACTGAAACGCTTATCAATACGATAAAATAAAATACGGCCAAACGAATACCTGTTTATATTAGTCGGTGACCGAATACGGCCTGCAGCCGAATAAGGTCTAACGGGTCTAACCGACTAATGTAAATGCGCCATAAGTCTGGCACATTACAGGTCAAAATGTGTTTGTATCATACGCACAATCGGCAAAACGGAGTTTGATGAAACATGCCAGTATACAGAATTACAAGTATAACATAGGCTATTGTTTAGCGGGAAGAAAGAGAAGTGTTAAATAAATATAGCACCAATTAATAACTACCATTTTGTCTAAACTTTTTTATTCTGGCGACCCTTTGATACTATTATACGACTAAATTGTATACGCATTATTTATGCCGCTAAAGGGAGAGAGATAAATTACAAAATGGCCTTACACAAAAGAGATACAAGATAAGTTTTCATAGCTGTCGTTATTTGTTTGCCTTACATATTATTTTTGGTGATTGCGAAACTGTCAAACAGGTCGCAAATGAGATGATTTCATGTAATTTCTAATAAATTCTGTAATTATTTTATGTTTTTATCATATTTCATTTGATTTATTTGAAAAAGTGCCTTCTAATCATCCAAGGGTCATACAAATTTAGCAGTGTTTGTCGTGTTTGTGGTGTTGAAACATGGAAGATATATTTCAGTGGTGTAGAGAAGGAAATGCCTTGCAGGTGCGAGTTTGGCTTGATGATACCGAACATGATATGAATCAAGGGTAAGTAGAGTATATTTCGGAAGTATTAGTCCAATAATACTCCATATGGGATGTCCAGTTGCCCCGTATTTGGCCATGAGAGAACACGCCCACTATGTAGTCATGGCCTAGTATTATGCGTCAGATTTGTAACAAAAATAATAATAGTCTATGGGTATGAGATGAGATCAGGTATTCGACCTTCGCATAAGTACCTTAATTAATAAAAAAAGTATTAGTGCAGGCGTTAATAAGTTATTTAGGTCAAAACTTCCTGCCTATCCTATTTTGGAAATAGATTTGATCTTATTAGTACTTTGCACATAAGAATAGGTAGCAAATTAACTTTTTTCCTGTTGTTCTGTCTCATTGTTTGAGTATTTATTGTAAAATATTTCCTTGATTTCAATACTTCCTCTGAAAAACTCATTATTCTTTAAATCACTATGAATGTGTTTGCCTTGCCTGTTACATTTATCACATCATTACATACTTATTATAACTGATGTTCTCATTGAATAGTTCTCTTAACTTAATGAAGAAAAGTAAATCGAATATATGAACAAAATGTGGACAGAATTAAATTTTACAAAAGTAAAATACCATAAAATTTAATTTTCTAAAATATGTTTTTAACTAAAACACTGCAAATAAACAAATCAAAAAATGTTTAAACATTGAGCTCTATGATGTTTTGTCAGAATTGGGACAGTTAAAATACAATGAATGTCTCATAAACATTTTCAGAGACGACCATGGCTTCAGTCCCCTCCACTGGGCTTGCAAGGAGGGCCACCTCAAGATTGTGGAGATGCTCATCCGGCGCGGAGCCAGGATCAATGTCACTAACATGGGAGATGACACCCCACTGCATCTAGCAGCTGCTCATGGCCACAGACCTATTGTACAGTTGGTAAGTATTTAAGAAAATTTATCAGCACAGTACTGCTAAAGAGTATTGATTACAGTGGCATAGCTATGAAGGGGCTAGCCGGGGCAGTACCCCGGGGTCCCCAAGCTCAGGGGGCCCCTCAAATGAACCTGAAGGGGCCCCTGAACTTTTCAAAGTTACTCTCATTTTTACAATAAATAATAAAGACAGGTTGCGAGCTAAAAAAAAAGGTCGCTCTGTTCGCACATGATAGATATCCCTTTCTTTTTTCCTTTAAGGGGCTTCATTTTTCTATTTGCCCCGGGGCCCGCGGTTACCTAGCTACGCAACTGATTGACTACTTAGAATTTTGATAAGGAGACAGCCTCATGCTGAAAAGTTCTAGTCTACTAGCATTACATACAGTCCTGGTAGGAAATTCCTAATGACATAGTTGCTTGACTCAGTGGTTGAACATAAAGTAGGTTCCGATGAAATAGTCATCTGTTAAAGCCAAAGTTGATAATGGAGCCGTTTACCGCAATTACCTCATAAGAGAACTACTTTGTGCGTCCAGACAAAAATGGGCTGTTATTTTGTTTTTCAATTCAGTCAATCAGCTCTATTTCCTTAGAATAACATGCTCAATTTAAAACACTACAGATTTATAATATTACTAGCTTCTGCCATCGGTTTCACCCGCGTCCCGTGGGAACTACTCGGCCCACCCAGATAAAAAGTAGCCTATAAGCCTTCCTCGATAAATGGACTATCTAACACTGAAAGAATTTTTCAAATCGGACCAGTAGTTCCTGAGATTACCGCATTCAAAAATACAAACTCTTCAGCTTTATAATATTAGTATAGATTAGTACTTATAGATATTATCCTATTGAAAAATGTGTTCCATCACAGGGTTACATTTATTATACCACTGAACAAAACAATTATGTTTATTATGGTTTATTTATGAATAATCAGGGGACATATAATGATTAAATAATAAAACATTCCAGTTGCTACAAAACCGCGTGGATGTAAACTTCACAAACGAGCACGGCAACTCGCCGCTCCACTACGCTTGCTTCTGGGGCTACAGCGCCATCGCTGAAGACTTGCTGATGGCCGGCGCTCTCGTGTCGCTAGCTAATAAGGATGGGGACACGCCCTTAGATAAGACTAGGGGACAGCTAGTGCAGAGGTAAGAAGTTTTATGAATCACATTATGAACTACAGAAAAATTTATAAAGAGGAAAATATAAAGAATAAAAGTCTTTTATTCAAAATAGGCTGAAAATCAGCACTTATTGAAGGTTAAGTGTACAAAAGACAGCCCCAAAAACGGCCGCCCTTCACCACTTCCTATGTGTGTTGGCTGGGAAGAAGAAATGGTGGAACAGACTCCCTAGAAAGCAAATACAAAGACATATTGTAATATACAGTTCAATTGCCAATACTAAATTATTGTTGTGTTTTGAAGCTTTATCTTATCAGTGACAATTTATTGATATATTACATACATGTCATTATGTAACTTGTGAGTGAAGCAGTAACTAAGTATTATAAAGATAACAAAAAATAAGGAAAGATTTGTTCAAGTTCTACTTCAACTCTATTGGCTGACATGGATAAAAAACTATAGTCTTCCTCAATAAATGGGCTCTAACACAAAAAAAAATCGAACCAGTAGTTCCTTAGATGAACGTTCAAGCAAACACTAATTAATTTACAAAAATCTCATGTACCCAGACTACACGAGCTAGCAACTCAACAAGGGCAGGATCTGAAGAAGATCCAGTTCAAGGACCAGTCGTGGCTGGGGCTGAAGACCCGAAGCCGCGACGCCACGCTCTCGCGTCACAAGGGCATCAACATCAACGAGCTCTCGCTGCATACTAGGATCGCTGTTACTCCTTCAGGTAAGGTTCGCGCCATAAATTTGCAATTATGAAGTTAGCCATTTAACTCCTTGCACATTTGCCCGTACAGGTATTGTCGGCTACTATTGACTTCACAATTAGTAAAAAAAAAAAAAAAATGGCTAACTTCAGAATTATTATTGCAAAATTATTTGGCGCGCAATGTGACTGCACTAATCATCAGTGAACATACATAAAAAAAAAGATACGGTCGTTGAGAACCTCCTCCTTTTGAAAATGTATAGAAAAGTCTAACTAGTTAACTGTAGGTTCTCTCTTAGCTTCCCGTGGTCTATGCCGCATCCCTTTAGTATGACTCTTTCATGTTTCAAGGTTCTATCCAGTCTCAACTGCCCATATTAGTTCGGCCGTTACTGTATTTCTTAGCCCTCTGTACGACTTTTATAAATTCCAAGAAATATAATGAGGAATTAAAAAAATAATATGATGTACATATGTATATGCATGGTGGACCATAAAGTTGACCCTTTCCGATAGATATAATACCCTTATATACATGACATTAAATAAATGAAATAATTCCAGGCGAGACCTGGCGCGGCAGATGGCAGAAGAACGACATCGTGGCTAAGATCCTCGCCGTCCGCGAGTGCACGCCGCGCATACAGCGAGACTTCAACGAGGAGTTCCCCAAGCTCCGGATATTCTCGCACCCTAATATATTGCCTGTTGTGAGTATTGCTTTGGACAAGGAAATATAAGTGTTTTTGTGTGGATTATCTGCTTTTTGTATTGTGTATTCTTATTATAATGATTTGAATCGATTTCATGGTTTTACAGGAAAAAATATGGTCTCAGAAAAATGACTAACAAAATTATATTTTTTTCTAAGCCGATTTTTATCTAAATAAATACATTTGAGCATAACATGTTCATTAATGTTTTTGGTGTAAGTTGCATAAAGCTGTTTAGTTTGATACGTAGAAGGAAAAACGAGACCCTAAGGCCTTTGCCACACTAGACGGAAATTCCGTCGCCGAACTTCCACGGCGGAACGTTAATACATGTTATTGCATATAAAATACAAATAACGGAACGACCGATCTTCCGTGCGTAGTGTGCCCGTTACTTGTATTTTATATGCAATGACATGTATTGGCGTTCCGCCGAGAAATTTCGGCGACGGAATTTCCGTCTAGTGTGGCAAAGGCCTAAGACTTACTAAGACTTCACTCACGTCTGTCACGAAGCTCACTGAATCTTACTTTCTTTGACAGTTGGAGCATTTTACCATTGCTTCTATAACAACAAATACTGAAAACTCTTGAGCCTGTAATTTTTTTATAGTACCTATGATATAAATATTAACAAAATAATAATTCCGTAATTTGACTCTCCTAATCCGACTCGCACTTAGACTTAATGATTTCATTTTTCTAATACCCTTTTTTCTGCAGGTTGGTTGCTGCGTGTCGCCGCCGTCGCTGGTGGTGATATCGCAGTACATGTCGTGGGGCTCGCTGTACGCGCTGCTGCACGGCGGCGGCGCGGGCGGCGGCGCGGGGGCGCTGGTGCTGGACGCCACGGCCGCCGCCCGCCTGGCGCACGACGTCGCCCGGGCGCTGCGGTACCTGCACGCGCTGCAGACTGACAAGATACTGCCTACTTATGCGCTCAATAGCAAGCATATTATGGTATGTTTGTTATTATCAGCCTGTTTCTCGTCCTACTGCAGAGGCCTCTACTCTCACAGAGAAAGATTGAGCGTTAATTACCATGTTTGCCCAATGCGGATTGGTGGTTTCAGACTTTATAGTCCAGATTTCTCGACTTTAAAATCCGGAACTCGTCATGACAAGACATTCACTAATCTACCAACCAACCGCTCTAAGCCCCGGGCTCCTCCACAAACAATTTCGTCAAACTTGCCCTTAAAAATAACTAATTTATAACAATCATTTCAGATTGACGAAGACCTAACAGCCCGTATCAACATGGCGGACTCGAAGTTCTCGTTCCAAGAAAAGGGCCGCGTGTACGCGCCTGCCTGGATGGCACCTGAGGCTTTACAAAAGCCCCCCTCTAAGCGGAACTTGGAGGCGGCCGATATGTGGAGCTTCGCTATACTGCTGTGGGAACTCGCTACTAGAGAGGTTAGTTTGTCATATAGAAGACTACTTTTTTTCTAGACATCTTAGGCCAGAGACTGTTGGCAGAGTGATGGACAGTACCTAGAGAAAACACGAGTGTACTTCCTAGTCAAAGCATCTAATTATGATGTCATTTCGCGCAACACTGATAATGTAACACGAAAAAAAAACATTATAAACGACTAGCTGTTTCCTATCCCATGAGAATTGCTTCCCGTAACCGGATAAAATAAGCGATCTATATCGCCTGGGGATAGTGTAGCTTCCAAGCCCTGAAAGGAATTTTAAACCAGTCCAATAGTATAAGAGGTGGTAGTCTAGGGTACAAACAAACAAAATATAAACCTTTTCTGTATACTGTGTCTAAAACCTTCGATTTCGTACACAATGTTTAGATCAGTTGATACTTAAACCTAAACAAACCTAAACAAAATTTACAGATTCCATTCGCCGACCTATCTCCAATGGAGTGCGGTATGAAGATAGCCCTCGAAGGCTTGCGTGTTACCATCCCCCCCGGTATTTCTCCCCACATCGCGAAGTTAATCAAGATCTGCATGAACGAGGACCCTGGCAAACGACCCACCTTCGAAATGGTCATACCCATTCTAGAGAAGATGAAACGCTGAGAGTAACAATACAATTAATTTATTTTACACTTTTTTTGAAGAGCAGTCCAGGAAAAATGTACAAGGTGTGTATTTTGGAACCCATTTGATCTTTCTTTGTCATTTCTAAAAAAAACCTAATGTAATGTACTTTTGTACGAAAATATTTCTTTGAATTTTGTGACACATCCCACCCTGTATATTACTTTGGCTTTAAAATATACACCTTGTACTGTAAAGATTATTAATTATACTTGGATGTTTCAGGATTATTTTCCAAAAGCTAAATCCAAGTACGGTTGATAATTATGAATATTTTTATTTACCAAAACAAATGTACATTATGTGGCTTTTATTTATGTATTTTGTGTTTATATGTATTGATGTTAATGCCACTATAAGCTAAATATTTTTGTCTATCTTTTATGTAGATATAAAAATATATACAACAGATAAATATAATTGATCAGGTGCCATGAAGTTAATATTAAGATTAATGACTCCCTAATCAATTGCAAAAAAAAACTTTTATATTAATTTATAATAGATTTATGTTATGGAATATTTTTTTTTACTCTGACAAGTTATTTTTCGTATTAATTTATTGATAAAAAAGTATTTGAACATCACTAAAATCGTTTTTAACTGCCAGTATTTTAAGTGTTGTTTATTACTTAGGTTGTGTTCTAAAATTTACTTACTTTTTGGTTTAAAATGTACTAAATTATACATACAGATAAGTATTTCCTCATATTTAATTGGTGCTAAAATGAAACTTTATGAACGAGAACATTATGAAATAGATTTAAGACACGCCTTATTTTGAATCCAATTCTATAATGTGAACCAGATTAAAAAGTATACTTTTTCTTTTCACACTAGAAACACAGTGAAAGGAAAAAAATAATAATATTATCTTTCAAAATGCATTTCAATAAGAATACTGTCTCGACTTATTCATTAGAATCTCTGTAAGACATTGTGCAATTTATATCGTTGAGATTTATAACTGTATATTGTAATAAAATGCATCATGTAGTAATTGTAACTAATTTTGTTAACCAAGATATTGTGAAACGTGCCTTATAACCCGGCCAAATAACTTTATTTGCCTGACATTGTAACGTTTATAGATAAGTGTAGATTATTATTATATTTTTGATGACAAATCAATGTTACAACTTTCATAAAGTTGTTTAATATACTAACGATTTAGTAATAGATGTTTGTTTTATTTACGTAAGTGGTACATATTTACCTTTCCTTACTTGTAATAGAAATACAAGTTGAACTTGAAACTACTGAAATAACTTGAAACAGCTGATGCGATTGCGATGAGATGCACGGAGAAGGAAACAGTTAGTACAGGTATAAAAAGTTAATGTTTTCTTCTGGTTATGCCAACAATAAAACAAAAAAGCGTAAAAACTATTAAAATATTAGGTTGCCAAAGAAACCAAGAAATCCTTCCTCCAAGGCCGAAGTGAAATCCGAGCATATCAGACACTAGCTTCCGCCAAAGGTTTCACCCACTTTCCCGTGGGAACTAATGCGCGTACCTGGATAAAAAGTAGCCTATGGCCTTCCTCAATAAATGGGCTATCTAACACTGAAATAAATTTTTCAAATCGGACCTGTAGTTCCTGAGATTAGCGCGTTCAAACAAACAAACTCTTCAGCTTTATAATATTAGTATAGATTTCGAAAATATCTGAATGCAGAGAAAAAACAAAACTGTCTATGGTTTCGAGTAGTCACTTTCAGTCAAGTGTCAATGTTTATTGTCACTGTCATTGAAAAACAGTAAATATTTGCATGTTACTTGCGGGCAAAGGATATTTAATTAATCATTTGTACCAAACTATCATTGACTTACGCCTTCTAAATAAAACTGCAATGAACTCCATGTAACCAAGCATCAACTGATTAAATATGGAGCCTGGTAAGACTGCACCTGCTTCCATTTTGCCTAAAATCACAGACGTGGAATGGAAACTGGAAGTGATGACAAACACTCCAGGAGTTGGGTCTGAGAACTTGCTTTATACTGTTATACTGAAGACTGATGGTGACGACATCACATTCACTTGCGGAAGTCAACAACTACAAGACCTGGTGTATAAACTGAAGGACTTAGTACGCCACTGTGAAAAAGTTAAAAGTGAGATAGTTTGATGTATCATAGTTTTTATTTGGTAAATTACGTGTATTAAATTTGTTTCATTTGGTGTATTTTAAGTTATCTATGTTATTCCAGATGTATTTTCTAATATATGTAATTCCATGAATTAAAGTATAGTTTTGATTTTTACGAAATCATGAAGAAGTTAGGTATGTACATAATGTAAGAAAAAAACAAGACAATCTTATTCAAAATAACTTTATTTCAAAATACCATATAAAGTACCATAGTGAGAACACAAATCAGAAAAAAAAACAATTCCATTGTGTAAAACATAAAGCTGATCACAGATTAACTAAAAATGACTTAAGTGAGTAGGTAAGCTGCATTTTATAATTAACATCTATCACAAATTAACGAACTACAAGAGGTCCACATTTATATGAAGATCACAGAGAGAACCAACCAGATATGTACTGAAGTTAGACCATTGTCTTTAAATTCATGACAAAGAGGTCTTAACTCACAAGGTTTATATGAAAAAGATTGTCTAAGGTGCACCTCATGTAGTTCCTTCCTTCATGCATCTACTCTACAAAGGGTTAGCTTCTTGGGACTATTGAATGTAATTCATAATATTAATAAATATATCTTAAAATATCACAATATCAACAACTACACTACCACAATACAATGAACATTTTGATTATATTGTATTTATTGGAGCCGCAAACAGTGTGGATTTATTTTTTGATAGAAATTTTCTGAATTTCAAGAGCATAGGCAAATGCAAAATTAATATGTAACTTTTTAAGGAATCAATAACAATTATTTGAAGAAACATTGGTTAAAAAATCTTTCATGTAGTGCTGGCATCCTAATAAATACAATCTACAACACAATACACTTAAATTCAGACTTATTATATAATTTTGCATTCAGATTCAAAAGTAATCACAGTGACCGCTTAAATTACTGCGACGGATAGAACTTTGATGAACAGTACTTTAGGCCTAACAAACCTTATACAACAGTTTAATTTCCGAATGAGCTTGCAATACCCTTACAATTTTATATCATAACATGCAACTATCAATGTGTAATAAAATATTGCTTTACTTATCTATTAGCTGCACACCCATTTACGAATATACTTTTTGAATCTACAGTTTTTCTACTTAATATTGTGATAGGAATAGAAATACTGAGTTAGGGCCAAAGTATTTGACGAGGCAAGGATACTACTCGTAAAGGCATTGCGGTCTCGTCAATACCTTGCATAATATTCAACTAAGTTGACTAAAACTAATAGACTATCAAGGATATAATTGTATTTAATGTGATGTTGTGAAGTGAAAATAATCTCAAATCATTAATGTGCGTATTAAATGCAAGCACATGGTTAAAAGCAATTAAGTCATGATGATAATTTGGTAAGCCATTGGGTTGTCAAATAAAGGAACATTTTTTACAGGGAAAATAGCCAAGATAGTTTTTTGAATAATTGGTCATATTAGTAACTTGGCCATTTAAAATTTTTAACTAAATTATATAAACCATTTAAACATAACAAACAACACACAGATAAATACCGATTACAACACACTTATACTGATATAATTTTGGTATTATCACATAACTTTTTTTCATATGTATTAAAGCCTTATTTTTAACTAAATTATAAGCATTAAGTGCGTGCGCAAACAAAAATAAGTGAACAAATTAAAACCCTTAACATAACATAATATTATAACAAACAGCTTGTTTACATTTGGTCACATTCACTGGTAGTGTTGCCATCTTTTAGGAAGTTAAAAGTTTTTTCTACAAAATACAATCCTGTTTTACCCATTTGTCAAGGAAATGCCCAAGCATGGCAACACTTAACTGGCTGGCTGGAAATACTTATGGCTTATAAAAACAAGTTTTCCTACTGTACTACTTGTAAATTGTTACTACTTTAAAAAATCCAATATGAATAGAAAATTGCTACAATGGAACACATTGATTTATCAGTGATAGCTCACAAACCATAGTAATTGTAAATGTTAAAATGATTTACTTAAGCCATAGTTATATGAAATTAATGAGGAATTCAACCCTTCATTTATAAGTTCTTATATTATTCACTTATCATAGTTAATTTTATAGAAATTAGTATGATTTTGAATATATACCTAGTGTTGTGTTCCGTATTTATGTAGACGGCCAAATAATTAAGTATACGTAAATATATAGACAGGCAGCTAACAAATGCCTCTTCTTTGAAAATGTACTCATTATAGAGTAAATCGTTGATAAATGCGTCTAAAGTAAGGATAAAATTATTTAATTATTTGGCCATTCGTACCATACAGACACATATTCATTTCTTATCTGAAAAGAACTGATTATATTTCGAAGTAGGCCTGATGCCCGAGATCTTTGTCAGTCATTGATATTTAAAAAATAAAGGCTGCATTAATAGTTTCCACTTGATATAATATTTATATGAATACTTCATGAAGCACCAATGCATTATGAATCGCATTAAGTTGGTATCTCATATTTATCAAACTGCCTTTTTAT
>NWSH02000612.1:14030395-14043684 GCA_002382865.2 Heliothis virescens | reverse complement strand
AGCACCAATGCATTATGAATCGCATTAAGTTGGTATCTCATATTTATCAAACTGCCTTTTTATATATTTTAGATGCACTCTCTTAATTGTACGTATAAATACTGGTTTTATTTAGTACACAACACAGATTACTATTTTTCAGTATTTATCATAGTAAATGTGAATATTTCCTCATCACAGTCAGAATATAAAAGGAGTCACGTGATTGGCTGATTCAGTTTGATCGTCACTACATCAACCACAACATGTCAAGGGCCTTTCTCATATGGAATTTCCCTGCTGTTTAGAACTACTCTTCTACGTCATAGCAGCTTGATAGTGAAATCCTGCAGTCGTCCTTGAGATGTTTAAAGTGAGAAGAACTTGAGGAAGGCTGCAGGAGGGACGGGGTGCGGGGGCAGCGGGCCGCCGGCTTCCTTGAGGCGCTCGCGGTACTCGGGGCACTGGTCGGCGATGCACGGGTGGCCGAGAGAGCGCCAGAACAAACACTTACAGTGGCGACATAGGGACAAAGTTTCTGCAAATTGTGCGTCTTCTCGAAGGCCGTACATCCTGAAAAAATAAACAAATATTAGCTAGACTTATCTAAGAAATCTTAAAAGACCGTTCAACCCAGAAAACTACCTAGCAAAATTTTAAGATATTTTTTTGGAAGTTGTGAACTCTCACCCGAAATGGACGTAAGAGTGCAATTATGTTATGCGATCCAGAAAGATCTATTGTCTAAAAAGGTTGTGCATCAAAAAGGACCTTAATACGTTGGATCAAATATTCAACTTTTACCTTCTTTCCAGACAACTTAAGTATTCTCCAGATTACTCCAATATCTTTTATCGACATCTCCAAAAACTTACTTTCTAAGCTGATGAAAGAGCTTCTTCCAGTCGAAGTCTTTCTCATCAACGACCTCGTTGTTCTTGGCGAGCGCCGCGTCTGTCTGCTGCTGAGTGAAGTGGAAGTTCACCAGCTCGCGCCAGATGCGCTGTTCATTGCATACCGATGCCATCACTGTCCATGCTGACGACGCTGCCTGGAGAAGGATAGGCAAATTTTGATTAAGACCTGTGTTGTGGAAGGGACATTTGGGATCTAAGACAATTTTGTAGACTTAAGAAATGTTATGAAAGGAAAGAAGAATATCCCAGGCATTGTATTCAGGGCTGGGCAAAATACATGCTTTGCTTTAATTGAAATACAAATTACAAAATACAGTATCGCAAGTAATTAAAATGCAAAATACAAAATACCTTTAGGTAAGGTATTTGAAATATAAAATACAAAATACAGTATTTTAGCCATTTTTAATTGAAATACAAAATACAAATTACATAATTACTAAAACTATTTAAAAAAAACCCGCCTTCAAAAACCATCAGACAATGAATGATGAATGACTTAAAAACAAAATAACCAACATTTTAACCCTTTGTTAGTTCAAAAATTTAACCCAAATTCTTGTCAATACCTAATTTTCTGACATGATGTGCACTAGAATTAGAATATTAAAAGAAATCTTTGTCGGTCGTAGTAACATCGTTCACGTAAACAATAAGCGAAAAATGCTCATTCATAACATAAAAAATACTGAACCAAGTGAATGAAATTTTAATTTTGTTGATTTTTCAAAAACCGCTTTTCCGATAACAAGTGCAGTGTTGCCAACTCTAATAGCTGCTTTACCATCATTGCACTCTCGCCTCGCACTCACACTCACGATCGCTAAATGAAGTTTAAATGTATTTTAATGTTAAAATGTATTTTGAAGCCTCAAGTATTTGAAATACTAATTACAAAATACTTCGTTGTCAGGTATTTGAAATACGAATTACAAATTACATTTTAAGGAAGTAATTGAAATACAAATACCAAATACGTATTTGTATTTCAATTACGTATTTTAATTACAAGTAATTCAAATACTGCCCAACCCTGATTGTATTAAGCCCCCGGAGTTGAGACGATGAAAGCTGGCATCCTCAAATGCCAACTAGTATTTTTATTCTTTCGAAAATGGCTTTTTAAACTTTAAAGACCAGAAAGGGAGAGATTTTTTATATTCTATGGTGGTATATAAAGTGGTTATTCAAACGATTCAGAGCCAAAAGTGATTTGACGACATAAGATTCCATACTTACATCTAAGTCCCTGTGATCCGATATCCTTAAAAGTATCTCCCTGACGCACTCCTCAGGCAAGTCATGGAGTTTAGGCACTACCTCTGGTCCCGGCTGTAAACAAAACGCTTTGTTATTCGAATGCATCTTGATTTAACTGGTAGCGTCCGAAATGGCCGCCACATTGAGTGCTCATACCATTTGGAGCCTCGCCAGAATGCCCTTAACAGAAAATAGCTCTAAATGAGCGGTTCCCCGGCGATTGTGCAAGACAGATTGTCCAATTGCTGTCCAAAATAAACGGAGCTCTACTGAATATGCACAATTTATTTACCTACTTGGCTTGTAGTGCTTTTTGTTTAAAGTCTAGTCTAGTCTCCAGAGTTCCTAGTCTAGTATAAAATGGGACGTAGCAAAAATGAATAGTTAAATAGTTCCTCAGATAAATGTAAGCCAATAGTCTGTCTACTTGGAGTGAATTTATAAAAAGTGTGTTATGGGAAAGCCAATTCTAGAGTTTGAACAATTTCTGAAGTTCATCTAGTAAATATCTCTGTGCTGTCTAAGAGAGTGTCTCCATACCTCCTGTATCCTAATACTGTTAGCGATGCGGTTGATCCTCGCGATGGCGTGGTCGTGGTGCCCCCACAGCGCGCGGGAGCCGAGCGGCCGGCCCCAGCACGACCGCTTCTCCGACTCACGCGCAGACGACACCGACATTACCAGCGCGCGGAGAGCGTTTAGGTTCTGTTTTGAGGTTGCCACTGGAATAGGAGATGGGGAAAGACTTTATAGTATGGGTAACGTTTCCATAAAGTAGTAAGAAAACTATAGAAATCTATACTAATATTATAAAGAGGAAAACTTTGTTTGTTTGTTTGGTTGTAATGAATAGGCTCAAAAACTACTGGACCGATTTTAAAAATTCTTTCACCATTCGAAAGCTACATTATCCGCGAGTGACATAGGCAATATTTTATCCGGGTACGGGCAGTAATTCCCACGGGATGCGAGTGAAACCGCGGGAAAACGACTAGTGTCTGATATATTGATTGACATTGAAATTGAAAACATTTTGCTGATCATACCAGTGCAAGAAAGTACATCAATTATCAAGAAAACTAAACATTATTTTTGCAAATGTCATCATCTATCTAACTTATTGAAGAATGAATTTAGGCACTTATTTGCAGACCAAAATATTTGAAAAATTTCAAGGCACCTCACCTTGATCTGCAAGCTGCTCCAACATAGACAGCAGCAGTTTCTGCGCGGCCCCCGGGAGATGGGTGAGCCTCTGCCCCCCGACCAGCAGCTCAAGCAACGCACAGATGTAGTTGAACCGGCGCACATCGCGCACAGCTGAGGAGAAGTCCAGACGACGGACGGCTTCTGATAGACCGTTGAATCCTGCGATCTGGGATACAGAAGAAAAAATAGAATTAGTTGAATTATATGGGATATTCATACGATAAACTTGTGGACTTCATCATATGCTTATAGTCATCTATTCTAAATTTTAAGCTTTCTACACATCTTCAGGTCTCCTGAGTTTAAGCTCATATCCAGCAGTTCTCTGTAGCTATATTCAGGTGAATCAAACGTGACTATTTGACAGTTGTTATGATGCTCACCTCTCTAGTACATTTGATTGTGATGTGACAATGGGGAGGTATCCTGTTCACGGAATCGCTTGTGTTCTTCTCACTGTCTTCACCTTCTGGGGACCTGGGAACGGAAATTATAAAGGTAAATAAAGATGGGTGCAGAGAGAGGTACAAGATATCAATAAAATACACCATATTGGACACAAGATTCCTCTAAGAACACCAGAACTACCGGTTCTATTGCTCATAAGATATTGCTAAGCATGTCCCATGTAACGTAAGACCCACCTATCCGAAACCCGATATTAAAGCCATTTCCCGTCACATTTTCCAATAACATAACAAAGTTGACCTTATCACAGAAATATGAGAACCCAATTTATTCCATATCACCCAAAAATATGTAGGTAATCGGTATAGGTAAGTAAAAGCGGTGTAATATGAAGACTTACATCACATTTTTGGGCGAAAGGACAACAAAAATAGCTTGGGGATATCCGATAGGTATCCGAAATATATTCCGAGCAAAATAGGTCAGTTGTAGGTACCTATACCCTGTTCACGATAACGTTAGAAAAAAGAGGCTCGCAGAAGCAGGAGTACGAAACCTTTTGTTTCAAGTTAAGTTCAAATAATTTTAATAAATAATATTTACGTATGGCATACAGTAAATTATTTCCTATCTATGAAAGAATTATAATGTTTCTATTAGCTGAAAATAGGTATAGCTTTGAAGCGTGCCCACCCACAAGTGCAACGATTTTTTTATGTCATATCGAGATCTTCCGTGCTTCAGAAGGCACGATAAATTGATAGGTGTCGGCTTGCAACCATCTTTGACAGTCGTTACGGGTAGTCAGAAGCCAGAAAGTCTGACAACCAGTCTTACCAAGGGGTATCGAGTTACCGGGTAACTGGGTTGTGGAGGTCAGATAGGCAGTCGCTCCATGTATAGCAATGGTTCTCAGCTGCATCCGGTTAGACTGGAACCCGACCCCAACGTAGTTGGGAAAAGGACAGGCAGATAATCTCAAGTAAATGATACGATGGAGAAGACAGGTGACTAATTTTATTCTGTCAGTCAACGTCCTGTGTTGATGATGATGATGAAGAAGTTCCACCAACGTTAAAAATGAACCTTTCAACGACATTATCTATTATAACATCAAGTTGGCAAAACTTTTCCTCTTCTTTAATCGTATTAGCAATGCAAGATTGCCATTTATCTGTCGCAATATATGTTAGTGCTTGAGAAAGTTACCGCTTTACTTCCTCTTATTTAAACGATTTATTATTTCGGGCAATAATAACAGTAACAATAAATAACAAAATCACGAAAATTCAGTTTTAACAAGAAAAGACGTACTCACAAAATTTTACAGATAATATTTGACAAAACCTCCCAAAATGAAAAATTCACGTACCTACTGCCGCAGTTTATGAAGGGAATAGAGTAAGATTTTAGATATCGACAGAATATTTCAAAAACAATAATAAATGAAAGCCTTATCATTTCATAAGGTCAATAGGTTAAATAAGAATAATTATGCGTGGTAGCTGCTATTAAAATTAATTATTTTATTTTCCTTGCTTTATGATTCCATAAATTAACTAAACGAAAATTTTCGACATTATACATTTTGTGACTTGTTCTGAGACTGTCTGAGAAAATTGACAGTGACGTGAAAGCATTCCCAGTACTCTCTACCCCTGCTTCTTTTAGATTTTTCTAACGTCGACACGACAACAGAATGTGAAAATAAACGATATTAAATCGAAATCTTGTAATTTCAGAAAGTAGATAGGTGAAATATGTACAATTAAGTGTGCTGGCTGTTATTTAAATTAATTATATTTTTTCCACATCAATCTTGAGCGTAATCATTTTTGTTGTAATTATATTTTAAAGTGGACGCCTAAAAGAGCCTTATTAAACTTCTTTCTATTCCTATCGCGAACAGACCATAGTTCGTTTAGCGTGACCCATAAAATATGTCCAGTATAATAGACCGATGACCACGGTAATCAGCCATTATTGCAGAGGCCTTAGAAGAATGGTCGGCTTAGAGTCATCGCGCGCTGTGCCTTTGTGTTCGCTTTACACGTCGCGTTCAGTAGATGCAAACTTAAATGCGAACGAAGGGGCATAAAATAGATTTGTTTCCCGAAAGTCGTAACATTTTAAGCATAGTATTACCAACCTAAATAAATTCTGATAAGGGTACTAAGTCTTTCATCCCTTTCCGATTAAATAACAGATAAATCTGGGTTACCGATAAGATTCCCTGAGGGTACTCTTTTCCCGATATTCTTGTGGTTCATTGAGTAATCCAAAGATTGGCATGCATGTAACTTTTACCGAAGTATATTACCCGAACATAATTTGAGAAAATGAGCAATTGAGCATGTTACTTATGTGCATAGTTTGAAAGTAATCAAGTGACGGGAAGTATGAGTACGGAAATTGCTTTTCTTGATATCAAAGACTTTATGCTTGATATAGTTGGGGGCATTTAATTTTGATTTATGATATTATGATTGAGCAAAATATTGATGTATGAAATATACGGGAAGTAAAAGAAGAGAATTAATTCAGTGTAAATAACAATATAAAGCATGGGTAAACAAGAAGAAAAATCCATGTCTTATCATGCAGTTTATTTACACTTTCAGCCTAAACTACTTCTATTAGAACAGCGTAAAATACTGACCCAATTTAAATATTGTCAACTTTCATAGCGATGTAAAACTGTATCGCTTTCATGCAATTACCTACTTGCTTCTATCGTAATTGACAATCTAGTCACAATAACCATACCGTGCCCCGTGGTTAACAGCAGTTTTTATCGCGCATAACTATCGTACATTTTTTTATTACAAATTACATACGAGCCTCTGCTTGCTACTTCGACATCTTTGAAAATGTCTTCTCTACAGATTTAAGTTAATAGGTGTTCCTCATATTTTTTCTCCGGTCATTAGAAAGTATAACTAACAACTTTTTGCTTCAAGCACGTACTCGTATATTATGTTTGATGAAAATCCGCGCTTCCATAAAGTGTCGTGTTTGCTTGCTTGTCAAGAGGTGACAATAATTACAAAAACTTCGGAGTAGTCGTTTGCCTAGAAGCCAGTGTGCATATGTATTATCACGCTCTCTGCGCTTAAGAGGGCCGCCACTAACGAGGGGTGTTACTTAAGACTTGATGCTGCAAACACCGCACGCTGCTGTTACGTAGGCACGCATATTTCAAAGCTTTATATTGACTTCCTTGCTTTTTTAATTGTGGGGAGGTTTGAAACATAAATATAAGGAACAATCGCTGCAGCAACTATTTCTGGTTATGGCAAAATGTAATGTTTACCAAAAAAATATTTACACCATCTTTGCCTACTCTGCCTTCTATCGAAAATCCTCAACAACATGATCTATTTCACGATATTCCCCGTCGCAAATCTCACATCGCGACTGCTATATAGCCGCTAAGGCTACGTAATGAAAGAAGCCCTCTTTTCAATCGTTCGACAGACGCCCTTCCCCGGACTCTTTAGCAAATGGCATGGCAATAATGGCAGATATGTGTTGTTGCTACGTCATGAAAATAATAAACTCACCTTACTAATGTTATAAATGAGAAAGTAACTAACTCTGACTGTATAGCGGAATTACCTTGGTTGAACCGATTGAGTTGTTTGATTCTCTTATACGGTACTCTGTCATAGGCTACTTCATATCTAGATGACAGAAGCTGTTCTGGGACACGGGTAAAACTGCGGTCGAAAGCTAGTTCTGCTATATCTAAATACCTATGCTGCTGTGTAGTTATAGTGTTCTTTATTTTCTACTGCTAGATAAGATTAACCACAAGAACTTATTTGTCACGGGCTCAGTCGTTCATTTAGACATGCTCGTTAGTCTAAGTGCTAGCCAACCTCCGGGAACCCTCTTCTCTGAGTGGTCGGTAAGTCGGTTTATTTATCAGGAATTCCTTACGGACAGTCTGGATTAGGATATTCTGGACAAAAGATATTGTCACGCTTTTCATTTCATCCGATTCCTAAGTAACTAGGCTAAAGAAGGCTGTTTCGAATTAAGCCCCATTTTGCTAAATCAGTACCTACCAAGTTAACTATAATCTATACTAGACGCAGAGGTGAGCAAAGTTGCCGTTGATCGAGTTTCATTCAAGGGGTATGTCTCATAATATACCTTCTCATTGGTAACATGGTAGCATGTATCGTAAATATATATTTTGATAACTTCAGGCACAATATTATATCTAGGTCCGAGAGTTAAACACTGCGATTTCTCTTCAATTCTCAATAGAAACGCTCTGTCTAGGCTCCAATTAATTAATTCCAATTTTCGAATACTTACCTGTATTTTATGCCACGAAATCGTTATTTATTAATTCGTAACATGCAATAAGCATTATATTTTGGCAGTTTGAATTAGAAAATACCAAAAAATATTGAAAATAAAAGAAACACTATTTACAAAGACATTTTCTTTCTGAATTTTATTGGGAAATAGATAAGTTCGCATGAATAACTTTCAATGTTGCGACGGGGAAGCAAAATCTTCCGACTTAAAGATAAGGCCTAACGCAAGAACAAATAAGGCAGCATAGCAATATATTGTCTTACATAATACAGCTTTATAATAAAAACAAGAAGCCCCTTATACAAGACTGAGTCATGATCTCTTGCATTTTCTATGAGCTCGTCGACTTACTACATTCGTGTAACCTACACCGCACCAGTTTAGGAAGACCTCTTGAATTCCTTTCAGTAGCGTCTTTGTGTAGCAAGTGTAAGACAAAGGGGAGGGAGGAAAGGACCTTGTTATGGTGGTCGGGTTTGAATGGCAGTGCAATAGCGTAGGTCGTTGACGTGGGATCAGAAGATTCGCTTTACGTTTGGTAAAACGGGTGGATGTTGACGTTGTAAATGTTGGTAAACAATGAGACCTGTACTGGAAATGTAGCACAAATTGCACTAATGACAAGAAATGATCAATTTTCCACTGCCATTGTAGGATCATTACAATGAATGCACACAACAAACCTCTTAAATTTTCCATGACATTTATTGTATCTGTGTATCTTACAATATATCACATCAAGACAGGCCAGCATAATAAAGAGGTTGAATTCAGAAATAAACCATTTTATTTTGCTCCCAAAGTCCCGACACGAAGTGAAAAATCCGAGACAGATGCAGCAAGCGGAGATACGGTTATAAAATCTAATAGACGTCTTGTAGAATGTAGGTTATTCGACAAACATATTTTGCAACGATAAATTTTAAGAATGTTATATGCATCAGTGTCTGATAAAATGTTGAATAGATTTTAGAAACGAATTACTATCATTAGTATTATACCCCAGTAATACTAAAACCTAGTTTTTAAGATAATGAAAATACGCAAACATATCGCAACTTCTAAGTAGGAAGGTGTTGTTTTAAAATCGATGCAAAACAAGATTTGCATACGTTTACGGCTACGTCAATTCTGGTGTCATAATTGTCAGCTGCGTAATGCGACATTAATTAATCGCATCACTGGTACGCGGGAAAGCGGACGACAATTTCACCGTCGTTGTGTCTATATTATTTAGGTTGATGTAATTGAACCCACACTTAGCGAAAACGAAAGCTATCGCGTGCGAAAATCGTGAACGCATGAAAATGGAACGCAACCGAAAATTCGAAGTTTTAATTGGTAATCTGAGGAACATGATAATTCATAAATGGAACAGTGGATGCAATCAGAGGGCTGAGAACGTTTTCAAAAATAGAACGGCTGAGTTAAATGTGTTTATAAAATGGCCATTTTTGTTGAGCTGTTGTTGTAGGATTTTACTGAGTATTGGGAGTTCAGGATATATTGGTGATGTTATTCGAAGCGGACCAGTTGTTCCTGGAGATTCCGGGTCAGCGCGTGCAACGATCATGACAGCCAGTCGCGTGAGGCAAGAGGCGCCACCACAGGCGCCACTCTAATGCCATTTTGAATTACAGATTTGATGCAACAACGTTGAAAGCGTTTCTTTTCGGCAACGATTTATTGACGTGGAACACGAATTTTTAGTGGAGTATGTAAAGTTGCCTTTGAAATGTTAATACGTTTTTCATGTCATTGTTTTAACTTTCTTTTATTAAAAGAGATAGATTCTAAAACGATTTTTGTGTAGATTTTACAATATTTTCTAACTACTGCTAATTTTAACACAAGTTTTAGTGAATGTAGGCAAGAACTAAATTAAAAAAAAACATTGAAGACATTCAAATAATATTTATTATCCTTCTTTTAAATGAAAAAAATATCAACCAAGTTATTTTCTACATATCTACCTAAATACTTAATTAATTTTCTAATCGCACTTAAGTTTACTACGCTCGTGATTGTCTACAATAGCAGAAAGTAACAGTTGATGCATTGTTTGATCAATAAGACTAATAGCAATGAACCCCTATTTTGTAATCGAATAACTCACAGGTGCCATCTGGCAGGTATTTGGCTCCAAGCCAAATATTAATTAAAAATGTCACGACTTTTGCACTTACGACATTAGGTACTGTTCCTGAAATGTGCAAGTTACATTTTATTTATTCTTAAATACAAACTAACATTCTCTATTTCTAAACATTTGTTAAAAAAAAAACCATTTATATATCAATTCAGCATTACTAAAATACGTTTTTGTCTCCGCGTTAAAGAATTAAAAAAGAAAAATACCATAGACAATTAGCGCGCCAATCAAAGGTCGGATTGCACCTTTATTTATTGCACGCATTTAAACTAGGATCAAGTGCATAAACTGCCGTTACACAAGGCCGAATCAATAATAATAAAAGTTGAACTTGTGGCTATCCGTCTATGTCAACGGCGTGCAAGGTCATGGACTATAGAAATTGTTTGTAAACATTATACAATGATACCTATTCATATTTTTGCTCTAATTGATGACACATCTTTCTATAGCACTCTATGGCTTGCTTGGTTTTCATGTTATTCATGCATTGATGTACTACTTACAAGGACAACGAGGCACAAATATCATAAATCTTTGTTTACTAGTTTTTAGTCGAAATGTGCAACACTTTCGGCCAATTTGACAGATGAGCCATAGAAATGTTTTTAATTTTGATTAATTTTTCATGACATTATCTGTAAATCTCAAACTGGACCTATGTATTGCATTATAGAAGATCAAACCAGTTCATAATACAATAGGTAACTGTTAATCCATACATAATTGAAAAACACAAATCCATAAACGGTCAGAACACCAATTTAAAAATGAAGGTTGCGCTCAACAAACCAGAATCAATAAAACCTCTTTCAACCATAAATCACAATTTCATTCTATCAAACAAATAGGTCCAATAACAAGAAAGCCAATAGTCCTATAGAACACAAATGGACTTGTGTTGTGGATACTGTTCTGAGGCCAGGGACGGGCCTCCCACTTCCAAGGCCTTGACCTATTAAATGGACCAACAGTTGAGGACAGACTGCGGAAGGAAGGGTGCTACTACGTATTCATAGGCCTTTGTAGTCCTTGTATGTTAGAATTTTAGAATATTTAGTGAAAAAAATATGATTGTAACAAATGGGGGTGTTTTGTGTTAACTCGTGTAGAATATCGGAAGGTGAAATGTTACTCATTAGTTCATTAGAGCGTTAAATATTTTTTGCTCGATCATTTTATTTCGTAAGTGATTCGTTTTTAGACTTTTTCTACGATCTTAAACACGATCGACGATTAGGACATTTCATCAAATCCTACAACACATACTTGTACTTATTATGCCTATCTAATACACTGTTAGAGAAAGCAGAGAAACAAAACGGGGTCCAAATAAAATAATTATTAAGGGTCCTAAGACACAGTATCTTGATACCAATTTTCCAAACCAATGGTTTATACTATGCATAATTTAGTTTACGCTCATGAATATTTTCAATACGCTCCCTAAATTGGTTTTGCCAAAGTCTGATCAGTTTCCTTTTAATCGTTCTTTCATTAAAAAGCATTACATTTTGCTTTTGAACCTTGGAGCGAAGTTTTGCACGTGACGGGTTGAATCGCTTCCATAGTCAATATTTTTTCCAATAACGCGCTTTCAATCAATTTAAATTGCCAATGAATGTGAATTGTGCTATTCGGCGCTGTCAAAATTTGCGATTTATAAAAATCATCCGGGTATTCATCATGGCTGTTTTTGTCGTCATTCCTTTTTAAATAAGGGATCTTTTTTGGAGTATAATATCCTTAACTTTTTTATGACGTTTATATCTGAAGCTACTTGTTAATCGAATTAATGAAGACCTCTTTTTAATGGGTGATTTCTCACAATTTCCCATATTTGGTAGTACTGACAAGATGAGGAGAGGAGAGAATGGAGTAATATTTTTTAGGCAACCTACACATCTGGCTCGGTAGGTTCGTACAATTGTAAAGAGCTAGAGAGGTTGTAGAAGAATTTCTAGTAACTGAAGGACTTATAAAGTACCTAAGCAGGTTCTAATAATACATTATTAAATATTCCGCTTTATAGTAACTCCATAGCAATAATATTTTCCGCTGTTGTCTTATCCGGTACAATAGCGAAATGAAACGCTGAAATAAAATAGCAAAAAGGGTCAAAAATTTAAAATATTTATTCTTCATTAAAATTGCCCAACTTTAAAATTTGCATATACTAGGCTATGTTTGGACTACAAATAGAGGTTTAAAATTTGTTTATATTAAATTTATAAGTCTGCATTTTTATGCAGTTTACTAACATTAAATCAGGTAGCAAGCTGGTTTTTCAGAAATCTTATTAAGAAGTCCTTATTCAGTAGCCGCTGAAAAGAGAAGTTATCCATATTTTTTCCTTTGTACGTAAATCTTTTGCCTATTTTCCAAAATCTTATTCGTTGTTATCCCATATGAATAAGTATGCAGATCCAAGCAGATTTGCTTTTGTTAAACATAAATCTGCCAACGGTTGTGAGCCTTGAAATGAGGGAAACGGGTTAGTCAGATACGGGCGAAAAGTTTTCTTTCTAACCTCAGATTTCCTATAAATAAACGAGCATCGATTTGGTGTTAATGTTAGACAACGTGTTTCAACAATATGAGCTCAAGAGAATGACAGAAAAACATTTGCATTTCAGTATGAAATTTTGCAGATTCTAATTATAAGCAGGAACCCAGATAAGCATACAAAGATTTGATAGAATACGAACAATGAATAGACCAGTGCCAATCCCTTTCATCAAGGCAAAAAGTCAAATAAAATTATAGTAGAATGAAACCTATTCCAAAAGGAAGAGAATATGATAAAAATGGAAGAAAAAATAAATTCCACTCCATTCGTGGTCGGGAAGTGGGAGGGGGGGAGCTTTTAAGGGTAAAAATCGGTTTATCGCGATTTTCGGCGAAACTACAAGTCCTATAGAAAAAAGTTGAATGACGAAGTTGTAGGTAATAAAAAGATCTACAACTTTTGTATTTCAACTTTTTTCACATACCTCATAATTTTTGTAGAAAATTCAAAAAACTAAGTTTTT
>NWSH02000612.1:14011952-14027230 GCA_002382865.2 Heliothis virescens | reverse complement strand
CTTTTCTTCACATACCTCATAATTTTGTAGAAATTCAAAAAAACTTATATGTTTTAGTTTTTTATTTTTTATCTTCTACAAAAAAAAGTTTTTATCTTACAATTTAGTGAAAACTTGTCTTTTGTATTGTACCCAAACACACTCTAATTGTTTGGAATGAAAACTTTATTTTTTCACCTGATATTCATTTAATATCAAAATAAGCACCTAATTTTCACCGAAAATTCACGCTTCAAAATATAACTTTTTTAAAACGTCGGTGCGGTTTTTTGTCCGTTGATATCTCAACTTTTTGATAGTCTAAATTAAAATACGTTTACTATGGAAAATGTTCTCAGCAAAACCTACAATAAACAGAAGTAATTCGATTTTATTTGAGTAATCATTATGCACATTTTAAGCTAATTTATTTAAAATTAAACACTGTAATTACTTCATGTGCGTAAGATTTCATGGTATAGACGACAGCACATCATACCATCATTCTATTCAAATTCTTGCGGAGATTTTTAACCTTTATCACAACTAGTGGAAGGTTGATGTTCGGATGTCGATTTGTCAAACATTGACAGATACTGTATACGTTGAATTCACCTGTTGTTAAATGCGTCTGTACGATTGGGACAAGTAAAAAAATGTAATTAAAATATTCTTATACAATCAGATAAAGTTTAATACATTTTATATTTGATTAAGACTTGATCAAAATTACAATGAGTGATAGCCATTATACTGTTTTTTCATGTTATCCCATGAAATCTTACCTACATGTGTAAAATTACCAGTTTATTTATTTTATAAATAGCTAAAATTGTGCATATGATTACCTCAAAATAAATTCGATTCGACTTCTTTGTTTATTGGCGTTTTGTGAGAACATTTTCCATAGTAACGTTTATTTTATTTTAGACTATCAAAAAGTTGAGATATCAACGGACAAAAAACCCACCGACTTTTTTAAAAAAGCTTATATTTTAATGCGTGAATTTTCGGTTGAAAAGTAGGGTACTTTTTTGATATTAAATGAATATCAGGTGAAAAAATAAAGATTTCAATTCCAAAAAATTAGAGTGTGTTTGGTACATACAAAGACAAGTTTTCACCAAATTTGGTAAGAAAAAAACTTTTTTTGTAGAAGATAAAAATAAAAAACCAAAAACTTAGTTTTTTGAATTTTCTACAAAAATTATGAGGTATGTGAAAAAAGTTGAAATACAAAAGTTGTAGATCTTTTTATTACCTACAACTTCGTCATTCAACTTTTTCCTATAGGACTTGTAGTTTCGCCGAAAATCGCGATAAACCGATTTTTACCCTTAAAAGCTCCCCCCCTCCCACTTCCCGACTACGAATGGAGTGGAATTTATTTTTTCTTCCATTTTTATCATATTCTCTTCCTTTTGGAATAGGTTTCATTCTACTATAATTTCTTTTTTATTCAAAAATTATCAACCCTGGTCTAGAACGTCGAAAAACAAGGGAAGACAGACAACTTCTTTCAGCTCCAATGAATCAAAAAACATATTTTTGTAATGCTCCAATCATTTCTTAATTAAAATTAATGGACCGTGTACCGATTGAAGACCCAACCATAACGATGTAGCGATATAAAAATAACTGAGTCATAAAAAATCCTTTGAACGCGGCAACTTTTTTTCGTCCCACAACCATTTCGTACGTGACAGCTAAATTTTGAATTTAAAATTCAGAATTTAGAACACCCGACCATAGACAGTTAAATAGTTACAAACAGCCGACAAGGCAAACATTTCTCCCTGAATCGGCATCCTGGCTTTTTGCCAAGGATGGTCGGACAACGACCAACCTTTAATCACCCCTCGCATAGACGTGTCTGAACGATTATAAACTGTTTCAATCCCGTTTTAGAAGTTAAAGCTCTTTTATTGCGATGCCAGCACTTTAGATGCTATACATGACTGGATGCTTCGGATGCTAGTCTGTTTCGGGAACAAATATCTTCCGTGTCTATTTCGAAAAGCGATGCGACATTACTTAATGGTTGCAATGTGGTTGGTTACGTTGCATGCCGGTCGTTGCTTCGAAACATTTCAAAACAATGGAAGGCAAAGACTTCTAACGCTGATTGAGGATAGATAACACCCGTCTACGTCTTGCGATAAGCTTTTGAAATTCATTGAACAAAAAATTTTGTGACTCATTAAATTGAAATTTGATCCTAATTGGCAGTCTCCTGTTAACCTCGATTTAATGCTTCAACTTTTTCAGAGATAGTATCTAGCTTAAAATAAACATCGTAAATACTTATTGATGGCACTCTGAAAAACTTTATCACGCTATTCTCCACTTTAGAAAACGAGACTTTCAATTGTTTCTTCTTTGTTATTTTCTGTTTGACTTTCACATTTTCTTTGAGCCTTGTTTTGGAAATTTGACGCAACCATCCACAGTTTGTTTCTTAGGGTCAATTCACACCGAGACGCGACGCGACGCGACGCGGCTTTGATGTAGCGCGACGCCGCGCGGTGCAGCGCGGCGCAGCGCGGCGTCGCGAGACGTATCTTAAAAACAAAGCAAATCGCGAGATGCAGCACCGATCTTGCCCGCCGCGCGTCACCGCTGCGTCAAGATGCGTCGCGCTGCGCCGCGCTGCGCCGCGCGGCGCCGCGCGGCGTCTCGAGGTGCAGCGCGACGTATCTGAATTCTCACAATTAAATGTGTATCCTTTCGCGTAGTGAATAAAGTATATTTTGAGTCGCTCTATGTAAAATCTGCGTGCAGCGTCGCGTCGCGTCGCGTCTCGGTGTGAATTGACGCTTAATGATTTGCGCGACACTATCGCCGTCGACAAAAACGTTTTGACGCAAGTCCCGTCGAGCTCCAGTTATAAGACTTTCTCTGGAAAATATCGTCGTTTTGACAATTTGATGTGTATCGCTTCGTAGCATTATGAGGTTTCAATGTCCCATTGTTCGCTTATTACGAAACGGCACAAATTACGATTGAAGTTCCAACAATAACACAGTATAACGATACACTCTCACTTTTAATAATAAGTTACAAGGCAGACATCTTGAACATTTTTATGGCGAAACAATGGCGGCATCACGAAATTGTTGCGAACAATTTGGAAGTTGGTGTTGCTTTTGAGACGGAGATTATTCCAAAGTTATATCCTCTTTACTGGCTTATAACAGCAACCATTCGAGCTTGGCAATTCATCTACTCTCAAAACTTTACAACTTAATCGCCACCCTGAACCAAATAACTATTTTTCCAGCAAAAACATCAAAGGTACTAGTAGTAGCTCAGTAATTATTGTTGTTTGTACACTTCCGCAGTCTGAAAATAAACACAAGGGAATCGAAAGCACTTTCACTCTCTCCCACTTCAACCAATAACCCTAATGATGACACATTACGAAACTCAACCTTATCTGGATAACATTACGTTCATTTTAATTCGTCAGGATTGTAGCTTGATGCAACTAAGTGCAATAGATGTGGAGTCTATACAAAATGTGTGATTGGATTGTCTTTTCGAATTGGTCGGTTTGCAATAATATGATGTCTGTTGATTGGTAAATGACAGCGGTCTCCAACTGAGGCGTTTCCGTTTCTTGTTGGAATTGCGACTATTTGCTTTCGAACACTTTATTCCATGGACTAGGTGTTGCACAGGGTAAGGTTGGCCATAAATATCCACAGTTTATAGGTAATTATAGTTAATTAGCTGGAGAAATAGCGAAAGCAGTAGCTGTATTACAGACGCACCTACGCGTTAATTTGTTTATCCAGTAGTTAATACTTTCTTGATTGATACTACTTTATCTAGAAAACCTAGACCAAGTATTTATATATAGAAATCCAAACTAATCAACTAATTACTGGTAATAAAAGAAAATGGGTAAAGATGAACACCCGTAGCTGGAATACTAATGAAGCTCCCAGAGGAATCGTAAATGTAGGTAATCGAAAACACCGTTCTCAGGATTTAGGTACTATTGGAAAACATTATCGACAATGCGACAGTTTGTTGGACAGGATACGAAGAGTTGGAGCTCGGAGCAAGTTTTCCGCATCAATTTATTCAAGACATGTCAAGTCAATTTGTTTTGGACTTTGCCTGGAAGCTGAATTGGAACACATCAGGAAATACTGACATGAGAGATTCATTCTATTCTTTGGATACATTGTTTTGGCACCTTTGGTGAAGGGTAAGAAAATACACACACCTCTTGCTCCTTTGATAAGTTAATCGTAAAAAACTCGTTGTTGATATTAAAATTTAATCAACAAGTTTTGATAAACTTATCTCGGAGCTGGCAAATCATTGCTTATGGCAATTGTCAAAAATATTCTCAGCATTATTAAAATATTACACAGAGCATATTTCTGCTTTGAATTTACAATTTTAAATTACCCAAGTCAGTCTCAATTAATAATTTTCGTTACCAGTATAGCAGCAACAAAAATCCACAGTCGAATTCCTTCTACCATAAAATCTTCTTCGTCAATTTAAAATGGGAACAAATATAACGACCACCAAAAAATGTTGTGATACCCTTAGATCTATCACCAAAAAAATTTACTTAACACCAAAAAAATAAAGCCTAAAATTGCAATAGTACTACCTATTTTAGTCACAACTTGACTTTAAATTGTATTCGAACACCAAATATAGTAAATGATCACCAAATCTTAGCGACCAAATTAATGCGCTATTTCTCCCTAAATAAACCACTGTGATTACCATAAAATGTAGGCTTATTACCAAATAAAGTATTATGATGCCATATTTAGTTATGTTTCCAGCTTTAATGACAGAAACGAATTGCTGTAAATCCGACTCCACGCAGTCTTGTCTGCCCTACCCCTAGAGTGCAATTCCAAATCGCGTAGGCGCGGAGGAGCGAGGCGGGCCGCGAGTTGAGGAGCAGGTGGTTGTAACACTCGCCGCCGTGGCTGAGGCTGGCCGGCACCGCCGGCCAGCAAGCCGAAGCTGCGGTGGTGAGTGTTAAACGTATCTGCGACGATAAACTCGCGTGAGACACGATAGAAACCAAAAAATAATGAAAATGTAAAAAAAAAGTCCCAAAAGCCTTGCACACCCTTTGCTACACTCTGACCATATTTTGAAAGAAAATTTATAACTGTGCGGAGCGCAGAGGAATTTATCAAAAATCAGGAGACATGCTGTTACCCGCGGTTCCACCCGCATCCCGAGGGAACTACTTCCCGCACTCGGATAAAAAGTAGCCTATGTTCATTCTCAGGGTCATATCTAGGTCCATACCAAATTTCATCTCAATCGGTTCAGCCGTTTTCCCGTGAAAGCGTAATACGAACGGAGACTACGGCCACTACGGCTTCGACGGACGCGTTCGGGTAATCTAAGTACTTTAGTTGGATAGCAAGTGCTATTTTTTGCGTGTCATTTTATATTAAAATGGCGTTCATAATTTGGTATTAATTAACTAGTTTTGGGTTAACAATAATTTTCTTGGAGTTATTTTGCTTAAATAGGCTACTGAAATGTTATTTTTTTGCATATCATTGTATATTAAAATGTCGGTAATTATTTGGTGTTCATTAACTATTTTTGGGTTAAAAATGTTTTTCTTGGAGATATTTTACTTAAATAGGACAGTGAGATGTTAAAACTTTGGTGATCATTTTACTTTAAAATGGGGGTACTAGTTTTGGTGATCATTTACTATTTTTGTCTGTTAAAAGTTACTATATTTGGTGGTCCGTTAAACATAAGCCATTTAAAATCACATTACACATTTTAGCGCCAGTTTCACAGGTACAAGATAAAGTTCTATATAAATATTTTTAGTTACTTTTCTATGGCATGATTTGTCAGATGAAGGAACCTATGAAACTGGCCGTAAGTGTCCTCATATTCTCGTTGGCTATAATAGCAACAAAAGTCTATAAGTACGATTAACGATTAAGTAAGAAATTAATAACATCTAGGGAGTAATCTAACAGTTAAATAGAAGGGATGCTAAAGAGGACGCTTGTCATTATTATTAAAATATAGAGGAGGTCGATGTCAAGCATCGTGACACCCTATCTGAGTTGGCTGCCAAAGCTCACCGACCTACATTTGGGAACATAATATCACGAGACGTTATAAGGTACTGTAAGGAATATAATACAAGAAATCTTGAAGGTGTTTCATAAAATATTTAGATCTTACAATGAGTTTAAGCTCCGAGAAAAAGAATTTCCAAATTAGCTTGGTCTCGAATGGAAAATTGTTAAACTTCAGATTTTTAATATATATATATTTTTTTGGACGAAAGACAAGTGATTTAAGGATGGAAATGCGACATGTTTACTTTCTAATAGATCCTCGCAAAAAACAGAAACCCGCGTAGGTATTTATCTGATAATGTAACGAATATGTTAATTATTGAGACTCGGTAAAAAAACAGACAAGTAATTGAACATTATGAAAGAGAGAAGAAGAAACTGGGTTGACAGTTCTCTCTCTAAAGACAATCGTTAAAATCAACCTCATTTCTCACATCCTTAATAATTAAAGATGCCTCGTTGGTCTAGTTGTCGCATAGCCGACTGCTGATCACGAGGTCTCGGGTTCGATTCCCGGGACGGGCCGAAATCGCTTTGTGGGTTTTAGAAACTTTCACAAAGCAGCCCGGAGTTGGAAGTTGGTGATTGATACACCCGTGCATCGGAGAGCACGTTAATGTCGGTCCTGCGCCTGATCTCTCTCCGGTCGTGTCGGATTGCCGTCCCATCGGGTTATGAGAGTGAGGGAATAGGGAGTGCACCTGTATCTGCGCAAATACTTGTGCACTATAATATGTCCTGCGCAGCTGGCTGATCTCCTTATATGAGAACAGCCGCCGTGGCCGATAATCGGCTAGGAGGCCATCATCATCATCATCAATTAAAGATGCATCAACGATCTAATTTGGAACAGATATCCTATTGAAGCAGCTGATTTATGAGAAAAAACACAAATTATGAAGTATTCATGTGTTGCATCCGCAGAGATTGCTCAATCGTTTCCTAACGAACTTCGACCATGACCTGCTTGTGAATTCTAGGATATATGTGAACTTCACAAGTATCTACACATAAAGTATCTATTATATTATGTGTAGTGGCAGTGTACGATCATTTGTCCCAGATTTCATATGCATTATATGCGGTGTTATTTGACTAGCACTTGAAAATGGCAAGATGAAGATCCTAGAGATCAATCTTTAACCTTTTGAGGATTATGAATTTGTGAAGATCATGAGTTATATATTAATTATCAATAATGCGCATAAGTAGGTACTCTTTAAGTTTTGTACCTAAAGTTTTCATACTTATCTGATTTATCTCCATAAAACATCTCCAAAGCTTATCTTTTTGTAATTAGTATTCTCGTCTTCTAGCAAGTGTCCGAAAACTATATACTTATATCAATGTGTCAATTGTCAAGGTTTCGTCCAAAAAGTTTTTTCATTAAAGCCGGGAAAAGTTGTGATTAGTTTTGTCACGTAGGACAAATAGACGAGAATGGGTGAGCCAACTAACTAACTTCTAAATGTCTAGAAATCCTAATTGTTTACAACTCCGATATTGGAAATTGATGGTGATGAATATTTCAGTTTCAAAAATAGTAGCTAGACGTTCTAAATCACTTACCATTCTTCTAACTGGCAGATTTATTAATCACTTAACTAGTCAAGGGTATATTTTAAATAAAATGTGTAAACAAAATAATATTACATTTGTCAAATTACTAACTAAACTTTGCAGAGTTCAACTCTGTTTTCAAAGCAACTTGAACTGGCAGTCAAATTAAACTTGATACAACTACATTTGTTGCCTATAACATTGAATCAAGACCCCGATTGCTTGTCATAGAATTCATGGTAAAGAAAAGATACCCATCATTTTCATGATCATCAGGTTATATCATCATTGTATATCTGTGTGGTATAAAAGGAAAGACAAGACACAATTTCTCCCGTTTTTCTCTCTTCTGTTAATTAAAGAAAGGTGAAGTATTTATAAAATATCCGAACAGATCTCACGGAATAAAATGTTATGGATATTCGAATAATGTTTTGGTTTCTGCGTCTGACGAATCTTCATCTCATTTGAACTTAATCAGAGTCAGAGAAATGCTCACATACAATTTAGACATATGGGTACACTAGCTTCTGCCAGCGGTTTCACCCGCGTCCCATGGAAACTACTCGGCGCACCCGGATAAAAAGTAGCCTATAGCCTTCCTCGATAAATGGGTACCTAACACTGAAAGAATTTTTCAAATCGGACCAGTAGTTCCTGAGATTAGCGCGTTCAGACAAACAAACTCTTCAGCTTTATAATATTAGTATAGATTTATTTTATTTAAACTTCTCTTGAAGCATTGTCTTACACAAGTAGAGATTTCCGTCCTAGCACAAGCTAAGAAACTGTTTTGTCATCTAATGAATAAATTCCTTTTTCCAATAAATCCATTTCATTAACTTAACAGTTAAAAAACTAAAAGCTTACCTAATCAAGATTAAGGCAACGAGGGAGCCCGAAACACTGAATATCCAAAACGTGCTTCTTTCGTAGCATTATCGTCTTTATTCCCAAGTGTTATAGTTTCAATTCCTCCAGCAGCTTTACAGAAAGATAAGCTGATGCATTAGATATCAGTGCAATTCCCTAAATGGCTAACTTTAACCTTTTCAGTGGGTGTGGTAGAATCCACTAAAACATGGGTGCGGTACGTTTTCAACTGAAATTATTTGGACGATTTGTCTCTGTCTTTCAAACCTGAGTACCTATATCAAGATTGAAATTAATAGTGTCAATGTTAGATTATTCTGTAGAAATAAAAGAATAGAAGACAGTTCAATCGATATGCATTAATGGGTATTGCAATATCGTTATTGATGATGTCAATAATGGCCTCACTTTTATGAAACCTGCAATTTTTGCAATTATTGATAAATTGTAGTACACAAAGAACAAAGAAATATTACAACAATAAAATTTTGTAAGTAATGATCTATTATTATTGTATTTTTTCTTTCATAACAGTTTTATTACCTCTTTTAAGGTCAATAAAGACATCTTGTTAGCGAACATAGGTATGCCATCTACTTACGTATACATATTTCGGCGCTGGTTAAATGACCGTTAATGCCAAATGAAGAACTTAGAAGAAGTTCGACTATTAAGTAATTAATTTTAGAAAACCCAAAAACGATGATTTCGTGATATTTAAACGATTACGGATCAACCAATGAAGCAATTAAAGACCAATTTATCAATTGGCTTATATCTGAAAAAATGGCACACGTTTCGTTTGACGCAGTTTCCAAACTAAATTATTTTTTAATGATGGTGACCAAATTCCCAACGACGCTCCTAAAGTGGAGCACAAACATTTTCAAAACTGCAAACTGCTTTTACTGAAGTTAAATAAATCTAAAACTATCCTCAAAAATATGTCACTTAAATTCCACGCGACTACACCGAAAAATATTTTTAATATTTCGAGTTTGTCCTCATTAAGTACGCCTGCGAAGCGGGTTGGTCCTAGCTTCAGCAAAATTTAATTTAACCAGATATGAAATTTAATTTTCAATTTCAAACTAAATAAAAAGCAATCTAAATGTAACGTTGCTCCGTTTGAGATTAGCCTCACAATGCAATTTAGAGTTCAACAAACGATATATTTTATAGCCAAGATCTTCGTAGGCGTCTCTCCGTCTGCTCTCTTATCTTGTGATTCATCTGTATCTCGTGTTTACTTCGCGTATTTAGCTTCAATAAATATTTCTAAATCTGCATATTAATGGCTGTTTTCTTCATCTTCCGTAACAATATTTCCAGTTTTGTAGACTTGTGTAGTCCTTTGTTCATTTATAGTGATTGTTGTATTACCGTAGCTCTTTCTTCGCAGATGGTGAAATAAAGTTTATTAATATCTGCTATCAGCTCGTGAATTCGTGGAATATCCAGACCATTACGATCCAAATTCGGGATAAGGCACTTAATTTGTTCGAGTTCACCGAATCATGATCCGATTTCGTTCGTATCGTCAAGTTAAATCTATGCATCTAGTTTCATGAGCTTAAATTCGATTTTCAACTCATTAGTTCTCGAATGTCAGATATCGTATTTTGGTCCTACTTAAAGTCCTTGAAGGAAATATTGATGTGCCTTGAAGCTTAGTCCAAAATTGAACCGTGTTTACTTTACGAGCAGATTACAATAAAATAAAACAGTACCACAGTTAATCAGAGGTAAATGAACTGAGGCCGTTGAAACATTCAGCTAAATGTTTACCTTATTTTCTGCATCGCTACACTCGCACTGAATTATTTCAGTAGAATTCATTTCAATTTTCACATCACACGATAATAGAAACAGTCAAACATGTTCCAGATTTTTGATGATTTCACCGACATTTTCTGCACTGCATTTTTTATTAACCTCTTTTCCTGACTCACATATTTCTTAGGAAATGTGAGGATATCATTTATACCCCTCTTACGACGTTCTTTCAATATAGCCATGTTAGTACTTTTTAAATAAATCTACAAGAGATTTTTGGCTTCCTGCCAGTTTCATAGTAAACCGTAGTGAGTAGAATGTTCTGCTTAGCTGCCAATAGATATATCATCTGTGCCGTTCGTCTTATGGGCGTCTGCAGCTGACGTTTTATTGATTCATCATTTGCAATGTAATGATCATGCAATAGTTACTGCACTCGAGATAATAACATTGAAAGTACTTCGATAGGCCTATTTCTGATAGTTTATTATAATTATGTCTCATCTCTTGTATTAAACTATCTACCGCTTGTATTATTAAAAGAAATTACCTAATTAATATTTCAACATTTATATAAAAAAATTCAAAGCGGTAAGGATTAACTAGTTTCTATAAATGCCAAAATTAACGACAAACCCAAGCATACAGAGGCTTGGAAATAACTGGCTACTGTATTGGTCAAACATGGCTATTATTGTAATTTGCTTTGCATAAACCGGAACGACTGGAGACATAACGACTGTACCAACAGAACACAACATCCGAAAACAATAGCCATTTGGGAAATGTTACGACAAATATAAGTTGTGGAAAGACAATGGTAGATCATTTGACAACTGGGACCAAGTCTTAGTACAAAATGGTCCCACAAATAGAAACGATGACAGAATAGAAACTAAAGTATAAGGCAGTCTCAATCATCTGCAAGCATAACTGCAATAAACGCTATACGATTATCGTGTCCACTTTCTAATTCCCGACCTGCAATGCAACCCAGTATTTAAATGGAGCTGAACTGTCGTCTGAGTGCGATGTTTCAGATATGAAATAGTGAAATTTTACTATAGACATATCGGATGTTGGACTTGCTTTAAGATTATCTGGTGAAAACTTTTGTATCTATGAGAAATTGTGATTGAATCACATGTTTCACGGATCAAAACTAACTTGAAGACTTATGCCTTATGACTTATTATGACAAAAACCCTCAATTTTGGATGTCTTGCTATAGAAGTAAAGTTTTGGATCACTGGCAGTACTGTTTGTATTTACGATCGAATTAATTCCAGTTAACACGCACATCTGAACTCGTAACTCGAAGCAACGGAGTGTAGACCTTAGCTTTGAAGTCTGGACTATAGATACCTACTTCATTATATGTATTACTAAGATACAGAGAAGAATAAAGGCAATCCACATAGTAGAAACTACTAAGTATAGTTGATAGAATTTAGGACTCAAAATTAAATGAAAAAGATATCCTGCATGCAGCTTCATTTACTACGTAATATGAAGCTCATTAGACGAAAACGGGCCGGTCAGGTGCCCGTAAACGATATGCATGTTGCACCAAGTTATGCTACCGATGCAGCTATAAACTCCATATTATGTTACGGCAGCACGAGTCTCTATCTTACATTCTAAACTTTCAGTGGACAAAATGCCATCTTTTACTACAAGAATTTGTAAAATAGTAAGATGTTTTTGCAACGAAAACTTGTAAAGGATAAAAGGTCGCTGTTGACTGAATCGATCGATGAGGGGTCAAGCGCTTAA
This sequence comes from Heliothis virescens, assembly GCA_002382865.2. NCBI lineage: Eukaryota > Metazoa > Arthropoda > Insecta > Lepidoptera > Noctuidae > Heliothis > Heliothis virescens. The sequence goes on along the minus strand of NWSH02000612.1, from coordinate 14,015,162 downwards.
GGTGTCCCAAACGCAACCATTATGCACAAGCCACTCCCCAATTTTCCACATTTAACCTTAGTGGACGGGTCAGCAAAGAAATCAATGAAGGACTTAAAGCTGATTGAGCAGAAAAAAGTATTTATTCAGGGATTGCAAAAGTGTCTGGGTTATTTGTTAGACTTCTAGGTACAATAGTTTACTTGCCACCGGTACGCACCCCAAAATTCTCAAGGACTGTCTGGCAATCCCCTTAATTTGACAACCTCGCCCTTCTAGTTCAACCGGTTCTTTAGTCAAAGACACGATCATGATTCACGGCAATTTAGTCATTTACAAGCTGTTTATGGGCTGTTAGTGCTAATATTAGAGTGTCTAAATATAGTTTTGGAATCTGGACCGTTGTGGTTACGGAATTGCATGTTTTGGGAGATTTTTTGTCAGTAAAAACTTTCAGTTCAAACTAAAAAAATCTTTTTCGAGATAAATCTTAAAGGATTTTAAAAATAATCTTTCCCTTTCCTGTTGGGACATGTTTTAAGTGGTTGAGTCATCCGGATCCTTCCATCAGCCGTGGGCGGACCTTTTTGGGATAAACTTATTAAATGTAGTGTTATTTGTAGCTTATTTTGTATTAAACTGTCGTTATGGTAATGGCGCATCACGAGTGGTGATGGAGTCATTAATTGAATGCGTTTATTTAAATGGGTATATAAAAAGCTCTGGCAATTTAATATTGAACAGAATATAGTCTAAACCATATTTATTTACTTACAATTAGAAAGGCGGTTAATATGTTAAGCTTTATTTCCTGATCAAGAAGTTGTTTATAAATATGTACAGTAACAATAAACTTATACCATATGCATTAACCGGTTTAGCCTGCCTAGCAGTTTTTCCTTAAGATGCAATTACTTACCACAATTGTGCAAAGGTATTATGTCACAATTCATAATATTTTTTTTTATTATCTAACAATTAGTAATACTATTGTTTTTCTATCAGCTTCAAATACAAAATAAACAGCAAAATGTTCCAAAAGAAAATCTAATACATCAAAGTCTATCCACCATTTGTCTAGCTTTTTACTTTAAAGTATCTCGAGTGTTCTAAATACTAGCCAAAGAATATATCTGTCTGCCAAACAAATTGGTTGTTCATGTTGAGCCGGAATTTTTCAGCCGAGTGGTTTGACCTGAGCTGTACATTTCAGCCTGACCTAGATACGGCTCAAACTTTTCTGTTTGCTCACGATTTGTCGTTTCTATTAAATACTCGTTCTTACTCTATGGAATTTGGATCCGATTTTTTTGAATTCGCAAATAGAACTTAGAATTCGAATCGGGTTCCAATTTTATTTTTTGTTAGGCCAAACAAAAGCTGTTTTGGAGTTATTCAAGTGAAATGCTATTATTTTAATCCGTGATCCATTTTTGTCTACTTAGTTCTTCGATAGATGAATTGTTTGTATGTTTGTCTAGTTGTACCTAATTTGGCTGGAGCAGTGGTAGATTTTACTACCTCTATAACAATATAATCTATCGTATTTATTATAAAACTTCTTACACCGCTAAACAAGTGATTCATCTTTAGAATAATTGCATAATTAATTCCTAATGTTTCATTGTTTATTTGTTTAGGTGCTCAAGTTCCGCCTTATCAGTCGACCTATTTTCCGATACCGATACAATATCTTTGAGTGATAGTTTGATTCGTGATTCATGTCAAAATGAATAAATCAGTAGATGTTTTGTTTTTAGAGCATTTTAGAGATAAGATTGCCTACTTCTTGTTTATTTCCTTCTGTCTTCGAAGATAATAAAGAAATAATGAACCGTGGCTACTGTTATACAGAAAGTGATGTCTCCGGAAATAAATGAGGGTTTTCAAAACTTTTTTTGCCACCAGAGAGCGCTTCATGTGCGTCAGGTCCAAATAGCTGTCAGATAGTACAGATTCCAACTGATCGAATGATTTTTTCGTGAAATTTTACGCATTTAGTAGTGTTATTGATTTATTAAGGTTAATTAAGGCCAAACTGAAGATTCAGCTAAAAAAAGAGGTACAATAGTCATTGCTACAAGGAAAAGTTTTTTGAAAGGTTATTACCGCAATTTGATTAGTCTAACTACTATAAAATTAAAGTAAAGGAAAATATATTATTTTTCAAACATTCTAAGAATGTATTTACATCAAAAAACGATCGAAAAATACAAGTTTTGATTTGTGTTTGGACCTGACGCTACAGTGCTGCCATCTGGTGAAGACCATTTTAGAAAACCCTCATTTGATAGACTCTTTCAGTGTTAGATAGCCCATTTATCGAGGAAGGCTATAGGTTACTTTTTATCCGGGTGCGTACCTATGCGGGTGGAACCACTGGCGGGAGCTAGTGTCCTATAAAGATAACCTAAAAAAAGACAACATAAAAGACGGTTTTCTTAAAACAACTGTTAACTATGAATATTCGCTTAGCTGCAGAATTCAATATTTTATCTATCTCTGGATTTGCTTACTAGAGATAGCAATTTGACATTACTTGTATGGGGCTTATGTCAAAAATCTATCTGTAGTAAGCAAATCCAGAGATAGATAGGTTATTGGGAACGGCCGTAAGTTTTCCGAAAAAAATAACGTTTATATTGTCGGTGAACTTGGGCCGTTAAGTCAGTAGTATCTCAAAGTACTACCTATTGCATTGCGAGCTAAGAAATAAACATTTATATTTTATAACCATTAACTATGTATTAATTAATTATAAACTGTTGTTGTTGTTTCTTTATATTAACTAAACGAGCTATGTCGTAAATAATTAAGCGCATAAAACTAAGCGATGGTAGTTACGCTATTTATCTAACAGGTCATAAAACGTGTGAGAGTGGGCGAATACCTATTATAGTAAGGCCGGGTTCCCACTACGCCGGACCGGCAGATCTGCCGAAAACCGGACACCGGACAGAGTGTTCACATTACATCGGATCCCGGAATAAATTCAGACAGTCAAGTACTTACCTCAGTTGAATTTGGACCTGCGCGCACAATGGACGACGAAATTGTTGTGTTGTGGTGGTATCTTAATAGAAGGCAAAATAAAAGAAAACATTGGGTACACCCTATTTTACGGGAAAGATTTTCACTTGGGACATTTGAAACATTAATGGGTGAACTTAGAAGAGACGAATCAAAGTTCTTCAATTATTTTCGAATGACAGCAACCACTTTTGACGATTT
>NWSH02000612.1:13993621-14009059 GCA_002382865.2 Heliothis virescens | reverse complement strand
ACATTACTCCGGGCCCGGCTGTTCTACCGGCAATTCGCAGTGACAAAACGCTTGGTAAAAATGCCGGGCTCGGCAAAAATCCCGGACCCGGGATAGTGTGAATAGCTTCATACAAATTGTTCAGCCACTAGCCCTTCCGGCAGATTTACCGGCGCGGCAGATCTGCCGGTCCGGCGTAGTGGGAACCCGGCCTAAGGGGTTTTCCGTAAGTAAAAGAAAATCACCTAGCTGAGTAAACATAGTACCTAGGTACTCTTTCATTCTATTGTAAATAGGTACTTTATACGGAATGGTATTAGGTACCTACTTACTTACATAGTTACTTGGTTATCACTTTTGGATAGTCTAAAATATTAGATAGGTACACTACTTACTGTAAATCTGTCTACCAGTGAGCATTGTTCGTGAATATTTTGGCAAAACATAAGTCAATCCTTACATACCTACCAGGTAAGTAGGTACCTACATTTATGTATACCTGTATATCTATTCAAGTAGGTACATAGGTACATACATATGTATATTATTATTTACGCTTTCTTCGCCTGCGGTTCACACAAACCAGGCGAAGGACTCACACACACGCACGCAGGAAAATCAATAACAGTATAGCGTTCAACAACAGACAACAGCTGATCTCGACAAAATATAACAAACGTAACTTGCAAGTTTGTTTTATTGCAGTTTAGTAGCGATATCGCTGTGTAGGTATTTTATTCTAAGATGGATAAGTATTTGTAACATGCAATATGAATAACTAGGTAGGAAATTAGTTGCAAACGACACTCACCACGATTTCTGCGGACTATCATCAGCATTATTAAAGTTAGTTATAGCGGCATATCTGCAATACAAAATAGCAATTTCAACAATCACAATAACACTACAAAATCTAGCATTATAGGTATTTTTTAGCGCACTAATGTTAGTTAAAATTAATAAACTAGGCTCACGTTATTTCGTTGCGTTCAACTAAATGCGAACAAAGGATTGTGTTTATTTTGCAACGCAACTCACCTTTGCGCGGTGCACTCTAATACTTTCTTCTTTTCCCATCCTTCCTGAGTTTTCACCCATTCTTCACCTGGTGAACGCCAGTCTTTTGAAATAAAAGGCATTTTTGTAACACAAAACACAACAAAGTTTAACACGAATAGTGCGCAACCGACGACTCGCACAAGCTAACGTCTGCAACGCGAGACGGGATTTGACGATTTTGACACGAAAAGTGCGAGGTTGCGAGTTCGAGCCGATGCAAATGTGTACGTGCGAACGAGAAGCCTTGTTTAGAAAGGGATGACTGCGCGCATGGCTTTTGTTTTGTTGATGAAACTGAAGACGTCATAAACAGCTGTTTATGCTTCAAACTGCTCTATATGAAAATCTATGCTGATTAAATTCATAATTATTTTGTTAATTCAGAAGGTCCCTTGCAATATTATTTTGACGTCAAATATTTGAACAGTATTGTTTTTTTTTACATGAAAACTCTTTGCACGACATGAACTCGATATGTTGCCAAAGAAAAAAAAAATTGTTAATGCTTATTTTCCCAACGATGTAGCTCTGGAATGTTTTATTATCATTCAAACATTCATTCATTATGTAACAATTTTACATCTGTGGTTATGCTTGTCATTCATTCTCTAGAAGTTTGCTAACTGCGTTGAGGTTATATTTGGAGAGAATTTGTGTTATCGTAATGGGCGACTCCAATACCAGCTTCAAGCCGAAAATCAGCAGTACTGCTCAAGACCCAGTACTTAAATCGGCTGAAATTGCTTATATGAAGTTGATAGAACAGAAAAACCGGGAACGCGTAGCAAAGTTGCAACAAATTGCGAAGAAAAACAGAATCACCGGACTTGCTCTTGGTGGCGGAGTACTAAGTGTGTATTTGTACTCGATATTCGCGGTCAAACAAGAAACCTTCCTCGACGACTTCGAGGAGCCCGTCAAAGTGCAACAGCCGTAAAATGGCCGCAGCCAAGAAAGCTTTACAGATAAGATTACCTCCTCTACCAAGTATTAAAGATGTTATTCGACTGTACAAACTTCGTGCTCTACGCGAACTGTCTCAGAACTTCCTCATGGAACCTCGCATTATAGACAAAATAGTGAACGCTGCTGGTAATTTAGAAAAGCATGTCGTCTGCGAAGTAGGGCCTGGCCCCGGCGGTATCACAAGGTCAATAATACAGCGAGCCCCGAGAAAAGTTATCTTGATAGAGAAGGATCGCCGCTTTATACCATCCTTAGAGCTAGTTGCTGATGCGTGCAAACATCAAGTTGATGTAGATATCATACCAGGTGACATTCTAAAGACAGACATTGGTCAGTTTATTCCTGAAGATGTGAAGACAGACTGGCTTGACTCACCCCCACCAGTACATCTAATTGGTAACCTTCCCTTTAGTGTCTCTACAATCCTCATAATCAGGTGGCTAGAAATGATATCTAAGCAGGAAGGCCCATGGTCTTTTGGCAGAACAAGGATGACATTAACATTTCAAAAAGAAGTAGCTGAAAGGATGGCAGCAAGAATCTTAAGTGACCAGAGATGTCGACTGTCAGTAATGTGCCAGAATTGGTGCACAGTCAAATACAAATTTGACATTTCAGGTGGTTCATTTCTACCAAAACCTGATGTTGATGTTGGTGTAGTAACTTTAACTCCTTTGAAGCACCCCATAATACAGCATCCTTTCAAAATGGTTGAGAAAGTGGTTCGGCAAATATTTTCAATGAGACAAAAGTATTCTATCAGAGGTGCTCAAACTTTGTTTCCTGAAGAGGTTAGAGAGGAAATGGCCCTGCGTATGTACAAAATGGCAGAGATTGATCCTGTTACAAGGCCTTACCAGATCGCTAACATGGAGTTTGCCAGAATATTAGATGCATACAGTGAAATAATAAAACAGTATCCTGAATTTGAGAACTATGACTACAGAGCTAAAAAGGTTAAGAGCACTGATATAGAGGAGGAAAATAATTTATAATTAGTTGGTGTAGTTGTATATAATATTAGTTATGTTTGAATAAATAATTTCTGAATGTATTTGTTTATGATTTTATTTATTGCAAATCAGTCAAAAACTAAACATCAGGCTGATTGTCCTCCATTTGTTTCTTCTTGTTTTCCTCTTCAAGGCGTTTCTTTTTCTTCAGTACTTTCTTATGTCTAAAAGAATTGAGGTGAATGGCGTATGTATTATCTCCTATGATTATTCTGTTGCATACTTCGCAGAAGTTGTGTGAGTTTCCATCAGCCTCCCGTAGAGCTTCATCTATGTTGGACTTTAATGGTTGAAAGTCACAAGGAGATTCGTGAAGAAAGCTGTCTATAATGTGTATGGCTTTGCTTTTGACTTCTTTGTCCCATTTTGAAACATCTGTAGTATCAAGTTCATAAATAGGTGGTACCTGAAAAAATATTGTATTAGCGCCATCTATTGACTAAATATCAGCAATCTAAGTTACGGTTATAAGTCACATAGTCGAATGTTGTCGGTATTAGTTCTGCTACTGGACACTAGATGGCTCTACATTCGTAATTCGGTACTGTAGTTTAACTACTAGACACGAGATGGCGTTGTCCTAAATCTATTAATTTTTCTAACAATTCGAATTTAGAGCTGATATTTTTTATAACTAAATATTTGTTACTACGCATTTTACTCTATTATGAGCTATTTGTAGTGAACAAATAAATTAGAAGTAATTAAAAATAAATCGCACGTTTGATTTATCGACTGCGATGGCTATAGTTTGTGGAAAAGTGGATATTTTTTATTTTGAATTTTATTATAAATACCTAAATACTTTACTATAAATCCTTTTTTATAAGCATTGTAAATGTGTATTAAGAAGATGTTATTTTATTTATTCGACATTGTAATTAAAGCCTACTTACTTCTCTTGTAGGATGTTCCAGGAATCGTCCTCTAATCATCTTATTCTGCCGGCGAGCGTACCTACGGGTGCCCATTTTCATATTTTCTATACTTTGCTCGAGTTTTCGTTTTCCTTCCTCACTATTTCTTTCTTCTTCTGACAACATTAAATACTCATGGAATTCTTTAAATCCCAATGTTTGGAAGACGCCTTTTGTGTAGTCAGGTGGCCTGGAAAAATAAATAAATAGGAATAAAAATTATGGATGAAATCAACGCGATCTATGAATGGTGAGCACTTTCTAATTGAACATTTAAAGTAAATGTTTCCAAAACTAACAAAGTCTAGCTAATAATAATTAAACAATAACCCCAAGTAAGAGTCGACCACAACTTGGTAATGAAACATAAGTTAAACTTCTCACTTAAATTGATTTTGAGCATGTTCTAACTCCGTAAGCCGGTAAGCGGATTACGGAAACCAGGAGGCGATTATGATTTTATGTTAAAACGAATTATCTAAACACGATCGCAACAACCAGATTAATAAATGTAAATATTTCTGGATTTCTTCTTAGGTACTTAATATTATAATATGAGAAAGTGAGTTTGTTACTCTTTCATGGTAGAACGGCTGAATAGATTGAGATGTTAGTTGATAACATGGGGGGGGGGGAGGGGAGAAATGTTCCATTGCCGGGCAACCTACTACTAATATTATAAAGGCAAAACTGAGTGAGGATATATGTTTGTTACTCTTTCACGTGCAAACGGCATAACGGATTTTGATGTAACTTGACATTAATATGGCTTATATATCGGAATAACATTTAGATTAATTTTTATCCGGTGGCAGAGAGTATCTCCCTCGGGAAGCAGGCGAAACCGCTAGCAGAAGCTAGTTACATTTTTTATTCAAGTAAAACAGTACAGACGACAGCACATCACCACAATCTGTCAATTTATTCAATAGATTTTCAACCTTATCACAATAATGGAAAGTTTACGTTCGATTGGTAAAATTTGTCAGATTCGGGTAGGTTAACCTGCTGTCGTCTGTAACTATCGGTCCCGCGGGAAACAGTTTGAATGTACAGACAACAGCAGGTCAACGTATACGAATCTGTCAAATTTTACCAATCGAACATTAACCTACCTCCATTGTGATAAGGTTGAAAATCGATTGCAGAAATTTGACAGATTGTAGTAACTTGATGTGCTGTTGTCTGTACAAGTTGTTCCTGGTCAGTTTCACGAATTACTTTCAGATATGTTTGAACATATAACAATGCAAAAATATCGTGTTTATCTACTAATAGATAGTGTATATCTTTCAGGGAAATGGTATTAACGCGGTTTATTCAGTCTGTGGGCGTGTGCGATGTTTTATTGCGTTTTAGAACATTATTAGATAGCTACGTAGGTAGAAATATACATACACGCGCTAGAAAAAACATAGAATTTCTGAAAAAAATTTCTTTGTATTTAATTGTTGTTATTGGCAATACAATGGATAGGTGTAGGATGGTCGTCAAATTGGTCTTAATTAAATAAATCTGGTGTTTATGTGATCCTACGCTTATAAAACAACTGACTGCATTATTATTTTAAAGTTTCAGAAAAAAAATGTTGCCTATATTATTTTATTCATTCTTTTACAGGTTGCAAATTAGTTCAGTAATTTGTAGATAGCTATCTGATAAATAATATCATGGATATGTTTTTAATTTTGTTTTTTTTCTATGGCATTATCTGTGTACAATTTTATCTGGAACCAGCGGAACTGACCCTTAATCTTCTCAACAAAGCTAGGTATTAATAATAACCATTCGTGGCAGTTGGGTAAATACGTACACTCGTAGATATATTCAATAATAATAACTACGTTTACTATGCAGATGATGCACGATTACGTATTTTGCATTAAACGTCAATATATTATTCGTGAACGCTTCGTAGAAACCCGTACATTTAAAAATGGAATATGAATATTTGCGCGCCATTTCGTGGCGGATTTTTTGTCGATGGTATAATTATTTAGCGAGCGATCATCGATTACGTAATTGTGAGGTATCGTTCGTTCACCTCGGGTTTGTTCGCTTCACGGTGCCTAACCTTCAAAAGTTATTCAATATATTTCATTTATTTTGATATTGTTACCATTCACGTGTGTTTTAGTCACGTGTTTGTGCTAGAATAGTGTGAAATAGTAGAAATGCCTACTTAGACACCTTTAATCCCCACTAGTATTATAAATGCGAAAGTAACTCTGTCTGTCTGTCGGTCTGTCTTTCTGTCGGTCTGTCTATCTGTCGGTCTGTCTATCTGTCTGTTACGCTTTCACGCCTAAACCAGTGAGCCGATTTCGATGAAATTTGGTACAGAGATAGAATAGACCCTGAGGAACAACATAGGATATTTTTATCCGGGTACGGGAAATAGTTCCCTCGGGAAGCGGGCGAAGCCGCTGGCAGAAGCTAGTGTTAAATAATTTATCGACTTTGTTTATGGGTTTGAATTTTGAATGAAAAATTTTTAAAATTGCCTACTCTTCTGAATATTGTACAGAACCAATTGATTTATACATAGCTTTGAATTTCGAATCAGCTTTCGCTGTAAAATAATCAAAATGTATTATTTCACAAAACTTTATTTGGCGACCTGTCGAAAGTTTTTTAATAATAAAAACACAATGTTTTGTCTGTATCTAAAAGATGGTGGTACAGGATTGTGAATCGTGACACATCGATCTATTGATTCATCGGATAAATTATAAATATGTACCTACTTTTAGCCTACTACGTGGGAATCTAACTAACCAGAGAAAAGTTATTAGACATTTGTTCAAAATTACAATCATTTCTATGACATTATCTGTCAGATAAGCTATCTGGAACTTTATCTTGAACCTCTGAAACTAGCCCTTAGCCTTACAATTCAATAACACAGAATAAACATTATCCACAAAGTTATCAAGCAAAACAATGATTAACTTTAGTAACTGAGATATTAATGATAGTTACAGATAAAATCTAAATCCGTTTAAATCTAAGAGAACAGTTGCAATGTAACGACTAGACGTTTGAAGTCGTGTTTCAGTTAATTAATATAAAGCTGTAATCTATTGCATTGTAGACACAAATGTCTGTGGTCTAACTGGCCACTACTACTACTACTAGCTTCTGCCAGCGGTTTCACCCGCGTTCCGTAGGAACTGCTCGGCGCACCCGGATAAAAAGTAGCCTATAGCCTTCCTCGATAAATGGGCTATCTAACACTGAAAGATTTTTTCTAATCGGACCAGTAGTTCCTGAGATTAGCGTGTTCAAACAAACAAACTCTTCAGCTTTATAATTTTAAATATAGACAGATTGTGGTAGCTTGATGTGCTGTCTGTACCTAAAGCTCCAGTGCCCTCGTTCGTAGGGTACAGAGGTAAGGGTAGGCAGGGAAGTAGGTTAGAGGGTAGTTGTAGTGACGTATTAGTCGCGCGTAATGAGCCGGCCGATAGATGAAGACCTATAAGTTTACAAGGATGCTTAGAAACTTGATGCGACATTATAGTGTTGAAAATGTTATGTATTTTAATGATGTGTGAGGTGATATTTTTTAAATTTATTATCTTTATATCATCAAGGTATGTTTCTTATATGCTTAACCCCACCAAAACCGTTGTAATGGTTGGACTGTGAGTGGAGTCTCTCATCTCTTAACAATACAATAAGATGAACTTACAAATATATTTTCTATACATAAAGTAACTTTTAGGCTATTGAAAATTACGGTAGATGATTGATAAAATCAAATTACAATGAAAGATTTTTTTTTTAGCTAAATGCTTTATGGTCAATCGTATCTATCAATAGTAGTTACCTAATCAACGCTCACAACTTTATGCAGCTGCTCTCTGAGTACATAACGAGTGGAAATTTGAAACAATTAGTAATTCTACTTTTTACCGTCATTAACACTTTATCGCTGTAGACATCAATATCTGCTAAATAGTAATTCTCCATTAAAAAACATTTCAAAGGAGCATATCTAGTCACCTATATCCGTGTTGTTATCGATTTCAATATAAAATGAAAGAACTGTTAGCATGGTGTCTCCCACGTAGGGTCAAGTGGCTGTGGGTCTGGGTACCTGGGTTTATGCACCATTTTGACATATTACCCCTTTTACCGACAGCGAACAAGTTCAGGGTCTGAAATAGCTATGAATTTTAAGGAAGACAGAGTAGAAGTCGTGAGGTATTTAGCTGTTTACCGCAATTTTATTCGTATTCTGATGGAATTTGAAGTCTTCTACTTCTCGCAATTCAATAAAAAATATCCCATGTTCTTCAAGATTCATCCTAGTCTACTTAAGTACTTAAACATAATAAATAATAGTTACATCGGTTTTGTCATCTGCGAAAGCGAAACAAAACATACAGTACTAGCTTCTGCCAACGGTTTCACCCGCGTCCCGTGGGAACTACTCCGCGTACCCGGATAAAAAGTAACCTATAGCCTTCCTCGATAAATGGGCTATCAGCCACTAAAAGAATTTTTCAAATCGGACCAGTAGTTCCTGAGATTAGCGCGTTCAAACAAACAAACAAACTTAGTATGGATATATGTAGATTATGTTGTAATTTGTAATAGGTTCCAGATAAACTTCTACATAGTTATCTAATAGACTATACCAAAAAAAGGACATTTCGATGGCATTATGTGTTAGATAGTTTTATCTGAAACCTGTGAAACGGGCCATAGTACTAAACCTATCATTCAAAAACTTTAATGAATATCGATTCGTTTTTACTATAACCGAAGAGGGGATATATTTTTTATATAGTTTTTCTCCCACAGTGTTGTGGGAGTGAAGTGATGCGAGTGTGGGTTCGGTTACCGAATAGACAAGCTAATGTTCCTCGTTAGCTACCGCCCCGCGCTTACGCAGCCCTTTCTATGCTGTTATTAGATAATCTTGATACTTGAAAAAAAATTAACGTATTTATACTACCTACTATTCAAGTATTCATATTCAAGTATTCTAATGTAATAAAGAGAAAACATTTTATTGTTTGTTTGTTTATACCCTAAAGGCTCCGAAACTCCTAAACCGATTTGAAAAATTCTTTCACTGTTTGAAAGCTACACTATTCCCGAGTAGCACAGGCTATATTTTATGCCGGTACGAGAAGAAGTTTGTACGGGACGCGGGTGATACCGCAGGAAAACGGCTAGTAATTTGTAAAAAAATTAAGACCATTTAAGAGATACTAAATAGTAATTAATAGAGTAACTTATAACTTTCACTTCTGAAAATTAGTCAAAGTTACGTTTATCGGTCTCAGTAGATTGCGTATTAATTAAGCGCTTAGTTAAAAAACAGATAATTAAAAGTACTAAGTTCAACTAATTTCTGTTGCCTTAATAAAACGTGAATCTACGAGTACCCATACAAACGGCATATATATTTATATACGTAGGCTGTAGTACTTATGCTTAAATTAATTTTATTAGAAATATCTACCTATTGTAATTTAGTTAGAAATATCTTCACGTATTATGAGGGGATGCTAATTATCGAAAATCTTGCAAAAAAAGCAATTTTTGCCTGTTTGTTTAAAAGACACATACTACACAAGCCGAAGAATTTGTTTGTTTGAACGTGCACTCAGGAAGTACTGACCTGATTTGACAAATTCTTTCAGTGTCACATAGTTCATTTACCAAACATGATCATGACAAAAACTGAACCTAACTACAAAAACCTTCACCCCAACAATTCCCATTAAATTTCTCCATAAGCCTGCAAGTATCAAACCATGGGATCCTAGTACACCATGTAATATAACACCATAGCAAGACCGCAGCACCACAGATGACACTCAGGACGTTGAACGCGAACGCCATCTTTGTTTTTATGCACAACTTTTTTTTAATAGTCGAGCACCATGGAGGTGCGTTGGTATTCGTGACAATGGCTTAACATATTTTAATTTAGTTTTTGTGGCATCTAATTCGAGTTTGCAGTTGATTTTTTTATTTGTAGCCATCTTACCCATATTTTTGTTACTTGTCCCGTGGGAATTACTCGGCGGACACGGATAAAAAGTAGCCTATAGCCTTCCTCGATGAATGGGCTATCTAACACTAAAAGATTTTTTCAAATCGGACCAGTAGTTCCTGAGATTAGCGCGTACAAACAAACAAACAAATATTAGTATAGATTCGTAAAGAAAGGAGTCTGAAAATGATCGGGCAATTTGTAAACTCAGAATAAAGCATAAGAATATAGCTTGCCGACCATTGTCGACAAAGCCAGTGTTAAAACTCCAACACAAATTCCATCCATCACCATATTTTATATTGGAAATAAATCTTGATCATTATGCTGAAATGGAGGACAGTTTAGTACCATGTTAGTTGAATTGAACAGGCACTAGGATTCATTCCTTACATTTTGACTACCATAAAGTCACTGATCAAAGAACCCTTCGTGCGCGAGTCCAACTCGCACTTGGCCGGTTTTTTAATTAATTTTAACCATCTCTCTAGTTTCTTAGCCACATGATACGCAAATGTGTTGATCAAACAACTTCATGATGGATCGAGTTGGCGCGGTTTAGCGGTCGGGATTAGAATGGGTATATAATTACCCATTAGCCGATACGACGCGATCTAGGGGGCTACACACCATAAGCAAAGGGGCGAACTAACCACAAAATTGTGTTTTGAAATTTCTTTTTCGTTTTTTATTAGTTCTTTAAGTTTTTCTGAGCATAAAGAAACCATTGATGGATCTAACGGTCGTATGATCTCTGCTAATTTAACAACTCACTTAGTAAGGTCACAGATCTTATTGAAGGAATAGATAGACTAAAAAGAATTAGGTTCTTTATATTCCGTTTCTAATGTTTATAGGTTTATAATGATTTACACACTTCCTGAAAAAACTTCTTCCAGCTTCTGGAGATAAACTAACCTAATTATATGTTATAACCTAATTATATTATATGTTTCATCAAAATCCATCTATTAGTTTTTCCGAAAGAGGAATAAAAGCTATAGGTGCATATAAACTTTCCCGTTTATTATATTAAGTAGGATTTAACGATGCCGATACGATAGCTTTAACTAAGTCTACAGAAGTACTGCAAATTGGTTTCATACTTCGTCGCGTATCAAGACTTCTTGGTCAAAGTACAAAGTGAGAGTGTCCTGATAATTTCGCGTTCCTACAAACGCAGTGTCGCTTAGCGCCGTTTAATTTCACGCATAATTTGTGTGGATCGAATGCCCTTTGTTTTTCGTAAATTAACTATCGATCGGCAGACTTCACTGTCTGTTGGTTTTAGATGTAAAATGAAGTATCTACAACGGTTGTTATTTTTAATTAATTATTTATTGTTTACCTTTCTTATTTGGTGGCCCTCGGCTACCATTTGAATTAGTCGTTACGGGTAGTCAGAAGCCAGAAAGTCTGACAACCAGTCTTACCAAGGAGCACCGGTTTCCTCAGGTAACTGGGTTGAGGAAGTCCGATAAAACACTGGTTTTCAGCTGCATCTGGTTAGACTGGAAGCCGACCCAACGTAGTTGAGAGAAGGCTAAGCAGTTGATGATGTTTTAAACTTACTTTCCGTCCTGTATCCTCTGTTTGTTGTGCTTGTCATGAAAATTCAGCAGCTCTTGAATGAGTCCATCTTTTATCATGGAGTCCACTCGGGAGTTTAGTCGCTCGTCGTGAATCGCCTGCAACAAACGAAAAAATCAAATTAGCATAACTTTGCGTAGGTATAACAGACTTTGCAAAACTACATAGGTTATGTATAGGATGTTCCACAACGTGGAACGTCAATCCGCAAACCTGGATATAATACATACCCACGAGCACAATCAAATGTACGAGTATATGTACTAATATTATATAATTATATATTCAGTATATTATAATACTGAAGAGTGTGATTCAAAGATATCCCTAGGCTACTTTTTATCCCGGTGCGCGGAGTAGTTCCCATATGAAGCCGGTGAAACCGCTGGCGAACTCTAGTACCCAATACATGTTTGGTCGTGAAAACGGCTGCTAGTTTATGAAAAAAATTACACACAGCAAATCCAGATCCCCCAAAAATCATTACTATCTCACATTTTTTGCAAGCCGCAGGTGGCAGGTGTCCAAAACTGTTTGATTAAGAGGACGAAGACCCCATGTTTAGTGACCTCCAGTATTTCCCTCAGGAATATTTTCTAAGAAACTAGGGGTTCCCGTGAGAGCCAAATAGGTATTTTACCTCTACACTATATTTGCAAGTACAGATAAGATACCGTGATAAATGTATGCACTGTGGTGCAATAATCAATGTACGTCACTACGGATATAAAGGGATTGTGTGGGTTTATCGATGTTTTCATGTATTTTTTATTGCATAGCTTTTTTATCACGATTTTACGAAGAGGTACGAGTATATAAAGGTTTTTGTAAAGCACCAATTTCAATGTCAAAATCATCACTGAAAATTACATTATACCTAATAGTGCAGGCCCTGGAGGTAGTTGAGTGTGCAAAAACCGAGCACCGCATTCCACCAATGGATTTGAGTTAAGGATAGCTTATAGATTAATAATCCGAATCTTGCCGGATAATATTTTGGTGCAATTTTTTTTTATACCCTCTCCTAATAACCCTTAAGGAAATCAATGGAATACATGGAATGAAGTCATTTTCATGATGTTTATGTCAAAATTTATAGATTCTGCTAATGATAAAAGTGACAATCGGTTGTTCAATGGTATAAAAAAGAAAAAAAAGCAAAAAAAATATATTTTTTTTCTATCTTCTATATTTATAATGAATCTTTAGAGAGGTCAATTCTGTACCTGCATGAAATGTATTTCCAAAATAACTATCAGGGGGTGATTAGGGATCGATACTGATGCCAAAAATGCAATGAGTTGAATTTTTATCCGTCTGTCTGTCTGTCTATCTATCTGTCTGTCTGTTTGTATAACCGTTATAGAAACAAAAACTACTCGACGGATTTTAACGAAACTTGATACAATTATTAGTCATATTCCTGACATGGTTATAGTATACTTTTCATCACGCTACAATCTACAGGAGCAGAGCAGTAAAGGGAAATATTTGTAACTATTTGTAACTTTTTACAAGTCGAACAATGTCGTTCACCTGTAAAAAGTCACAATAGTTTGTATTCCATTGTGTAAATGCATTAATAATGACTGTCAAAATAAAAATTAGTAACTAATTTGTCTTGCCAGAACATATAGCTATTTAAATCCTTTTTTTTCGATTGTGTATTTTATAATTAACTAGCTTCTGCCAACGACTTCGGTAGCGGATCATGCTTATGCCAGCGACAACAGGTCGTCATAATCAAAGATATTTCCTTTTACTGCTCTGCTCCTATAGATTGTAGCGTGATGAAAAGTATACTATAACCATATCAGGAGTATGACTAATAATTGTATCAAGTTTCGTTAAAATCCGTCGAGTAGTTTTTGTTTCTATAACGGTTATACAAACAGACAGACAGATAGACAGACAGACAGACGGATAAAAAANTTGTATCAAGTTTCGTTAAAATCCGTCGAGTAGTTTTTGTTTCTATAACGGTTATACAAACAGACAGATAGATAGACAGACAGACAGACGGATAAAAAATCAACTTATTGCATTTTTGGCATCAGTATCGATCCCTAATCACCCCCTGATAGTTATTTTGGAAATACATTTCATGCAGGTACAGAATTGACCTCTCTAAAGATTCATTATAAATATAGAAGATAGAAAAAAAATATATTTTTTTTGCTTTTTTTTCTTTTTTATACCATTGAACAACCGATTGTCACTTTTATCATTAGCAGAATCTATAAATTTTGACATAAACATCATGAAAATGACTTCATTCCATGTATTCCATTGATTTCCTTAAGGGTTATTAGGAGAGGGTATAAAAAAAAATTGCACCAAAATATTATCCGGCAAGATTCGGATTATTAATCTATAAGCTATCCTTAACTCAAATCCATTGGTGGAATGCGGTGCTCGGTTTTTGCACACTCAACTACCTCCAGGGCCTGCACTATAAGCCATATTTTTTATTGGTACGTAATTTATTTAGAATGAATGCGATCCATGTACTAGGATAGCAAGAGACTCGAGGCAGTAACGCTTTACAGTATTACGATGGATTTCTATAACCGATCTATCCGCTGTTTTTCAATCAGAGATTGGTAATTTGACATAATTTATATGGGGCTTATGTTAAAATTCAATCTTTAATCTAAAAACATCAGATAGATCGGTTATAAAAATCCACCGTTAGTTATTGCTAAAGTACATCTAATATACTAACTTTAAAAGTACCAGGCGTCCATAATCACAGAAGAGTTCTACAAACAGGTAAACATACTTAAAGCCTCTTTCATGAGAACCTTTACGAAGCTGGGCGGACTCGAAAAACTGTAATTTCCTTACCCTAAGCTGTTTTGCAATCTAGACTTTATTGAAGCTGTGAAATCGGTTTTGGATTATGGAGGTCCATTCTCCGTTATATGGTAGGTATATTATGAGCTGATTTTCTTATTTTCAAGTACTTATATATTTTCTAAAATTCAATTTTGATGTTACCAATCTGGAACTATAAAGAGGAAAAAAATTGTTTGTACCTTTAGCTTCGAAACTACTGAACCGATCTGAGAAATTCTTTCACTGTTGGAAAGCTAGACTATCTCTAAGTGACATAGGATAAACTTTATCCATGTATAGGAAGAAGTTCCCGGGATGCGAGTAAAGCCGTGAGAAACAGCTAGTAAGTAATAAAAGTGTTTTATTGTGATTTTAAATTTTATTTTAACCTTTACAGCTTGATAACGGAATAATTTTTCTTCATCGGATCATCTCTGACAGAAGATACAATATTTCTTACGAAAATTAATATTGAATACTAAGCTAGCTAAATCATTATAAATTGTTGAAGCAAATATACCAAGATATTTGGCCAAATGGTCTTCTAGACAATTCCCACAGCCAAAACTCATGAATATGGTAATTATAAATGATTAGAGGACATGGTTACCGATTAGTCGATACACGGCTAATCGAGCATTGTTGATCGTTATCACGTCATAACGATCATTCGATTTAAAACAATCGATTAACGTGTGAGTCACGCCTGCACACGATTTGGTAGTTATGTTGAAAAACTGTTTGTCTGTATGTTTGGAATGCTGATTGAGGTAAGAGGTTGTTCCGAGAAAACAAACTAATTTGATATTTACGTTAGTAAGCAACTGGTAAGTAGCATAATATGTTATTTTGTATTCTATGTGTCTACAATGAGATAAATACCGTTTTGTATAATTAAAACAATTATAGTCAGTTTCACAGGTTCCAGATAGAATTTTAGATAGCTATCTGTCAGGTCATGCCATAGAAAAGTAATCAGTCAGATAGCCATAGAATAGATTTATCAGGGGGCACGGCAGTGGCCCCACCAAGTCAAGCAGAAAAAAGCGGCACGGCCGTA
>NWSH02000612.1:13970781-13993521 GCA_002382865.2 Heliothis virescens | reverse complement strand
TATATATGTATTTGTATTCTATGGGCCCTAGTTGCCTGAAATAAAGGTATAAATAAAATAAAATAAAAAAAATAAAATTTTCCTGTTAGTGCTATTAAAATTAGTCAGTATTTAATGAACTTAGTGCACCTTTATTTATTTAAATACTAGCTTCTGCCAGCGATTCCTTTCGCGGATCATGTCGCTTATGCCAGCGACAACGGGACGTCATAATCAAAGACCTTTCCCTTCACTGCTCTGTTCCTATAAGTATAGAAGATAGATGAGTAACTTACTTTTAATGAATAGTATATGTTCCAAAAGCTTTTGTAAAACAAATATTTGGTCTAATAGTTTGCTTTTCAACTCAAAATTCAAGCATACCAAAATCTGTACCTTATAAAAAAACACAGTCTTATTTGGCATAAACTTATCGCCATTTTAGTCATATTTCCAAAAGACTGGTACAAGTTTCTAATTTTTAACCGGTTTCCTAAAAAGGAAGTTCTCAATTCGTCGGTACATACCTATGTTTTTGCATTGCTTTACATACTTTAAGTGTGCATTACCTAATTAACCCTTCCCCAACGTCCTGCGTACTACGTATTTATTTTGTAGTCCTACCCTAACTTCCCTAACATTATGCTCTAAGACATACATACTCAAAACAAATGAAGTGCACCAAGTCCCCCCCCTCACTGGCTACGTCCGCGTTGGTCACGGTTATGTCATTTGGGTCGCGCGTGTGTCAGTCCTTCACTGACCTTTCTCATGCACGATTACAGGTGCACACTGCGCAAAGTCCACTGCATATGCTTACGCTTAGCTCACTGTACGCCGTTCCTTGTGGCCCACTTAGGGAAAACCTAGTTGTTAGTGCTTATTAATATGTGTGTTTTGTGGTTTATCCTTGTTTTTAACGATGGATAAAGTGTAAATTTAAGTTTTTCCTTGAACATATATTTTTGCATTGTGCTAGATTTGTTTGTCACAAACTATCTAACGCACTATACTAAAACTTATCACGATTTCTACTCCAAGTCCATACCAAATTTCATCATAATCGGTTCAGTAGTTTAACAGTTAAAGCCATACAAACATGCAGGAAGGCATTAATGAAGTACGAAACTTGTTGGTCCTTATTATCCGTAAGGGCCAAGAAAACATATACTATTCTACTTAAGACCTTCATCTCTCCTTGCAATACACGTGCACCATCTACACGTGGTTGCAATAAAAGGATAAAACTAAAACCCTCAAGAGTATACCCGGCTAAGCACTAAGAAAATACACTATTTTACAAGAAAATGATCGGAGCTACCAAGGTAAATGTAGGAAGCCTTGCGTGTTTTGTTTTTTAAAGAAATTGGGTTAAAACCTCTTTCGAAGATTGGAATATGCTGCCAATTCGTTTGTTCATTTACTTGTGTATTGGGTTATTTTTGAAAAGCTGAATATTCTGTATTCTAAGCTAGAAGGTAAAGCGAACCTTTTTTAATCAATTCCGCGGTATTGCTAAAGCCCAACTTAACCGAAAGCATAATCGACAGTTTTCTTGAAACTACTTTTTACTTTGGATTGTCATTTTTAAGTTACTAAATGAACCTTTGTTTTCAGAAAAATGGACGTTCATGTTGCCACTTAAATTGGGTCTGAGAAACTGCAATCACCTTCAGGCTTCAATCAATTGTCAAAATAGATTAAGTCGTTTTACCGCAAAGAAAATTGTCAAATTTTACCAATCGAACATTAACCTTCCACTATCTTCATAAGGTTGAAATCCCATTGAAGAAATTTGACATATTGAGGTAGGTTAATGTACTGCCGTCTGCACAAATTGATCAAGACATAACGATCTCACCAAATCCAGCCACAAACTACTTAATATAATGTCATTTATCTAACGCACAATTAGTGCGTCCATAGATTGAGAACAAACCTCCTTAGCGATTAGGTACCCCACACACAAGGGTTATGTTCGGACTTACTCGGTCGGATACGCGCGTAAGTGCATCATGCGCTCAGCGTAACATATGCACTCGTGTGCACGTGTGAATACTTACCTACATCATGAAGGAAGACCAGAAGGTTCAGTTTTTTATGGTGTTGTTGCACCTGTGTGAATTGTGTGTTTAATTTGTGTTAGTCCAAAATAAATACATAGAATATTATATCATTCAAAAGGATCAGGAGTATGACTTTAAAAACACACTCTCTCGCTATAGAACTGGGGGTGAGTCGTGCCATGTAACTGTAACATTAACTGATAAAAGACAGCTGTCAAATCGCTAATTTGACTTATCGTCGGCAATTATGCAGCTGGTTATAGCTTGGCTATCGTTAAAGCTAAATCGAGCAACCCACTCTAAATTTGCACAGTAAAAGTTGTTACAATAACCACCACCTACAATTCACAAACAACTAAACCACACATGCATTTTTGGTCATCTTTCCGAGTAAAGAACTTTCGATACGGAGCGTCAATATCTTAAACGCCACCCCAAAACTGCCGTTGAAAATTCATACACCGACATTAGCTAATCAATATTTCCATATTTGAACCAAATGGACCTTTTTACTACCCCACACATTGACACAGTCCACATGAATCACGTAATTCATTAGTGTCCTCGTCCCCGATATGAGAGATAATTTCAATACTAGATAAAATTGACTTTGACTCTACACTGACGGAGTTATTACACTGCCCTTGTCATAACTCCGATTGCTGTTTATTGCTAGTTCGGATAAATAAACAATACTTTAATATCGACATACGTTATACTGACATGTGGAGTATATAAATTAGTTAGGCACACCCTGAGAACTTATTCCATGTCACAGCCAAGCGGATTTCGGTAATATTTATGTCCTTCTTATCGAGTGAGCTGCAGGTTTAATCACCTAACAAGCCCTAGAGTCAGAGTTTCCCAATTCTGCTTGATGGCCTCGGACGTGAAATCGTATCAACGACTGCTACTGAGTAGCACGCGGGGACACCGGCTTTAAGTACCCTCTCAGGAACGAGGGTGTGACACCACTAATTTCCAGTCTCCGGGCTGCTTTGTGAAAGTTCCTAAAACCCACAGAGCTGGAAATCGAACCCGAGATCACGGCAGCGTCTACCAGGCCAACGAGGTAACGAGGACCATAGCATAAAAAGAAGTGCTTAGGTATTTACCAGGTTCATGCTTTAGGCCTGCTGGGACTACGGGATTGTTCGAAAGAGTTACCTGGCACACAAAGGGCAACAGAAGGAATGGAGGTGAGTTATAATCAGGAAAAGTCGGGCAATGAAAGTCTTTTTGACAGATTGCTCATGTTTCCGATTACGGTTGATTATTTATAGACTAACTGTAGTTCTGGCTTCATTAAAATATAGTCATTTGCCTACAATAAATTAGACATAAATAGTGCTAAGCTATTACATACAGCCTATAATTACCGTGCCACTGCAGACCAAAGGTCGAATATCTTGACATTTGTGTTTTCATTACTGGCAACATTAGCATAAAATTGTTTATTTGGCGTCAAATCTGTCTTATTTCGTAAACCGAATTCAATTTAACAGCCGTTTTAGCAGAAAGCGATTAATTGTTATATTGCCTAATTCGCGAATGTTTTAATTTTTATTAAGTAAGTAATTATATGTCCGAAAATAGGTATCTTATTATATGAAAATGAAAATGTAATATTACAACAGCTATAAATTAGTTTTACTTATATCTGTATCTAACCTCTCGTTTTTCTTCACGAAAAATAAGATAATCATGTTTTTATATTGTTTAGAGGTGGTCCTTATTCTTAAGAAAAAAATTTTTTTTCTTTAATTTCGCGGGCCACCACGTTATTTTAAAATATACTATGAGAAAGTAAATCAGTATTTTTTTTGATTTTTTTTAATGACATTTAGGGGTCGCTACCAAGGATTGAATCTCAAATAAAAACACAAAATCTGCATATTTCAAATTCTTATATTTTTAAAATCAGGACAAAAAAATACTTAATTATTGATGTTCTTATGAATTAACATATTTAGATCATTTATTTTAAAGATATAAGGGTTGACTTGTTAGTATTAGGGTATTTTTTCCTATAATCTTTTACCAACAAAAGCAAATATTGCTTTTGTTCTTCATTAGTTGTAATTAATTTATTAAATTCTTCCATTAGGGCAACACCGCGCTCAGCTAAATCGTTGANTCAGGACAAAAAAAAACTTAATTATTGATGTTCTTATGAATTAACATATTTAGATCATTTATTTTAAAGATATAAGGGTTGACTTGTTAGTATTAGGGTATTTTTTCCTATAATCTTTTACCAACAAAAGCAAATATTGCTTTTGTTCTTCATTAGTTGTAATTAATTTATTAAATTCTTCCATTAGGGCAACACCGCGCTCAGCTAAATCGTTGACTACTCGCAAAGAATGAACAATATTTTTGGCAGCTACATAATCTGAGTCTTCGTTCCAAGTTTCAACGTCTTTGTTCTTTGTTTGTACAAAGTTTGACAGCCGGTAGCGACCTCTAAATCTTTACAAAAAAATTGAATAAAAAAACTTACTTCATATTTAAGGGTATATATTAGAATGAGAAAGTGCCCGGGGGAAAATTCAAAAGTCTTAAAATAAGGACCACCCTATTAGAAACCCTAAATTGTCTCTGGTAATTACAGATGAAACTATGATAGTGCTCCAACATTTAACCAGTTGTGATGAAGTCATATCTAAAAGCAGGTAAGGGTGTTGACATCCGTGTACCTGCATTCCGAGTTCTCAATAAATCGGGAAAACCCAAGAGCATTTTCCCTTTACTTTAAAATAAAGAGAATAAAATTCTTGCTACGAAACCTAGACCACACGAAACATTTTCTACGCTCCAAGGCAATAATTTTCGATGAAGGCTAAAAAACGGCAAAATTAAAATGGCCGCCGAATACGTCAAAGAAGGTGGGCAAATGTTGTCAATGTTGTCACACAGTGGATACCCTAACGGCCGTTCCCAATAACCTATCTAACTCTGGATTTGCTTACCAGAGATAGGAATTTGACATTACTTGTATGGGGCTAATGTCAAAATTCTATCACTAGTAAGCAAATCCAGAGATAGACAGAATATTGATTTCCGTAGTAAGACGGTCACCGCAGACGGGATAGGCCTCGGAAGAGATGGTGAGGCGACCTGAAAGGCTACAACCGTGATTGGTGTGAACACTACAAAGATCAGGAGGTGTGGAAACAAAATAGTTTTTGCCCAGCTGCCCCTATCTGGAATTTGCTATAGCTGTAATTAGAGTATCATACTAATTACTATAAGCTCATTATTTAAATATAACATTAGAATATACATAAAGGCATCTACTTCTTGCGCCGTCATTATTTAGTCTCAAAATTACAAACAAACATCATAAAACTTATGACAAATGATTGTGTAGTGAACAAAAAATGCATTCTACAAAATGTAGCGGGCGCCATATTATGTAGTTACATAGCATGTTGTATGAAGATTGCATTCATTGTGCAATTCTCGTACACAGACCAGCACACCAACCTACCGCAATCTGTCAAATTTCTTCAGTAGATTTTCAACCTTATCACAATAGTGGAAGGTTAATGTTCGATTGATAAAATTAGACAGGTTCGGGGGGTCGACCTGTTGGCGTTTGTACATAATAGTGGTGCAATGTACAGCTGACTAATACATAATAAATGGCTGATTATGTTATTGTTTTTGTTTCTTTTTCGAGAATAGGTGAGATAAGGATAGAGATAAGATTGATTGTCTACTTTTATTTTGGTGTAGGTGATACGTGTTATGCTATTTTTGCAAGAAGTATAAGGTTTACAAGTATTAGGAAGATTAAGATATTGTATCGTACGTATTTCAAAAACAAATGAAAATCACGACTTTTTCCTAGGAACTACGCCGCGTATACTCTTATAAAAATACCCTATAGCCTTCCGTGTTAATGGGTTGTCTAAAACTGAAATACTTTTTCAATTCAGGTTAGTAGTTAGCGTCTTCAGACAAACAAACTCATCAGCTTTATAATATTACTACAGATTTCCTTTTAAGTAATCGTGAGTATTTTAGCACGTAAATGTAATTTTCCGAACGGCAGCCATGTCCTTCAAGTGATACTACGTGAAACTATACGATAAAACCATCAATAATGTACAAATAAAATACTACCATTGTAATGACCTTCGGGCTGTGGTCATACACCAAGCGGAGAGAGTTTCATTTTTAATATTATTCTTTAACTACTCGATATTGGTTAACTAGGTATTTTTTTGACGTTTCATTGTTGTTTGAAACAAAATTAAAAGATATAGACTTAAGTCTTTCTATAACAGACCCTTGCACAAAAAAATAATTTTTCGACATGTGGGGCAAATAGAATGCTATGAAGACTTTTATTTTATGATAGAAACGCATCATAACCTAACCTAACGTGGGTGGAGCTAAAAGGAGTATCACACTCTTACATCAACCCGTCCATGTTATCCCCACCCCACCTATATAGGTATTCTTGAACCAGCTGAACAATCCCGCTTTGGCTTTAGCAGCTTATTTTTGTTTCGCGGAATTTAAACTGAATATTTTCTCCTATTATTATATTCTTTTTAGGTTCTTATCTATTTTATATTATTATTGCTGCTGGTGCACCTTAAATAAATAAATCATCAGCTCCATCATTTATGACAATACCTGTAGCTTCTATCGCTCTCGCTGTCGCTTAAACCTCTCCGCTGGCAACACAGCCTGCCCCTTACCCACAATCAGGATCGTGCAGCATGTTTTATTAATAACTAGCTATAATAATATGCGCCAGGCGTCTGATTACTCGTGACTTGGGCAGCATGATCTGTACTCCTAATTATGTGTTACATGATTGTAGGATGGCGATTGCGGAATTACTAGGAATCTTTGTCTTTGGATATGATATGATGTAGTGACGGGTTTCAAATGAATTATACAAAAACTTTTAATTACTCATTGTTAAGGTTTTTGTATGATTTGACTTAGATTTGTGAATTATCGTGAAATGATCACTCATTTTCATTGAAATACTGAAAAATGGATGAAGTTTGTTGCGCCACTTCTTCTTCCCAGCAAAAACACATAGGAAGTTTTGAAGGGCGGGCGTTTTAGGGGCTGTCTCATGTAATTTTGACGTTCGAAAAGTGCTGTTTTCAACCTACTTTGAATAAATGCTTTTTGATTTGATTTGTGGTTGAACTAATATTTGTACAGATATTGTAGACTCAGGATATTTGGACATGTGATTGGACACTTAGCACTATCCTTATGCGATATAAGTATACCGAAAAAAATAGGGACTAGCTTCAAGCACTCAATAACCTATTCTAGGCTTCATTTTATTATCTGGCTTCCGCATTAAAACGTTAAATCGAACAATAAATATTTGTTAACCTATAATTCCAACACTTTCACTACACTACAATACAAACATAGTGACCCACACGACTAGGCGGGATCCTATTGTACCAACATAACGACAATGGGTGCATCGCTTTATGCAACATGACTCAAACATTATGTCATCTCACATCTGTGGGCTTCTCGTGGGCGATCAAATCTGACGTTCGAAATTTGAATTGGACCTTAAATCATGGACGTTGTGACAGTTGACTGCTGGAAGTAAAGACTGCTATTCACGATGCGATTCTTTTTTGAATTTCGAATCATCGCTTGATTGAGTGTTGTAGGTCAATATTGTTATTTTGCAGTAAGTACTTCAAAGTGAAAACGTGTAAGCTAAAGCTTTTGTGACACAATGGTGTAAAAATTGCACGTTGAATTTAAAACATTATGGTACCCCGATAGAAAGAATATTATTTTTACGTGTGGAAAAAGGGCGTAATTATCTTTATTAATAAAAAATCCCTACTTTTTTTATAAAAAATATTCGAATACTTTGAAAAATAAAAATACGTAAGTATTTAAACTGTAATATTTATTTCCTCAAGTCTAGACCATCGATCGAAACAGACTTCCAGTTACCATTACGACTACGTAAACTACACACAAACATAGAAAATTGTACTTCATTCATGCTGCCTTTCAGTAAACATGTCTGAACGCCCACAGCCATAACATCATCAGCAACCCGTTGAATTTTCACGGTCCCACTAATATTTATTCAGCAAACCGGTATTTTTAAATACCTTATCGTTTTGGAGTTTTTAAACGTTCATTCATGAAAACCTGAATGCGAAGTAGGTGATGTAATTGCTAATTGCGTTTGGAGAACATTTTAATGGGTGTTTTATGGTTAATAGTGTGTTGAGCTATGTTATGAATTTGGAATTGTACACATAGGTTTTATGGCTCAAGTTTTTTTGTCACTTGTTTTGCGAGCCTGCTCTAGATGTATTCAAAAGTTTTTGAACGGGGTTTCTAAATAGTTGGAATTCAGTACTTTTGGAAGAAACCGAAAAATATTGTGTCTTTACATTTAATCATACTTATTTAGCTAGCTGCAGTGTATTGAGTACAAAAAAAAACTGAAAAAAACTGACAGTCGTATTTCTTCTATATAGAGCCTTGAACGAATACAAAGGCCAAATAATAATCCGATACTTAGTTCTCATGGGCATTCCAAGCAGGTCAGAATTATCTAGCGCAGATACCATAATCTATTTCGGTAATCTAAGGTCTAGCTCAAAGTGATATTTCCTTGATTATCCACGGCTGTAAAGCATGGCTTTATTCAAGCGATATTTATTCGCTTTATTATAATAGACTGGTGCTGCATTTCGCATGACCCATGACCAAATTTGGGCGTATTCGGTGTCTCGAGTTCCGTTTGTAGGGAAGTACATATTTTGGATGCGGCATGTATAAAAATGAATTCGTGTTAAAAAAGCGGAGATGGGGATCAGAAGATAGTTCTTATTTTGAAAGCCAGTTTATAAGACAAGACTGCAATATTATTTTGATTTCTCAGCGATTTGGGGGGTAAAACGTTGTGGGCGATAAAACCCATTAAACCATAACACAAAGCATAAGTTTCTTGTTAAAGTAATTACAGTTTCAACAAAAAAATGCGAAACTGACAATCAGACAAATGTACGTGTAATGTACTCAAACTCCAGACAGACGGTTGTATATCCAACTAATTACTACAGGCACTAGTAAAAATTTTCTTTTTGACAGCAAGTTTATTGATCTACAGCAAAAACTAAAACATGGAAAAGCGAAACAAGTGGAGTTGTCACATCAATTAGTTTATTGAAACGTATTCGCTCATCTGAGTGCGAAATTCGTGCGAAATGGCCGATGTCCGTGGGCGTCTGAGTCTGAGTAACAGAGGCGGAATGCCGAAACACCCGGCCGAGGCACGCTAGCGCATTGAACTGCAGCGACCGTAGGGTTGAGTATCGATTGATTATACGACCTCTTTTTAATACAAAACAGTATTTTTCTCCTTCTTGGAAATATTTGTTCTAATAAGCTGCTATGGTTTGGAAAGTGTCACTGAAGAAGACTTTCTACATTATTTTTAAGTAAATTCCAATAAATAATAAATTTACTGAGAAACGGTACGGTTGTAAATATGTTATTATATACTTAGATAGTTGTTTAATATGCAACAGAGACCACTTCTACCATTGTCAAAAAATTAGCACAATGAGCAAATTTGATTGCATTTCAACACCAATTGCGGATACCGTGCATTACTAAAATCGATTGAAAACTCAGTTGAGCTTGCGAATGGTTTTTTAGGATTTACCCGCAATTTGTATGCTTCATCTAAAGCAAATATGTAAAGCTGGCAACCCTGTCAATGATGTGTNAATGTCAAAATTCTATCACTAGTAAGCAAATCCAGAGATAGACAGAATATTGATTTCCGTAGTAAGACGGTCACCGCAGACGGGATAGGCCTCGGAAGAGATGGTGAGGCGACCTGAAAGGCTACAACCGTGATTGGTGTGAACACTACAAAGATCAGGAGGTGTGGAAACAAAATAGTTTTTGCCCAGCTGCCCCTATCTGGAATTTGCTATAGCTGTAATTAGAGTATCATACTAATTACTATAAGCTCATTATTTAAATATAACATTAGAATATACATAAAGGCATCTACTTCTTGCGCCGTCATTATTTAGTCTCAAAATTACAAACAAACATCATAAAACTTATGACAAATGATTGTGTAGTGAACAAAAAATGCATTCTACAAAATGTAGCGGGCGCCATATTATGTAGTTACATAGCATGTTGTATGAAGATTGCATTCATTGTGCAATTCTCGTACACAGACCAGCACACCAACCTACCGCAATCTGTCAAATTTCTTCAGTAGATTTTCAACCTTATCACAATAGTGGAAGGTTAATGTTCGATTGATAAAATTAGACAGGTTCGGGGGGTCGACCTGTTGGCGTTTGTACATAATAGTGGTGCAATGTACAGCTGACTAATACATAATAAATGGCTGATTATGTTATTGTTTTTGTTTCTTTTTCGAGAATAGGTGAGATAAGGATAGAGATAAGATTGATTGTCTACTTTTATTTTGGTGTAGGTGATACGTGTTATGCTATTTTTGCAAGAAGTATAAGGTTTACAAGTATTAGGAAGATTAAGATATTGTATCGTA
The DNA here is from genome assembly GCA_002382865.2 of Heliothis virescens. Taxonomy (NCBI): domain Eukaryota; kingdom Metazoa; phylum Arthropoda; class Insecta; order Lepidoptera; family Noctuidae; genus Heliothis; species Heliothis virescens. The sequence continues at coordinate 13,982,904 of NWSH02000612.1, read as the reverse complement.
CGTATTTCAAAAACAAATGAAAATCACGACTTTTTCCTAGGAACTACGCCGCGTATACTCTTATAAAAATACCCTATAGCCTTCCGTGTTAATGGGTTGTCTAAAACTGAAATACTTTTTCAATTCAGGTTAGTAGTTAGCGTCTTCAGACAAACAAACTCATCAGCTTTATAATATTACTACAGATTTCCTTTTAAGTAATCGTGAGTATTTTAGCACGTAAATGTAATTTTCCGAACGGCAGCCATGTCCTTCAAGTGATACTACGTGAAACTATACGATAAAACCATCAATAATGTACAAATAAAATACTACCATTGTAATGACCTTCGGGCTGTGGTCATACACCAAGCGGAGAGAGTTTCATTTTTAATATTATTCTTTAACTACTCGATATTGGTTAACTAGGTATTTTTTTGACGTTTCATTGTTGTTTGAAACAAAATTAAAAGATATAGACTTAAGTCTTTCTATAACAGACCCTTGCACAAAAAAATAATTTTTCGACATGTGGGGCAAATAGAATGCTATGAAGACTTTTATTTTATGATAGAAACGCATCATAACCTAACCTAACGTGGGTGGAGCTAAAAGGAGTATCACACTCTTACATCAACCCGTCCATGTTATCCCCACCCCACCTATATAGGTATTCTTGAACCAGCTGAACAATCCCGCTTTGGCTTTAGCAGCTTATTTTTGTTTCGCGGAATTTAAACTGAATATTTTCTCCTATTATTATATTCTTTTTAGGTTCTTATCTATTTTATATTATTATTGCTGCTGGTGCACCTTAAATAAATAAATCATCAGCTCCATCATTTATGACAATACCTGTAGCTTCTATCGCTCTCGCTGTCGCTTAAACCTCTCCGCTGGCAACACAGCCTGCCCCTTACCCACAATCAGGATCGTGCAGCATGTTTTATTAATAACTAGCTATAATAATATGCGCCAGGCGTCTGATTACTCGTGACTTGGGCAGCATGATCTGTACTCCTAATTATGTGTTACATGATTGTAGGATGGCGATTGCGGAATTACTAGGAATCTTTGTCTTTGGATATGATATGATGTAGTGACGGGTTTCAAATGAATTATACAAAAACTTTTAATTACTCATTGTTAAGGTTTTTGTATGATTTGACTTAGATTTGTGAATTATCGTGAAATGATCACTCATTTTCATTGAAATACTGAAAAATGGATGAAGTTTGTTGCGCCACTTCTTCTTCCCAGCAAAAACACATAGGAAGTTTTGAAGGGCGGGCGTTTTAGGGGCTGTCTCATGTAATTTTGACGTTCGAAAAGTGCTGTTTTCAACCTACTTTGAATAAATGCTTTTTGATTTGATTTGTGGTTGAACTAATATTTGTACAGATATTGTAGACTCAGGATATTTGGACATGTGATTGGACACTTAGCACTATCCTTATGCGATATAAGTATACCGAAAAAAATAGGGACTAGCTTCAAGCACTCAATAACCTATTCTAGGCTTCATTTTATTATCTGGCTTCCGCATTAAAACGTTAAATCGAACAATAAATATTTGTTAACCTATAATTCCAACACTTTCACTACACTACAATACAAACATAGTGACCCACACGACTAGGCGGGATCCTATTGTACCAACATAACGACAATGGGTGCATCGCTTTATGCAACATGACTCAAACATTATGTCATCTCACATCTGTGGGCTTCTCGTGGGCGATCAAATCTGACGTTCGAAATTTGAATTGGACCTTAAATCATGGACGTTGTGACAGTTGACTGCTGGAAGTAAAGACTGCTATTCACGATGCGATTCTTTTTTGAATTTCGAATCATCGCTTGATTGAGTGTTGTAGGTCAATATTGTTATTTTGCAGTAAGTACTTCAAAGTGAAAACGTGTAAGCTAAAGCTTTTGTGACACAATGGTGTAAAAATTGCACGTTGAATTTAAAACATTATGGTACCCCGATAGAAAGAATATTATTTTTACGTGTGGAAAAAGGGCGTAATTATCTTTATTAATAAAAAATCCCTACTTTTTTTATAAAAAATATTCGAATACTTTGAAAAATAAAAATACGTAAGTATTTAAACTGTAATATTTATTTCCTCAAGTCTAGACCATCGATCGAAACAGACTTCCAGTTACCATTACGACTACGTAAACTACACACAAACATAGAAAATTGTACTTCATTCATGCTGCCTTTCAGTAAACATGTCTGAACGCCCACAGCCATAACATCATCAGCAACCCGTTGAATTTTCACGGTCCCACTAATATTTATTCAGCAAACCGGTATTTTTAAATACCTTATCGTTTTGGAGTTTTTAAACGTTCATTCATGAAAACCTGAATGCGAAGTAGGTGATGTAATTGCTAATTGCGTTTGGAGAACATTTTAATGGGTGTTTTATGGTTAATAGTGTGTTGAGCTATGTTATGAATTTGGAATTGTACACATAGGTTTTATGGCTCAAGTTTTTTTGTCACTTGTTTTGCGAGCCTGCTCTAGATGTATTCAAAAGTTTTTGAACGGGGTTTCTAAATAGTTGGAATTCAGTACTTTTGGAAGAAACCGAAAAATATTGTGTCTTTACATTTAATCATACTTATTTAGCTAGCTGCAGTGTATTGAGTACAAAAAAAAACTGAAAAAAACTGACAGTCGTATTTCTTCTATATAGAGCCTTGAACGAATACAAAGGCCAAATAATAATCCGATACTTAGTTCTCATGGGCATTCCAAGCAGGTCAGAATTATCTAGCGCAGATACCATAATCTATTTCGGTAATCTAAGGTCTAGCTCAAAGTGATATTTCCTTGATTATCCACGGCTGTAAAGCATGGCTTTATTCAAGCGATATTTATTCGCTTTATTATAATAGACTGGTGCTGCATTTCGCATGACCCATGACCAAATTTGGGCGTATTCGGTGTCTCGAGTTCCGTTTGTAGGGAAGTACATATTTTGGATGCGGCATGTATAAAAATGAATTCGTGTTAAAAAAGCGGAGATGGGGATCAGAAGATAGTTCTTATTTTGAAAGCCAGTTTATAAGACAAGACTGCAATATTATTTTGATTTCTCAGCGATTTGGGGGGTAAAACGTTGTGGGCGATAAAACCCATTAAACCATAACACAAAGCATAAGTTTCTTGTTAAAGTAATTACAGTTTCAACAAAAAAATGCGAAACTGACAATCAGACAAATGTACGTGTAATGTACTCAAACTCCAGACAGACGGTTGTATATCCAACTAATTACTACAGGCACTAGTAAAAATTTTCTTTTTGACAGCAAGTTTATTGATCTACAGCAAAAACTAAAACATGGAAAAGCGAAACAAGTGGAGTTGTCACATCAATTAGTTTATTGAAACGTATTCGCTCATCTGAGTGCGAAATTCGTGCGAAATGGCCGATGTCCGTGGGCGTCTGAGTCTGAGTAACAGAGGCGGAATGCCGAAACACCCGGCCGAGGCACGCTAGCGCATTGAACTGCAGCGACCGTAGGGTTGAGTATCGATTGATTATACGACCTCTTTTTAATACAAAACAGTATTTTTCTCCTTCTTGGAAATATTTGTTCTAATAAGCTGCTATGGTTTGGAAAGTGTCACTGAAGAAGACTTTCTACATTATTTTTAAGTAAATTCCAATAAATAATAAATTTACTGAGAAACGGTACGGTTGTAAATATGTTATTATATACTTAGATAGTTGTTTAATATGCAACAGAGACCACTTCTACCATTGTCAAAAAATTAGCACAATGAGCAAATTTGATTGCATTTCAACACCAATTGCGGATACCGTGCATTACTAAAATCGATTGAAAACTCAGTTGAGCTTGCGAATGGTTTTTTAGGATTTACCCGCAATTTGTATGCTTCATCTAAAGCAAATATGTAAAGCTGGCAACCCTGTCAATGATGTGTTTAGCGCATACTAATAGAATAATTAAGTAGTAAGAAAAACTGCTTTAACGAGAACATTCAACCCGTGCACTATCTCGAGTGGCGACCGAAGAGCGTTCAAGGTTACACAGTCGTTTCCAAATTGTAGACTGTAGCTTGATGCCCATTCATGACGCGATTTTAAGTCGAAAGACATTACAATTTTTAGTCGTTGTTTGCTTCATACATTTGATTTTTGCTTTGGTGAGACAGAAGCCATTTACCTATTATTACGTTAAGTTCATTCAATTTATATCATTTCCATTTCAAAACTTACTATAAGTATCATGGACTGTTATATAGTAGCTGTAGAAATAACACTATAATTAAGTTGACAACATAACGCGCATAACGACTATTCAAACTGAAATATAAATTTCAATCGCGACAAATTAAATCGTTATTATCTGCAAACGGACCATTAATGTCGTTCCATAAATACGTCGCCGCGTGAATGGCTCCCTTTATACGAATAAATAATAATTGTCATTGTGTAAAAATAAAAATAATGAAAATACAATCGCGTTTGAATGGAAATTCTAGAAATAAAAGAATTAATTGCCCGTCTTTAAAGAATTATGTTTTTTGACTGCATTTTTGATGTGGGCGTGTTAATTAATTAAACTTTTTTGTTGTTTGGTTAGAAAATTATATAAATATTCATTACATTTGACTAGGAGTTTGAAAACATTAAAATAATAACATGAATTTAATAATACTTGTATATGCAATAGTGTTGTCATATTTCAATTACTGCCTATAAATATCTGAAAACCTAACTCTTATTGTATTCTGAGTGTACAAGGGTTCACTAAAAATACCTTAGTTACCTAAAGCATTGTATATATTTTTTTAATTTTCTTTCACATCCCCAGAATTGAAATAATTTTATTACCAGAAAAAAACTTTCATTTGCAAACCATACCAAATGTTGTATCTCGACACTAACTCAACACAATTTTATTTTTAACGAAAAAAATATACAAACATCTAATTAGCTTAATAACTCGGTAACTGACAATTAATTTTGTTTTGGTGCTAACTCTTAGCATAATCAGCACGTGTGTACCGAAGTAAATAAATTAAATTGTTTACTAGGTTCTCTTGGACAGCAGTCCATATGTTTCAAGCTCTTCTCTCAAAATTGAATTTCCCGGTCACGCCTTATAAATCGTGTTAAATATTGAAATAAATTCAAGCCGAATGGGCGCTTTTAAAGTTCAAGAAGCTACGAAACGTCTGACCTTGGACGATGCCCACAATTTTCGGGGATTAATTTGAATTAACTACCTAAGTTACTCCATATCATTATTATACACGCTCGTCTGCTACTATGCTAGAATTAGTTAATTTATGCTAAAACATTTAATTTTGCGCGATTACGTACGCTCGTGCCAATGAATGAAAAATTCCACTCGTTTATTAAAATTTATTACGAGTAAATATTGGCATGTTTGATAAGTTTGCAAATAGAATTGTTTATTTTATCTGTGACAAATCAGTTCCTGGACATGCGTAAGTTTCAAGGATAGTCGCAAGCACTCGCGACTCGCGAGTCAATTCCATGTATGGAAGCATAGAAAGTGAATTTTATTTGCGTAAATATATGAAAGTTACAACTTTGGGAACACCTCATGCGTGCTAATCCAAAATGAGAACGACGTTGACAGAAATATTGATGGCCTCCATGCGCCGTTTGGAAACTAAATGATATTGGCGGGAACGTTCCAATTTTAAATTGTTGTCAAAATATTCGATCAATGAACGCGTTTATGTTTTGAATTTTGATTCCATTTTGGCAGTTTGAGAAACATTCGTTATTGACTTTATATGGGCCATTTCAAACTATCAATATCACATTCATATCCTGTCTATAAAATATAGCGGTTAAATAGTGTAAATAAAAATCGATATGTAAATTCCGCGAAAATCGAGATAAGAACCGTGAACGTGAACGAACCGATTTCTTATCGTTAAACACACATCGGGTTACTGACACCGATTTGAGTCTCCTACGAATAACAATACAAACATAGGGCCTACGCCAACAAAAAAAAAATGGCTTCACAGTCGGACAATATTTTTGGCGGCAATAAAATTTTTCCACAAGAAAACGCGCTTAGTTACAAGATTACAATTCGAGTTTGTGTGACCTCGGGAGCGGTCGTAAAGTAGAAGAACGTCGTAGTTTCTGAATCGGCAGAGTATTCAAATTCAGTAGGAAACCAGCTGCTTCGACTGCCCTTGACTTAGTATGACGCGACGGTGCGCGCTAATTATCGCCGGTAGGGTTGACGCCGCCATTGTCGATGGAAATCGTGACCTAGAGCGGTGCGATTAAAAGTCTAGCAGTGAACTGGCAAATAATACGACTGAAAATTAAATTTAAATTATTCATTTATATTTGATTTGACTTTTGGAAAAACTTCTCACGCCCAATTAAAATACATTTCTCCTATCTTAGCGTTTTAGACGCTTCGTGTTAGTAGTTATTTTCATAGATATATTAATTGCAATGAATATGAAACGTCAGAAAATAGGTTGTAAAACTGTTAATAAAAAAAGTAATACCTAGTGTATTTTATTTATAAATATTCTGAAAACGTCGATATAAACAATGCAAAACCGTATCTAGTTCCGATTACGGAACTATCGGATTCAATTAAAATCAGACAACCCTGTCATCGCGTCGCCAGCCGGACGTTTCTCCAATTTTTTTTTATATAATCACGATTTTTTTTCCAATTCCGTGTAAGAGTAAAAGTGTTTTTACGCATTCTGCCTATTGATGCCAGTTTTGAATTCGTTATAAAAAAGCATAACAGATGTTAGGCCGTGTTGACACGACGCTTCGTGTTTTACCGCGAAACCCATTTTGTTCGACCAAAGAGGTTGAATGTGGTTGAAGTCTTTTCGGAATGGATATTAATTTATTTTTGTTGCTGTATTTGCGTATCCTTTACAGACTTTGTAAAGTTTTTATAATAAAATAAGACAGAGCTTTGCGGTAACTTGATCAAAATTTCTATTCCCTTTGTATGAAGAATATTACCATAACGACGGTGGAAAGGCTATTTAGTTTAAGCGACATTTTTGCAACTTTACAGGAGAGCCATTTAAAGTTTAAAATTTCCGAAAAAAAATCATAAAAACAAAACCTCTTCAGCTATTGGAACGGAGTAAACTTAATTTAAATGAATTTGAAAACGTCGAGGTGTTGATGCTTATACCATATAAAACGGACCTTAAATTAAGAAAATAAATGTCGCTTAATACAAATTGCCCTAAGCCACTTTTTTTCAGGGAACGGAAAAAAGATTTAAGTCACTTCTTAACTACAATTGGTAAAACATAAGCGACTCAAGCGACACTCCATGTCGTATTTTGTTGAAAATGTATGGAAATAAAAATGATTTAAGTCACATGTCAATATGAAATAGAAACAAGAAAAACGCTTTAATCGATACTGACTCTTTTATCTGAGAAAGGGCTACTGATTTATGTCTCGGTTCTTTAAATCATTGTATAGTTCAAGTACATTAGTAAAAAAAATATGCAAAAATGACGTCATATAATACACTGCCACTTTGGAAACCACCCAAAAATAGAGATGTTTCAAGCGCCAAAAAAGTGCTCAGATTTAAATGAATCCGGCATCATTCGACGGAGAAAAAATTGCTGATTCCGAATATGTATATAACTCAATATCGCCCAAAATGTCGCTTAAACCAAATAGCCTTTCCACCGTCGATTAAGTATTTGATACCTTTTTTTTTGGTAGGAAATCATCAAATGGTAATCATCCCGCTGTGAGTGCAGCGTGAGGGAGTGTCAGACTCTTACTGACTAAATCCCACCGTGTTCCTTCTGAAGCCCTTTGGATACCAGGGCTGTGGTAACTCTCGAACAATCCCACAGCTCCCGACTCTGAATTACTATGCCAGGTTATATCACGGCCCCAGATAAAAAAAAAGTAAAAAGCCTTTGTATTAATGTTTTTTTTTTTAATAAATGTAATGTCAAAAACATGGGGTGAACTAAGTTCTTAGAAGTAATACGCATATGGTTGCCGCTCCAAGTTATAAAAACGTATTTAATATAACGGCTGTATGTATATAGCAGATAACGCGCTTTGCTGTCTGTTCATCAAAGTTAATTTAGGCACACTAGGGATCAAGCATCGTAAACTTTTATTTTGCTTTATGAAAATAGTTGAAACTGAGAATATTATGGAGGCTTTTTTTTCATAAAATAAACACGATGTATCTAAGTTAATTTGACGCAGCATTATATATGCAATAATAAATATGTTTATTAAATAAATGTGAATAAGAAATGCTAAGTAAAATTTTGGAGTAATTGAACTAAACTTAAAACAGTAAAAATATGAAAGAAAATATTTAAGGCCCAAGTTCATCGCTAACATAAACGTTAGTTCTTAAAACAACTTTTTTCTTCGAATTTTTGCGTTCAATTTTAAAAGCAAACAGTTGTTTTTTGAAAGTACAGACGACAGCAGGTCAACGTATACGAATCTGTCAAATTTTACCAATCAAACATTAACCTACCGCCATTGCGATAAGGTTGAAAATCTATTGCAGAAATTTGACAGATTGTGGTAACTTGATGTGCTGTCGTCTGTACCTAATCAATTTTTTTGAGAGAAAATCTTTGGTTTCTCTGGTTTGGTAGGTCCAGATAACTATTATTTATACTCCTAAATGTAAGTAAAAGGAACTGATTAATCATGTATTTATTTAAATACTCAATAAACTTTTAACGCAAATTATTTGAATATTCGCTTGTGTGCAATTGTTCATAGGTACGCGCACCAAAAGTTATAGTTAACATAAATTACAAATAAATATTAATTCAAAAACTTCCAAAATGTGATTATTTGAAATTCTGGACCTTTTATAAAAAATACAACACATATCATCATGTACACTCGGCTTAACAAAATTAAAATATTCTGTCACGCAATATTTTTAAACATTTATAGTTATGGTAATGGATTCCGCAAATCTAATTGTGCTTTTAAAATCGATCATTCGCGTGTCTATAGTTAGCGTAATTGACAAAAAAAACGAACTCGATGAGACGGCGAATAGCAATCGAGAGATTTAAATCGATCCATTCATACTCGTTAAGAATTAAATAATCGGAAATGCTATTCAGTACCAAATAGGGATGTCTATGCAATTTAACGACGGACGTGGGAATATACTTAAAATCTCAAATACAGAGGCGTAAGTATAGCTTAAGTTCGGATAAGTTGTAAGCGATTTTTTGCTGATTCGATTAAAATCTTTTGATATGGAACAGATTGATTTATAGCCGTGTATACAAATGTAGTTTTTACGTATAATAATAAATTGATATTGGGTTCCAATCTATGGTCTAGACGAGGAATTTCTGAGTCTATTTTATAATATAAAGACTCATCCGACTTTAATTACCATTTATACTTTTTATGTCGTCATGGTTTATGCTTAAAGAATTTGAATTTCAAACGAAGGATCGATTGATTTTTAATATCTGTCGTTCACAACGGAACTTGAATACATTTTGAAATTGGAACGTTAATAACAAAACAAAACGCCTTTGCGACAATACAATAACAATATGGCGGAACAAAAACGTACTTCATGTATGCTCATTTCAAAACGATCTACATTTTAGTTTTTATCGATGCCAATGCTTTTTATTGCGTCGTGATGCCATTAAATGGCTATCATTGATGCGAGCTACGCCCGGCTTTTTGTGCCTTTGTCTTCAAAAAAAGTTTACAAAAACATATAGACAGCCATAGACTGACGTTTGGTTCGCGCCAAAAATCGAGTGTTGGTATTGCCAGTATTGCGACGCAAAGAGGTTCATTCAATGAGGTCGTTGCTCATTAGAACCGAGTAGCCTACGTTTCGAAGAACTTTAGATCAGCCGATGTCACCCTTTTATGTGGATGGAGATTTAGAACCATGTTATTGGATTTCTATAATGAATAAACTAGATTTATTTACTTTTATGTTGATATACCTACATATTTATAACGCTTGTAAAGTATTTATTCAAGTGTTAAATGGACTCTTCAAGGAAGTTGCAAAAGTTTTCTCAATAAACGTTACTTATATCCCAAAAATATGTTTTTTATGATCATATCGGAATTTCTAATTTCCATTTTACACTTCTATCAATAAAGTAGTATTTTTTTCACATTTGTATTATGTTTCTTTTATTCGCTTTCAAATAAATTATATTTTATGTTTATTACTTACTATATTTTTTGTCGAATTAACATAAATCTTTTTACGTTGTTATGAAAATCATTTTAGAAATATACAACCTACTATCTAATCTAAATTAAAAATCATTCTAATACTACTGTTATGATCCAATCTTCATTTCGTTATGATATTTTTTACTATAAAAGTCGTTAATGCTTACAAAATAGCCTTTAAAAGATATTCTAAGAGCCAAATTTTCTAGTCTAGCACACGCCAAAATGAGTAAAAAAACCAGCTACATTATATAGTGAATCATTAATGTTTTTCCCAGAGTAAATAAACACAAGTCATTGAAATAAGCGCAAAAATTACTTAATCAGTCAGTTAAGACGGTTTTTAATTTTTTTTCACGCGTGCTTACAACCGGGCGATCGCTTTTTGTCATTTTGGTTGGGGTCTACGAACTTGGTTGCTCAACCTGTCGGGACTTGTAGATTCGTGGGAGCTTGCTAGACTGATAGAAGTGGGCAGGCCCGGATTCAGGTAGTTGATTACGGGTGCATAAAGAGTTGGGTGCTAGTTGCATACCAAACGCAAGCGAATAGAATTGCTTGAATTAATATCGCCCAATACCAAACTTATTAATTAGAACAGTTAAGATAACCTTGTTGTACGTTGCTTAAAAGTTATTGATCTAATGACGCATTTTAATTTTATTATAATCAGGTTCAAGCAAGCCTCTAACTAGGTCATCAGCCAGAGTACACTTTAAGTTTTTAGCAATAATTATAATAGTCTTAAGTAATATAGCTTGAAAGTCTTATTTGAATAATTTGCAATCTTAACCTTGCATCACACTAAGTATCAAGAGTATTCTTACCAAATTGCACCCATTACCACCCTAAGTACATCCCTGTAACACCAGCCTACATTACAATATCAGTATCTGGTATCGTCGGCACTTTGATTCAGGCGTGCTATCGACAATTTTGACGCACGCTGATTGAGAGGCGTTGAATGGACTCCAAATCATTTATTACCACGCTATAGCTAAGGATCATGACAGCTTATTTGTATTAAATTCTTGACAGATATCGTAGGTGAATTTAGAAATTCCCCCTCACAACGAAGTGGGGTAACTACCTGTCTATCTACACATAACCTACGAGGCATTATTATATTCCGAATTTTGATTGGAGTAAAGTTTATGCAAAACAGAGATTTTGCGAGAGAGGTTCGAGATAAAGTTTTAAATAGCTATCTGAGAGATAGTGCCATATAAATGTTTTTAATTTAGGCTACTTTTTCATGGCATGATCTGTCAGATAACTCTATCTGGAACCTGTAAAACTGGCCGTTTTTAAAGCCAAGGTACAGACGACAGCAGGTCAACGTATACGAATCTGTCAAATTTCACCAATCAAACATTAACCTACCTCTATTGTGATAAGGTTGAAAATCGAGTGCAGAAATTTGACAGATTGTGGTAACTTGATGTGCTGTTGTCTGTACCTATATCATGAAATTTGACGCAAGAATCAGTAGACCTCGGCTTATAAGGACCAACTGAACATTTAAATGGTACTAAGGGGATTTGACCCTATTATCGTTTTCCTAGTGTGTTTCCAAGCATAAGAAATACCTTCTTTNATCATGAAATTTGACGCAAGAATCAGTAGACCTCGGCTTATAAGGACCAACTGAACATTTAAATGGTACTAAGGGGATTTGACCCTATTATCGTTTTCCTAGTGTGTTTCCAAGCATAAGAAATACCTTCTTTACCATATTTACAACGTCTATAACAATTAGTAAGTGCTGGCAGACGAGCAATTAAGTACAGACAACAGCACATCAAGGTAACACAATTTGTCAAAGGAGAATGAGCGTTTTGGTCTACCTCTCCTCTAGCATTAAGTGATACATCAATAGAAA
>NWSH02000612.1:13924005-13960262 GCA_002382865.2 Heliothis virescens | reverse complement strand
TCTTCAATATAATACTACATCATGATAATACATCAGCAACTTGCTCTGAAATATAAGCTTGTGGAACAGGAGGTACCATATTACAGGTATGTGCCCGACCCAGTTCTCGAAAATGGTCATGTCACATTGTACTGGGATCGATCTATCATCACTGATCGGACTGTTATGGCTAACAAGCCTGATATAGTGGTGATAGATCGATTAGAACGCCGTGCAGTGATTGTTGACATCACCGTGCCGCATGATGAGAACCTCGTGAAAGCTGAAAAAGATAAACAACTTAAGTATCTTGATCTAGCCCACGAGGTTGTCAACATTTGGCATGTGGATTCTGCAATCATTGTGCCGATAGTCGTTTCAGCCAATGGTTTAATCGCCAAGAGCCTTGATTCTCACCTAAAGAGGCTCGCGTTAGATGGTTGGATCAAGCGCTTGATGCAGAAAGCTGTACTTCTGGACACGGCACGCATTGTTAGGAGGTTTCTCTCTATGGAGCCCTGACCGCCGGTAGCTTGGACCATGTTCCCGATGCCGGTGGGAGACTATTTTTATATTTTTAAATGTTTTATTCTTTTATACGTATTTATAAAATATTTAAAAATGTTAAAATATGTAAAATAAATGAATAAAAAACACCTTTGATATTTCACTAAAACATCTGTCAAAATTGTCACTGTCAACGTCATTCTGCATCACATAACATCCAAAAAGTTCGAATATCGAATGCCTTATCAACCCTAAACTTCCAATTAAACTAAACAAGCCAGCAACAAAGTAACGTTATTAATCGCTCGTTCGTGGAGGTCGCTGTGCAGGGTTGAAAAAAACGTAAACACAGTTTCACCTGCGTGCCGAGATTGGCAGGTGCGGCGCGCGCGCATCTGCGTTGTGTGAGGCAGGGAGATGCAGAAGTATCACTTTACATAATGCACCTGCGAGCCTATGTTTTTTAGGATTTTACGCCTGATTCTTTCGCGCGGCAACTCGCAGTTCGTACAGGCGTTTTACGCTTGGAATAAGTCGCGCGTAGTAAAATCGTGCACATATGTACATGCGACTAATTCTACAAACGGGAAATCTGGTGACAGATGCAATTTAGTTTTTTTTTAACGAATACATTTTTTGTGAGAGTTAAATATAGTAAATAAGTAAAATAACTCAAATTAGTATTTATCTTAAAATCATTACAGGTATATCTACCGGACAAGATATGAATGAGCCTTCTGCTCAATCCCTAAAAGCGTCACATTACAGGTAGTGGGGCATCCACCAACCCTTGCACATGCCGCATTAAAATATCGACATGTTTAGTTTTATAAATAACTTGTTTATTCCAACGGGATGGTATTCTAATTAATGCATTTAGATAATCACACTTATGGGATGCAGTCATTACTTGGAGATCAGGTGCTAATCGAGAGCTCTTGATGGTACTGTTAATGGGTTCTGTAGAAATGCAGCTTGTCGCGTGCCTGCCGTGCTTACTTGATGAACCATTAGTTTTTGTCTTAGAAAATATCACACCGTTTATAATCGTTCTACATAAAAAAAATGAGTGAGGAGCCATCTATCGTACGGCCTGCAAAAGCTTTAAGAATCTGTCAATGCTAAGCAGCGGCCAACATTTGTTTATGACCATCACATTTGAAGTTCTCGATGCGGCTTCATTCATATACCAAACTGTTTCGACTTCCAAATGCCCTTAGAAATACTATTGGGACTTGTGCTTTTGTTCTGGAGTTAAGACAATACATCGGTTCAGTTTTCGTTTAATAAGCTTTTTCTCTAGTGTCAGTCTATTTGAAGCATTGCGCATGCACATGAGATCTGTACGAACAAATGTGCAAGGATGCAAAAGACTAACCTCAGATTGTGAAAGTCAAGTGCGCGAAAAATAGCTGTCTTTCAGAGACCACTATTGCTATCCTTTCCATCTTGTTTATTTATAAGGGACAAAATAAAGTCCACAATTTACAGGTGGAACTTGCATATGAAACAGGGGTAGTTAATCGTAGGTAAATGTCAGAAATCATTACGTGATGTAATTTTGATTAAAGAAATGGGGCATAAACACGGATGATCGACGTAATTGTTGTAAAAGAATGTTTTCTACCCATGCGAGCATAATAAAGTGCATTTTACATCGCAGGAAGTGCAGCATTTTATAATTATTAAGTATAGTCTGCATTGTGGAGACACCTGTCGCTCTATGCCAGGAACTTCTATATAAACAAACTGCGCTCGAGTAACATTGCTCGCATTTTCCTTGTTATTTTTTAAAATGTGTTGAAGTGCGTTTGTCAGGGCCTAATTGAACCGCCCTTTTTTTGTTTTTATTTTAAAGTATAGGATTTGGATATAATTCGTCAGAAATCGTATTTCTTTAAAGGATAGCCTATCGTCACAAAGCATTAACTATGCTATGCTTACCAATCCATACATTTGACCAAAGATTTTTGCATTTTTTTCTAGCTTACATATTATAATAACAATACTTCCCCCCACTGCCTTCAATAATTACTTTATTCAAACTTAGAATGATTAGTTTTCCTTAAATACTATTAGCTGTTGATTGCTCTAGAGCATTCTGATCTAAGTAGACACGCCTCTTTTAATTAGAGAAAACATCTGCTAAAAATGGCGTTAAAATTAAATATGATTATCCTTTGATACTTGTTGTTTCATGGCTATAAATTCTAGCATCAATTTAGTAATTAGAATTTCTTATAAAAAATGGAGTCATTACAGCGTAGTTAGAGGCACTCGCTTTGAGGTCGTATGTTGAGGGATTGATGTCACTGGCAACATTGTTATTTATATGGCAACATTCTTCAGATTAATTGGCAGCCTTAAGATTGTTAAAAAGCTGGTAACATTGGAAGATATAGCTTCCATATCTTTTGTTTTCCTTATGGTTTAAAGCTAATTTCCCTAGTTTCTTCTTGCTGAGTAACTGATGCTGGATTTGACTGTGGGACATGCCTTTTTGTTTCGTTTGAAGTTGGTGGAATAAGACTGTCCAATAGCTGCCACTCCTGATGGGAACCAGTCGAGATTTACAAGCTTTTCCTCGCGGTTTTACCCACGTCCCAAGCGAAATCTTTCCCGCAAACAGATGAAAAGTAGCTTATTATGTTATTTTGATGTCCACTTAAGCCTACTAATCCTTTGTGCATGAAAAAGTAACCAAAATATTTTTTTTTATAATGTATGAAATTACATTTATTAATACTTCACCTGTTCACATTTCAGCCAGAAGATGATGGTTTCTCCTGGCTTCCGCAGTTGGCCCTCAGTCAATTTCTGCTCCGCCAGGATCTCGCTGTGACGTCGACCAGTCTTCAGCCATACTTCTATTGACCTGGAGACGAAAACAACGATGAAATTAGAGGCGTGTTGTTCAGAAGCATCTTTACCTTCGGGCCCATGTCTGGGCTTCAAGGGGTGGAGGGCTATTTGTAGGGCTCTGGGTAGTTGGTACCCAGTGCTTAATTTATAGCTCATGAAATATTATTAGGTTGTGTCTGCTACCGTAACCACAGCGTAATGGCCATTTGATGATTTTCCACATAAAAAAGGTTCTATCAAAAGAGGAAATGCTAGAAATACAGATCCGGCTATCAACGGTGCTATCCTCAAAAATACTAAAATTATAAAGTGATAAAGTTAGCTACATTATTACTTGAGTGGTATGCCATTGAGTACTTAACTTGGACAACCATGCCGTAGGCAGTCTAGTAATTTAAACTCAAAAAATCTCATAAATGTCATTCTAAAAGCGTCCCTTAAAGAAATTAGTCTCACTTGTCACCATAGAACTTTTGTAATAACGCATAAACTCAATTATATTCTAAAACAGGGAAGTAAAACGTTAGTTTTATTAGAAGTTCCCGCGTAGGCGTGAAAAATTAAAGAGCCGTGCTCCCCTAGTTAGGAAACAAAATACTTTAGTTCATTTATAATATTGGACTTCATTTTGTTCGACCCCTGAACCCGGAACGCCCAAGTTTTTGTGCGTTGTTTAAAACTACGGTAGATACGGCTATTGTAAACAATGGACAAACTATGGAAAGTTTCCACCATTTAACCTTAAGTGACAGTCAAACATGGGAACTATTACCCAAGGAAGTGATCACTGTCCTATTTGCATTACCATCACTAAAACTTTAAAAATCACTTAGAAAGCAATAATGCAAAAATGATGACGCCACTAAACTGTGGAATAAACTTGTGAAATCAAATTATTTCATGGAAATCGGGTCAATTGAAAACAAATGCAACCCGCTATCACGCGCACAAACAATCAGACGCGTTAACAAGCAAATTGTCGAAGTGTCAAACACACATTTAGAAATATTCTCACGAAACTTACAATACGGCAGTTATCTTATGACGGTAACTATCGGGTTACCTAACAATTTCGAGTCATCAACGCAGAAGAGAAAAAAATAAAAAATTATAGTGTCACCACATCCTCCAAGACATTTCATACTTTAAACTTGTTTAAGGCGCATTTGTATCAGTCGAGTGACTCGCGCCAGTAACAGAGGGCTATTAGTCATCGGGAACTAATTGGAATCAATAAAGACAAAAGCAGGGGCTCAAACGGACAGGTACTTTTTCTTAGTGATAAATGACTGGAAATGCGTGCACGGTATCGATCCGATGTTTTATTTTGTGACATATCCGTGTTGCGAGTTGTTGGGGCATTGATGGAATAGTTTAATCTATGCGTTTTCTTTAGAATAGAAAAGGCACAGCTTTGGATTAGCTGTAACTCCATACGATATTAATTAAAAAAAAAATATTTTTTAAATAAAAATCGTACTAGAATTTTATCGACATCTCTCAACACTAGGCGAGTAGACAAAGGTTTTTCGCAATTGGCTATTTTATTTATCATACTATTTTTTGAATATTCCCAAAGGCTACTACTCTACTCACTCCAAAAGTCTAAACAGAAAACCCCCAATCTAAACGCAGCACAAGAAAATTTGAAGCACGAATCCGTGCCCCGCGGTCTCAACATGAAGACATTAAGTTTGGCCTTCTATCGCCATAATGGCCACTTAAAAACTCATAAAAGTGTAGTGAGACGAGCCCCCGAAAGTCGATGTAAGGAGATCAAGCTCTTAGATTGTCTGTGGTTAAAAACTAACTGGAGAAGCAGTCTTTATGGCGCAATGCAGCTTATCGCCATGTTTTGTGGCGCGTGATAAAGCAGCTTTATTTGCTTTGAGAAATGTGCTAGGTGAATTTGCATTTTTTTTTGTTAAGGGGTGTTATTTTATGTTTACTACAAACCTCTCTTCGTAGAAGTAGTATAACTATTGTATTATGATACAGGCTATAAATATGCAGTAAAAGGCCAGTTTCAGATGTTCCAGATAAAGTTCTATATAGCTATCTGACAGACAATGCCATAGAAATGTTTTTAATTGTTATAACTTTTCTAAGGCCTCTGCCAGGTACCTATATAAGGAGCTATCTAGAACATTATTTGGAATGTGTCAAATTGGTCTTAATTGTCAAAAATATTTAAAAAGAAAATATTATTATGCAAATAAAAAAAAAACACTCATCGCAACAAATAAAGGACCAAGGAGTTTTACAAAGCTGTATTTAAAAAAAAACAACAGCATGGGCTCAAGGATGCGTTCACAGGATGTTATGAAACTCAATATGGCAACAACCTGACCATGGACAAGACAACTTGTGAGAACAAAGAGTTTT
The DNA here is from genome assembly GCA_002382865.2 of Heliothis virescens. NCBI lineage: Eukaryota > Metazoa > Arthropoda > Insecta > Lepidoptera > Noctuidae > Heliothis > Heliothis virescens. The sequence continues at coordinate 13,954,529 of NWSH02000612.1, read as the reverse complement.
TATATCAAAAATGATTTTTTTTTCAGTGTTGAAAAGTGGTTTATTAGTTATTGTCATTGTGAAAGATCATCAACGGAACCATTGTTATTGACATACGAAATCGTAATGAATGTTCTTTTATGATAAAGAAAATGAGCTTAATAATTTGTTAGGTAATTTTGGGCGTAATTGAAAACTTAAGTGCAAAGTTACGTTAAAAATTAGTTACACAAGCGCTTCTTCAATAGCCATGTTTCCTTTCACCGATCACTTTCCTTCTTCAGATAAAACAATAGATAACGTTCGTTCAAAAACTTATACTGACGACACACTTCTAAACTTGGGGTACAGCTCAAAAGGTGAATCTATGCTTCGAGAAACTTCCAAATCCCCTTTTCATGGGGATAGGGATCGATTCCCAGTTACAAACCCCGCTTTTATCTCTTTAAACCCTTGAACTTTTCTTTCAAATCCAGCGTTTGAGACGAGAGCAACTTTGCTTTATCTTTCAAATAACAAAGTGGAATTCCTTGCGAGTTCTGTTGGTAAACATCTACAGAATTGCAGTGTGAGATACTAAATGTTGGTTTTTGATGGCCAAAACGGATCATGATATCATTATAACTTGCGAATTTAATTCTCCCTGTCCGTCCAGCTTCCGCGCTAAAACGACTGAACCGATTTAAATTGAATTGGTACAAGTAAGAAAGGAGTGAATGTCAGTATGACGAGTGACAGGGAGAAATGGAAGGAGAAAACATATTGCGCCGACCCCAAATAAAATTGGGAACAGGGCAAGAAGATGGTACACAGATTTTCAAGAGCCTGAAAAACTTTTTATCCGGGTGGAGGAAGGAGGATACTCAGGACGTGGGTGGAATCGTGGGCTACAGCTTGGTAAGAAATATTTTAGGATTTACACACATGCCATCTCTATGACTCATATTTTAGCCAACTTATAATTTGAATGAGAACGGCAGAAGTAGCTTTGGGGCAACATGTCAAGACAAAGTAATAATCAGCATCGAAAAGAAACTTTAATAATTATAATTATTTTCCCTGCCATCTGTGACCACCAACAAGGATTCTACAAATTCTACAACGTTACGTTCCCTGACCACAAATCAATAATCACCTAAGAGGTTGTAATAAAAACTAAGTGCTTAATACTTAATAGACTAGTGCCCATCGCAGACATGATTAAAAAAAAAACATAAGCAACAGGTGTTGGGTCGACGACCTCGCTTACATCATGGCGGGAAAAAATGCCGGCAAAAATTGTGTTAAGTAAGATTCGGTCGTTGCGTCTGTACTAACCGTTTTTTGGGTGCTCATTGAGTTTTTAGACAGAGTAATATGTTCAAAAAATTGTCTGCAATTCTAAAATTAGACATTTTGTTTACTTATTACGGTTGTCATCATCATTAGTCCGTCTGCGGCTAGATCTGCTCCAAGGATTTTCCCATGATATTATTATGTCTATGATTTCTTAAAACAAATGATGTCAGGCTGCAATTGGTGCTTCGTATTTAAGATATCATTTATCAGTGACAAATACGATTTATTAACGTAACGTTTATAAAAATATCTATCTTAAAATTCTAGTCTGTGCATTACTGCGTAATTATGAAAACATAAACACAGTTGTTTTTAGAGAACGAGCTTTTGGAAAGATGCTAATACATTAATTTAATGAAATACCTACAGCGTAGGTAATTCTTAAGTATGAATCATAATAAGTATGAATAAGTATGCATCTTTCCATGTTGGTCCTACAAGCTAAGATGTACTTTTGGAAAAATATGAATTTTTACACTTGGTTGCAAAAAATCTGGCCAAAACAATATTTCAAATTGTCAAGTTATTTTAGTGAAATGATACAATATCAGTAATCCTATTTATAAAGATAACATTCGGGGTTCTAAAGATCCGTATTTCACAATCACCTAAATACAACGTACGGCTAAGGCCAAATAAATGAAATATGTTTTATCTTAGTTTATTGTATAACTTTCGTACTGAAGTTTTTTTGGCATGAACACACGAGTATCTCGGAGCAATAATTTATGTGAATATCGTTTTTGCTGAGCAATAAACATTTGAGAGGCTGCTGATTCGCTCATATTTATTATTCTTGTAGTTGTTACTATGGGGAAAGGGAAAGAGTATGATTTTTTTGCCAGTTATTCTCCAGAAGACTTATCTATACTCCTAATATTATAAAGCTGAAGAGTTTGTTTGTTTGAACGCGCAAATCTCAGGAACTATTCGTCCGATTTGAAAAATTCTTTCAATGTTAGATAGCCCATTTATCGAGGAAGGCTATAGGCTTACTTTTTATCCGGGTGTGACGAGAAGTTCCGACGGGTCGCTGGTGAAACCGCTGGCAGAAGCCAGTTTGTAATATTTAGGAAGTTCTGAAAATATTTGCTAAGATAATAAAGAAACTTTATAATAAAGTTGACGTTTTACTTTGTTTGAACACACTAATTAGGAACAAGTGAAGCGATTTGAAAATTAGATAGCCCATTTCATCGAGGAAGAGTAAAGGCTGCTTTTCATCGGGTGCGCGAAGTAGTTCCCACGGGACGCGAGTGAAACCGCTGGCGAAAGCTAGTCTAAGATAAACGGGTCATATTTTAGTAGTTACAGTACGATGCACAATGACAAGTTATTTACCACCAAATCCAACAAACTAATACATCGTGACAAATAAATCGCAAACGTGTATGCATTTGAAATAACGACATCGAAAGTTTACATAAAGTTACATGATTTCAAATAAATATTTCTTCTTAATGGTGTACAGAGAGTAAAAGGTTCGTTTTGGTGGGAATATTGAAAAGTACAGACAACAGCACATCATTTTTTCAATAGATTTTCAACCTTAACACAATAGGGGAAGGTTAATAATTGATTAGGAAATTTGACCGATTCGGGTAGGTTGTAAGGTTATATGTGAAAATATCTACATACTGTAAGTGTAGTCGAGGCCTAATATTACGTCTAGTACCAAAGCTGCAATCCTGCCGAAATCATAACGTTTAATTTTCATAATTTTGTTATTTCAGAAATATATGACAAAAAATTATGATGTCAGTGATATAATTATAGTTTGACACATTTGAAATAGTACCTAGACTTGGGGCCTATAGCAGATCTATTTAACAGAAGCCTATTGAGGAAGTATTACTAACTAGCTTCTGCCAGCGGTTTCACCCGCATCCCGTGGGAACTACTCGGCGCACCCGGATAAAAAGTAGCCTATAACCTTTCTCGATAAATGGGCTATCTAACACTGAAAGAATTTTTCAAATCCGACTAGTAGATTTTCGACACAAACCTGTCAGTAAGAAAACCTGGTGCCAATTAAGAGCCAGTGAAAAGCTCTCCGTATGAAAAACGATCAGATTTTTCTAAGAACCGGCCATCAAACCGACAAAACCACTTACATCACATTTACAAAATGAAAACAAGGAGTCTTATCGCAGCAAGTTCATTGTCACGGATCCCACATTAATTAGTAATCCCCAATGCCCTTCACGAGTTATTGCATTATCGCAGCCATGTCTGCGACATGATGAGGACAGGAAACCCTTCGTTAAGTCTCTGGTGGTAAGCTGACGAATGTGACGTCATCTGGGTTCCAGATAAAGTTCTAGATAGCTATCTCACAGATACTTCCATGGAAAAGTAGTGAACATTAAAGATATTTCTAGATAGAACTTTATCTGACGGCGCTTAGTTTGGAAAAAAATTTAATGGTCAGGTCACGCAGTTGCAGCAGGATAGGCTATTAGATGCTTAGGGAGTACAACCAGCAGGAAAGTTTTGAAAATTATCGTACTAATCAAAATTAGACTGGCAAGGAAGATTGGTGAATATTTGGCTAGTAGCAATTGGATGATGAGTGTCATGCCTAAGAGAATTTAATAGAAAGAACACGAAAAGGACAACGATTAATAAAGTGAATTAATTTGCTATAAACTTGGAATCCCATTCATCAGCGTAGTATGAGTACCTAATGCTAATTTTAATGTCTTTTATTGTGCCCATTATCAAATAAATGTATAACTCTTCTACCTAAGAAAGAAACAGTTACACACAACCCATCAAATAACGTTTTAATATACATAGTTATACCAACGTGTTCTTAAAGCTCGCTGGCTCCCATACCGCTGCACGCGTAGGAATGCGCTCGCGCATACCCAGAGCTAAGGTTTTATTTGTTTCTTACTCTTGCGACGAATGCCATGGCATTTGTTTATATTTTGTGTAGTTATAACGTATGTGCTTAAGTGTCCTATATTATCTTGCCAGAATTTGACAGGTTACTATATTTTTTGTTTGGAAAATAAGCAACTAGTCTGCAAATTAGCTTTATAAAATATTTGTTTCATTGGAAAAATTTACGCCATAATGTCCGCCAGTTTATTCACCGTTTACCTGACATTTTATGGTTAATGTCGAAACAGGATTTTCGTCATTGAAATAACCCCATACTCGCATCGAACAGATTGTGGGCCAAAAAGAAAAATGGTTTCACGGCCACCTAAAGTTCTTACCTACTGCCCGACTGTGAACGTCATTGGGATCTTTTGGGAATACCCCTATAGGTATCTACACAAAACAGCAAGAAAAATCGGTTCATATCTACGAAAAATTCCTACTGTTTTACTTCATTCTCGTTGCCCAACGTCATTGGGTTTTGGCGATATTTACGAAGAATCGATGTAATACTGTTTTCGGTATGTGGTAGCGAATGTTAATTACAATTAAACAGAAGTATAAAGTGAAAGGTTTCCATTGAACGACATTATTCTGAGAATGCGGAATGCACATTCACTTGCGGAGTGCATGTGTCAGATTTCTCGTGAACTACTAAATCCGGTAGAATTTTGTAGTACTTATTTACAGTTTTCATTTTAATTTACCTTAAAGAAACGATGATAATTTTCTGGGAAATTGGAAGATTTTGGAAGACAAGGTTTTTCAAATTTTTATGTACATTTATGAACCCTGTAAAATCTCCTTTAACCTTATCTTTGGCACAACTCTATTTCTGACTGCTTGTAGATATTCTTAACCAATACTAATGACCCTACATGGCTCGAGTTCGACACTTGATGAACACTTGATATATTTAAAGTTTTTTTTCTATTCTTAAAATTTGATAGGTTAGCGACACTTGTCCAACAAATGTGGCAGTTCAACTATAGTAATTGCTATTGTAATTACGTTGAACTTTACGAATGCTGTGTGTGGTACCACTCCTTAATTAGCCTAACATAATTAATGTAAACAATACTCAATGATTCTTGGAACTAGACNTTTCGACACAAACCTGTCAGTAAGAAAACCTGGTGCCAATTAAGAGCCAGTGAAAAGCTCTCCGTATGAAAAACGATCAGATTTTTCTAAGAACCGGCCATCAAACCGACAAAACCACTTACATCACATTTACAAAATGAAAACAAGGAGTCTTATCGCAGCAAGTTCATTGTCACGGATCCCACATTAATTAGTAATCCCCAATGCCCTTCACGAGTTATTGCATTATCGCAGCCATGTCTGCGACATGATGAGGACAGGAAACCCTTCGTTAAGTCTCTGGTGGTAAGCTGACGAATGTGACGTCATCTGGGTTCCAGATAAAGTTCTAGATAGCTATCTCACAGATACTTCCATGGAAAAGTAGTGAACATTAAAGATATTTCTAGATAGAACTTTATCTGACGGCGCTTAGTTTGGAAAAAAATTTAATGGTCAGGTCACGCAGTTGCAGCAGGATAGGCTATTAGATGCTTAGGGAGTACAACCAGCAGGAAAGTTTTGAAAATTATCGTACTAATCAAAATTAGACTGGCAAGGAAGATTGGTGAATATTTGGCTAGTAGCAATTGGATGATGAGTGTCATGCCTAAGAGAATTTAATAGAAAGAACACGAAAAGGACAACGATTAATAAAGTGAATTAATTTGCTATAAACTTGGAATCCCATTCATCAGCGTAGTATGAGTACCTAATGCTAATTTTAATGTCTTTTATTGTGCCCATTATCAAATAAATGTATAACTCTTCTACCTAAGAAAGAAACAGTTACACACAACCCATCAAATAACGTTTTAATATACATAGTTATACCAACGTGTTCTTAAAGCTCGCTGGCTCCCATACCGCTGCACGCGTAGGAATGCGCTCGCGCATACCCAGAGCTAAGGTTTTATTTGTTTCTTACTCTTGCGACGAATGCCATGGCATTTGTTTATATTTTGTGTAGTTATAACGTATGTGCTTAAGTGTCCTATATTATCTTGCCAGAATTTGACAGGTTACTATATTTTTTGTTTGGAAAATAAGCAACTAGTCTGCAAATTAGCTTTATAAAATATTTGTTTCATTGGAAAAATTTACGCCATAATGTCCGCCAGTTTATTCACCGTTTACCTGACATTTTATGGTTAATGTCGAAACAGGATTTTCGTCATTGAAATAACCCCATACTCGCATCGAACAGATTGTGGGCCAAAAAGAAAAATGGTTTCACGGCCACCTAAAGTTCTTACCTACTGCCCGACTGTGAACGTCATTGGGATCTTTTGGGAATACCCCTATAGGTATCTACACAAAACAGCAAGAAAAATCGGTTCATATCTACGAAAAATTCCTACTGTTTTACTTCATTCTCGTTGCCCAACGTCATTGGGTTTTGGCGATATTTACGAAGAATCGATGTAATACTGTTTTCGGTATGTGGTAGCGAATGTTAATTACAATTAAACAGAAGTATAAAGTGAAAGGTTTCCATTGAACGACATTATTCTGAGAATGCGGAATGCACATTCACTTGCGGAGTGCATGTGTCAGATTTCTCGTGAACTACTAAATCCGGTAGAATTTTGTAGTACTTATTTACAGTTTTCATTTTAATTTACCTTAAAGAAACGATGATAATTTTCTGGGAAATTGGAAGATTTTGGAAGACAAGGTTTTTCAAATTTTTATGTACATTTATGAACCCTGTAAAATCTCCTTTAACCTTATCTTTGGCACAACTCTATTTCTGACTGCTTGTAGATATTCTTAACCAATACTAATGACCCTACATGGCTCGAGTTCGACACTTGATGAACACTTGATATATTTAAAGTTTTTTTTCTATTCTTAAAATTTGATAGGTTAGCGACACTTGTCCAACAAATGTGGCAGTTCAACTATAGTAATTGCTATTGTAATTACGTTGAACTTTACGAATGCTGTGTGTGGTACCACTCCTTAATTAGCCTAACATAATTAATGTAAACAATACTCAATGATTCTTGGAACTAGACAAAAACCGCGGTCAACGGCATCTCGCGTACTGACTTAGGTAAAAAATGAACTTATTAATACACGTAGTTAGTTACATGTCGTTATTACAGTGGAATAAGGTTGATAGTCGTGTGTTTTTTTAATAGAAATGTCACTTTGACACACACGGAGTGTCAGGGCGGGGGATAATTGATGAGCTGTCTCTTTGTCAACCACCTGACGGTTCTGTGGTGGTGATAGAAATGTTCTACGTCTTATAGCTGTGTTAGAATTATTTTTTGTTCAATGAAGTCACGTAGATGGCAATCGAATTAAGCTTTTTTTGTGTTTGACAAACTTTGGCGTGACGTCACTTATCAGTTGTCACGTAAGATTCAAATATTGAGATAAGTTTGATAAAGGGATATAGTAACAAGCTATTGGAAGGTATTTTCTTGTATCCTTGTCGTGCAGGCCCCTAGCTTACTAATCGAAAGTTATTTCAAATCCGCTTGACAACCGCTAACTACTCGTATATACGAACCGTGTCTTGTAGGGCACGTAAAACCCCCGTCACCGAATGCTACTCAACAGCAGTCCTTGTTACAATTCCATATCAGAGGGCATCAGGCGGATTTGAGAAAACTCTGACCTAGCGTCAGAGTGAGAGCGGCTTGTTAGGTGATTAAACCTGCAGCTCGCTCGATAAGAAAGAAGACTATATACAAAAGGAGATACGATATCATTGTTTTAAACGTGTATTCTGTGCAATTTTTATTCTTGGCAGATAGCTAGGTATTTTTACATATCTCAGTGTCTTTTACAGCGTTTAAATCATAGCTTTTTTGGAAACAACACGACACAAGTCCCAAATTCTAATTATTATCATTTTGATCTTAGTCCTTTCTCTCGTAGCGAGAACAATTTGCTACCAAAAGGAACAGTTAGGTCCAAGCTATTTTCCCACCGAACCTAATTTGGATATTACAAAAAACTGCAGCAGACCGTATCCTCGACATATCAGCAGCATTAGCAACAAATCCACGTACATGTTTCATTCGGAGAATAATTAAAATTCGCGTATCAGATGATCAGGCAAGACATTTAGAATGCTAAGCCTTTCGGCCATACACCTTTTTTGTCTAGATTTTTTGTCGTTAGATCTAGAACATAAGTCGTGTTTAACAGCGGTATACTGATGAAATGTTTAGACGCGAGGCTAAGCGAATGATTTTTTAATTGGTCATGACATGATAAAATTTTGTGTTGCCAACAAAAAATATTTTTGCCAAATGATTTTCTAGTTCGGAGAAGTATTTAATGGATTAATAATGATATGATAACTGTTTTCTTTTTGCGGTTTTGGCCATCATGTTATTTTGAAGGTGCGGTTAGATAGGTTGTTGAACAGTCTTATAAATCAGTTTAATACCAAATATCCAAAAACCCATTTGTATTTTTGGGAGCTTACGCAGAAGTATTTAAATATTAAATATGTAATTCTGTAATATATGGTATTATTAAAAAAAGTTGGCATGATAATTATTAGATTAAGTTAATCTAATCTAAAAATTAAGTCATCAAAACGGTCATTGAAAAATAAGCACAAAAACACAAATGTATCATTACATTCTACCGCAAAAAATGGGCCGTTTCATTTATCTTAATCTAGATTTTTCGACACAGCTGCTAGGATTAAGCTTTAAAAATAGAATCTACATTTCTATCCTATTAAAAACCTTGTAATCTCAGTTATTAATGAACTCAGCGGGGTAATAGCCCACTCATTGAACAATTTTGTACAAATGCTATTTTTTGTCCGAAAAATGTTGAGAATCTAATACTCAGTAATAAATAGATGTAATGTAAATAGCGACCCATTCAGTGTTGATAGTAATAAACGTTAATTAATCGACATTAGCTCTGTCCGTGTGGCCGTAAGTATTATATTAAGAGATTTGTCAAAGAATCGTGGGCATGTTTCCACTGTCGTAAGATACGTCACGGTTTTATAAGACGTTACCAATGTCTTATTGAAGTGAGTTAAATAAAACTGATTATTTTTTCTTTGATTGATCGGTTACTTTAGAATTTTTAGCTTGTTATATTTTTGCCTAGTTTAGCTCGAGGACATCAAAAGCTATGAAGAGGATGTATATAATTTGCATAAGAAAGGGAGATGGCTGTTGATTATAGAAATGAGATGTAATAGAAAAGTGACGTCAAATAGAGAAGTTCTCTTCCTTTTCACGTCATCTCTCAAATGATATTCTTTCCAGCCATATCGCCCTTACACAATCCATCTATCGTTTCTTTCACGACCATTCAAATTAGTAGTTCATCATACCTGAGTTATGCTCTCGCTTGGCTCATTTATCTTAAGCTAAGTTATCATATCGTGCAACAATGGAGCCCCACAAATTGGCGGAAGCAAGCACATGTTGTGGCAGCATGTGACAATCCAACAGGTGGCCGCCATGTTGGATCTATAACCGCCTATCTTCCCCCAGTGGGTCTGCCTAAAATATACTAGACATTCAATCTTTCTAGATGTACTCGTTAACCTAGTTACTTTTAAAATTTATGGATTTTTCTGCAATAGAGAATAATTTTCTGTTGAATGCTGAAGTAGCTTTTGTTGTATTTTTGGCAATGTTAGAGATTTTTGCTTAAGTTAGGGATCCCGAAGGAACATGGTGGGTTTTAGTCAGTAAAGTCTGACACTTCCTCCCGCAGTTGCCCACAGCGGGAGGGGTCATACTGAGGATTTCCCATAGAAATAATAAAAGAAAAAGGTTAGGGCATACATGACGACGAGAGCTTAAAATGATATAAGATGTGTTCTCCAACGTTCAATATAGAAATTGATTTAGGTTAGTTTTTTTTGTCCAAGTAGTAATCTAAGCCATCGATTTCTCGCTGCCAGCTTTATAGGCCTCATAAAATATTATTACCAATTTTAAATTAGTGATGAACTGACAAATATGAGTTTATAACATAACCGTCGCGAGGTCTTTGAACATCACGCTTAGTGTTATTTATATACCAGTTGGCTCACCATGTTTTTGCATGAATGAATTCCCAACAGCTAATTTAAATTCGTCCTTATCGCATGGATTTGCATAAAAATGCACTTAATTTCGACATAAGTAATGTTTTGGGATTAAATAGAAACAAAACTGCAGCTTAATTGAACTCCGATAAGTAGCTTCGTGTATTTACCGACATTAAAAATGTTTGTCGTAAGCAACAGATACCGTGGCCACAAAGTTATTTATTTACTTCATTTAATTAAATTAGCCTGTAATTGGTTTGCCTGCTGGCCGAAAAAAAAGAAGTTAGCAAAACATTTTTTGAATTACGAAGCTTTGTAATTTATGGGTTCTTAAATTAAAATAATTAGTTTTTCTTGTTAATCATAAACTGCCAGGGAATTTAAATGAAGAACATCGACCCACCAGAGCTTTTTTGGTACTGAAAATGGTTGTTACTGAAAGCTTTATTAGACTACAAACTGTTTCCTGTGGTTTCGCCTGCGTCCCAAGGGAAGCACTACGAGTAAACGGATACAATTCTTCCCAGGTTTGAATGTATCTTCCGCATCCCATGGAAATTAGTCCAGACATTTTACATAATTATTAGAATGCACTGTCTTCACTTCCATCTTTATTATGCACTTATGACTTCCTTTCCCTACTGAATTTTACAGATAAGAGCATACAGCAAAAATATAATCTTATAAGATAGTGTTTTCTGTAAATTTCTCTATCACTCTAAGGTTTGCTGTTAGGAAACAAAACTCTGGGTTAAACTCACCTTTGTGCTACTTTGTGTTACCATTAAGTATTGTGTGTGTAATGAAATTTATCAGTTTGCAATGAAGAATAATAATAATGTTAGCATTTGTTTTATTGAGCAAAATTCTGTTTGATTAAATAAACTTACTTGCAATGCGGCTAAATAAGCTTTCACCTAAAATGAGTTCACATCAATAGCCCAATAGGAGGAAATTGAACCCTCTCCATCATCAATTTTACCGCCTAGCCATCCATCTAGGCATTTTAGAATACAAAACATCCTATAACCTGCCAGTAACATTTCTAACAACCGTCGAAGTCTATGGTGTCAGTAAAACAATAGACAAGCCATAAAGACCATAACATATTGTTATTATCACCATAACATACTCGTACGCCTATTACCGATGCCATGATATTACGTACGTGAAATCGATGTATCGAGCTTAATGTTTTTATAGTCGGTAACTAGTTTTGGTTCCTGGGTTTGCTTGAGTTTGAAATGATAATTTTGGGAGATATTTTTTGAGGGAAGGTAAATTGAGACTCATGATAAAATTATTGAAGGAGTAGGAGTAGAGCATTTCGGAAAGTTGGTCTATGTTACAGGACGAATATTTTTTTCGAAATCGGTATGGCATATTTCTGGATGGATGTCGAACATAGTAGAAGCCTATTGAAATAATGAATAAGTTTGATGACGATTTATGGAATACGTATTGTCATAAGATGCTCCATCTTCCATCTAAAATAATCGACTAAACAAAAACACAAACTCAAAATCGATATACACAAAAACCACAATATAACGTACGAAATATCGAATCGTAATCGATTAATTGACGTTCAAGCGGACTCGTCACGGCATCGATTTAATAGTTGCCGACTATTTATTGGTACTCCACTACCGTAGCCTATCAGGTACCTACAGCTTCAAGGGTGAAGAACTGGTTTTGACCATTGGTTTTTGAGGAAATAATACTTATAACAAAGTAATATAATACCAATACAAATTATGAAACAAAGTCAAAGTCAAACTATTTACTTAATTTAGAGGCCTTTACAAGCACTTATGAATGTCAAAAAAAATATAATTAAAGTTGATTCTAATTACCCCAAAATCTGCAAATCGAATCGACGAATCTGCATCGTCTCTTTGTCGCACTAACTCAAAAACTAATGTATGGATTTTCATACGGTTTTTAGATATAAACAGACTTTAAAGACCAAGTTTCCGCCACATAAAAATACTCCGAGCACAGCCAGGGCTGGCCGTTAGTTTCTTATGGAAAACAAAAGTTATTTTTTATTAACTACGAAGTCATTTTGCTGCGTTAAAATTCATGAAAACAAGATTCCATTTTTGTCCCCTTTTTGAAAACTCGTTGTTTATTAATTATAACAATTACCATTTCCTGGTTAAAACAAGTATTATTTCTAATGTTACAATCGAATTGGGTATTTAATGGATTACATTAACCTTTCACAAAATTATAATTAATGCTAAATTCTTGTAGTAATTATTATTATATTCCAGTATTAATTGAACACTTGAATATTTTTTAGAGTTCCGTACCCAAAGGATAAAACGGGACTGTATTACTAGAGCTTCGCTGTCCGTCCGAGCCTGACACCTGGCTGTATCTCAATAACTGTGATAGATAGACAATTGAAATTTTCACAGATTATGTACCTATTATTGTTGCCGCTTCAACAACAAATATGAATAAAATACATATTTTACGGGGCCTCCCATACAACATATGTTTTTTTTATAAATAATGGCACGGAACCCTTCGTGCGAGAGTCCGACTCACACTCTCCAGTTTTTTTTTAAGTTTGTCGAACATATGTAAAAAAAAATGTCTGTACAGACAACACAAAAAGACTTACTGGCTATAAAGGAAATGATTATTTTTTTCTGGTTAAATAGATGTTATCGAGTGGTTGATTGTGCAGTATTTGTGACCTATCACGTCATACTATGGGGCTCATTATCATACACCTCGATAGTTTGTGCCAACAGTTGAGATATTGAGTAATATTGACAATTGTATGACAAATCACCAGTGTAGGGTTAGAATAAAAGTGAAAACCGTCAGTATTTTGACTCTCATTCATGACTACGAAGGCTTTTATAGTGTTGTAGTACCTACCACTACCTAGGGTCAGAAATTCATAATTTTTACTTAAAATTTTCTATAGCAAAAACTCCATAAAAAATCTGCATGGAGGGTCGATCAGCACTTCTTGCAATGTTAATTATGCCTTCTCTATTTATATGAGACCTCTTCTCATTCGAATAGGGAGATTTTACATACAAAGAGATGTTGGAGCGCCGAGGTCCAGGTGTAGGCAGTTCAATAATACAAATAAGAACAGTCTGATATATATGATATATGTTCGTTTCAATCAAAAAAAATATTTAATGCTTTTAATTAACCGACAAACGAGCAAGACACCTGATCAATTAAACATTCATCAATAATTTTACGCTTAAACCGACGAAATCGTATAGTAGGGAACGCCAACACATCAACCTAATAATACCTCAATCTGTCAAAACAATATTTACCTTTCACTGTTGTGATAAGGTTGAAAATCTATTGAAGAAATTTCACAGATTGTGGTAGGTTGATCTGCTGTAAACTGTACGAGGAATTTTTATCAATGTCTCCATATAAGGCAGAAAAATACAATTTATGAATCGATTATATTAAGTGCTGTTATATTGATGGAATATCCTATAAATCTCTCGATTAATTATAACCTGACTTTAAGTGCAATTTAACGTTCTTGACATGACAAAGGTGGGTCCTAGTATGATAGGTCATTGTTCCCACAGTTTGCGGAAAAAAGATCAAAGATTATGAATTTTATATAAAATAAAATAAAAAAAATAGGACTATTTTGTGCCTAATATTTGTATGCGCAATGAGGAACCGCAATGAGGATGCATCATCTGCCTAGCCTTTACCCAACTATGTTGGGATCGGCTTACAGTCTAAACAGATGCAACTGAGAACCAGTGTCTTACATGGAGCGTCTGCCTGTCTGACCTCCACAACCCAGTTACCCGGGCAACCCGATACCCATTGGTAAGACTGGTTGTCAGACTTTCTGACTTCTTACTACTCGTAACGACTGCCAAAGATGGTCAAATGATATTCAATGACAGCAATAATTAAATTAAAACTTAGAATTACCATAACTTCTTTCATTATTCATTGTTTTTTATGGCAACGTTGATTCACGACATTGTTCCTTTTTTAATGGGCGTATCTATGTTGAAACTTATTTATTAGCTAGGAAAACCTCAATAAACAAAATTTATTGCTTAATTAGAGTAAATAAGTATCAATTAAACCGAAATAATTATCTTTATTGCCTTTTGAGTGCATGTATGCATTACTGATTTAGTGTAACTTGTGCCATAGAGTTCAACTGCAGTTTGAATAAACGAGCAACTTATAATGAACTTTTTGTAGTATATTTTTAATTTAATATCATTGTTTTATACATTAAAGCTCTAGTTTCTCTGAACTTTTATGTAAAACTAGCTCCCACCAGCGGTTTTACCATCGTCTCGTGGAAACTACTTTGCGCACCCGAATTAAAAGTTAGCCTCTAGTCTTCCTCAGTAAAAGGGCTATCCCAAGCTAAAATAATTTCTCAAATCAGACCAGTCGTTAATGAGATTAGCGCGTCCAAACAAACAAACTCTTCATCTTTATATTATAAGCATAGAAGAAGAGCTTTTATAAAATCCAAAGAATTTAATTTAACTTGAATGCAAACAACGCGAATTTTCAACGCGACAAAATCACATCTACATCTTTATCTTAATCTATGCGAAGACAAGTCCTTTCACTTAACCCGCATGCAGTGTTCGATTTCAATTACCCCCTCACCTTGAAGGAAAACTGGGTGGGAGCGAGACGTAGTATCCAAACTACGTAAGAGTAAAAGAGTTGCCATATAAACAAATCGTAGGGCCGTAAAAACGCCATATGTCGAGGCATGACAGATGGTCACCACCGCAAAGTGGTCTCGCCAGTTCGTTTGCCCGACTTCTGTTTATTTTCGTACTAGCTCCGTCACCTGACTGCGACCAGGTAAACGAACCCTTACGGCAGTTCGGTGGTTGTCTTTTAAATAATCCCGCTTTTGACTTGCGTAGGTCAGTTTTTTAAACGACCAGATAAACGTAGGTAAAAAAATGGTGAAATGCGAGTCGGACTCGTGTACGCAGGGTTCCGTAGCATTGTCTATAAAAAAACAGTTTTGTTGTATGGGTGCCTCAGTATTTGTTGTTTTAACGGCAACAATAATAAATTATCTGTAAATTGTCTAGCTATCACGGTTGTTGCTTGGAGACTAGACGAACGGACGGACAGAGAATTTTTAGTAATAGGGTTCTGTTCTGTGGGTACGGAACTCTAAAACAGTAAATTGGTGGTTCTGTTTTTAATTGACATTTAATTCGATCGTTAATGCTCGGGCGAATTATCGGCTCGTAGCAAAGGATGCTGTGAGTTCAATACTTGAGCGCATCTGTGATCTCAAACTCAGGTAATTGAGCTGCGATACCAGTTGCGATCTTAAATGTTACTTACTGAAGTCTTGTTAATTAAGCTGTGAATGTTATCTGTAAATATATATCTTAAGGGCTTTACAGTGAGGACATATACGTCTTTATTCTACGTACAGTACGTAGTATAAGAGCCCGTTCAGAAACGGCGGGAACCGCTCGATTTCCATGCGATTCTGAAATCGCGCGGGTCTTATTTGTATGAATTTGACATAACCGCGCGGTTACCGCCAGAAAACGCGCGGTTCCCGCATGTCTGAACTGAGGCTAGTGAAGGAATTACTCTATAAGCGTTAAGCTAATGATAACGCCTCAAACGTATTATGGAAAGCCTCTGAAACTTCAGCGAATCAAAATAAAAATAGTTAATTAGTACAAGAAATTGAAACAAAAGAAATAATTCAGAGCAACTTCCACCATCGAAGTATCGATGCATCCAAAATCTAAAGTATTCTATACTTGAACACTGAACACTCATCATATCGATTCAGAAACTGACAGGCATCGATTCACAAATCTAGTTTTAAATCGAGTTTCACGAGATCGTTCAGAAATGCAAGTTAAGCCTAGACTGCTGATGTATGTGTTGGACGTATTCCAAGATGGAGGCTGTATCGGGATTATTTGAAGGACGTTTTACTTCAAGCATGGCTGAAAAACGGGGTGTTATTATTTGTTAAAGAAATATATAGAACGTTTTCTTTTCGATGTTATTGAATTTGTCTGCAGAATGCAGTAGGAAGTAGGAAATAAGTTGCAGAAGTCCATAGTGGGAATTCCACAATTTATTTATTTTAAAATTACTGAGCGCACAAAAATAACACGTAGCTCATATAGACTTCCTCGATAAATGGGCTATCTAACACTGAAATAATTTTTCAAACTGGTCCAGCAATTCCTTAGACTATCGCATTTAAGCAAACAAACAAATTCTTCAGCTTTCTAATATTATTTGTGTGGATAACACTGATATCGCTGTTTACTCAAACCACCTTCTCATTTGAAGATTGTCAGCAGTTTCCTCCAAGTAATCAGGACAGATGACACCCATCAATAAACTAGCCGTGGCAATAAAGGCTGTCTCCCATTTTTTGTTCCTACAGCCTTCATGGACCCCATGTTTGAAGAACGGTAATATCCATAAAGGGCCTTTTTCAAAGTCTGAAGGAAATACGAATTTATCAACAATACAAGTTGTTGTTTTGCATCCTGGTCAAATTCAAGGACGTAGTTTTGCTAATGATTCTCGACCCAAATCAACAATAAAATGAGAAAGTTTTTTTTTTTTTCTGAATTTCGGCAGTGTATATTAGCCGTATTTGAATGTATTAGTAGCCTTATAACCGCGCTGCGCTTTCACAAAAGCGCAAACAACACGTAATGACGAACGGATTGGTTGTATCTACATTATAAGGCTACTAACCCATTCAAATACGGCTAGTATACACTGACGTATTTCGTTAAATAAAAAAAATAAAAATCATTTTATTATTGATTTAGGTCGAGAATCATTAGCGTAACTACGTCCTTGAATTTGACCAGGTTGCAAAACAACAGCTTGTATAAATAAAAACATACAAGGCTGAATTTTACCAGAAAATAATTATAGAACTGAACAGGGAGACATACCTACGATTTGCACACTCGCAACCATTGACAGGAAAATAAAAATAGTTCGAAGATCAATAAAAATCATTATATAAAAACTCTTTCGATACTAAGTGATGGACAAAGCACAGTCAAAACTACTAAGCGTAGAAAGTTGAAGTTTTGATATGAAGGTTCCTTAAGGAGTGTAGGGTAGCACTAAGAGATAATTTTTGGAAATTTCATTTCAGAAGGGATGAAAGAGAAAGCCGCGAGCAACAGCTATATAATTTACTAACCGTTTTCCCGCGGTTTCACTCGCGTCCTGTGGGAAATATTGCCCGTACCCGGATAAAATATAGTCTCACTCACGAATAATGTAGCTTTCTATCAGTGAATCAATTTTTAAAATTGGTTCATTACTTCCAGAGATTACCCCCTACAAACAAACTTACAAATTTTACCTCTTTAAAATATTACTATAGATAAAAATAAACACCTATCTGTTCTACCTTATATTCGTGAGTCTACGGCCAGTACACTTACGACCATAAAAACTATACCATCCACTCGAAAAATTCTCGCTCGTGTAACTAAACTTAAAAAACTTTAACCTTATGTACACAATCTTTCCACCGGATGGTTACTTTTCCACGTTTATGAGCATTACATATTAATTAACTTATGTTTATTTGAACTTCGAAAGTGTTATATTACGTCATGAGCTTCAACAATTAAAACAATTATGGCGGCAATTAAATATGACGCTTGTACCTTTGACTTAGACGGAGTTACGCACACAAACTTTTACGATAATCGTAAAAAAAAGGTTACAAAATTATTTAAAAGCTATAATAAGTTACTAAATGTGGAGTGTTTAGATTCTAATCTTTGTTTGAAAACAATTGAGTGAGTTTTTGTGGGAGTCGATGACCCGCCGGCGTACACTAGAGGTCACGAAAAACGTATCAGCTTACGTTTGTAGTAGTCTTTGTTTCTTTTAGGTACAGTTAATTTTGTAGTTTTGCAGGTTTATCTACAAGCTGTAAAAGTAGTAAAAATCTTATCATTATTTCAAAATGTCAGATGTAAAGTTACACCTCAGAGCAATAAATGGAGACTGAACCAAAATAAAACGATCATAAAAATAAATTATAGTCAACAATAAACATATATATGACAAATGCTCCCAATTAAAACGTTACAAATATTTTCAATTGATCGAGTTTATATGGTAAACATTACAACATGACACAATAAACTCCCCTAGAACAGTAAAATTGCAATAAAAAAGTACTTTCACTAAATTAGACCGAACATTTGTATATGTCTGTATAAATACTATGAATATTAAATTAGTGTTACTTTTTATAGCCATTAAAACATTATATTTTATTGTTATGAAAAGTTAAATGACGTAGAAGAAATAAAAGTAAACTCACTCCAGAATATGGTCGGAAGTGTATGAAGATATAACCATAAAAAAAATTAGAATACTATAATAGGTAATAGGGACTGGTGATAATTAATTTAATTTTAATTCAAATGGGGGTTAGATAATGAAATAAACTGGAATTATGAGTAATAAATCAATAAAGCTATGTTTGTTTATTTGTAGGCGCCATCTTGAAAGCACTCGTCATGGTAGTTACAATTAGTAAACGTTATTTTTTTAAATAAATTCATTTTGATTTTGTATGAATAGGGTGTAAATTCTTTATTGTTGGTTGCAATAAAATTAGGTGAAGTAACAACTGACTGACTGCCTGGCTGACAAAAGTTTTCATTGGGTTCTAAAGATACTTTTCATAAGGATAGTCAATGAACATTTGCAATGACGATTGCATAAATTGCGTTGTTTATCGCAATTAAATACACTAGAGTGTCGTAACTCGTAATAGCAAACTAGCTTTTACAACTGATTCATTGACTAACACATTCCACCACTTTCACTAGTATATTTTCTCCAATATTACCATGAATTTCCCCATACACCATGAGGGAACCCCCATGCCACACATTAGCATAGGCATCCTGCTAATTAGACGTATATGTTACGTGAAACCACGGCCTCTATGCGATTGCTATGTTTCTACATATTTGCGTGTCATTGCCTAATAAATACGATATATTTTCTATTTTAAATGTTTCACTGATAGGAAAGTGGTTGTGAAAGCTTGGAGCATTTAACCTACTGGAGTTGCAGTCTCTTTGCGAAAAAAACTGTATTCTTATTTTGTGGGAAATCATCTAATGAGTTCCGGCTGTGGGTGCAGCGTGAGGGAGTGTCAGACTCTTACTGACCAAAACCCACCATGTTCCTTCTGGGGCCCTTTGTTTGCCAGGGCAGCGGTATCTCTTGCAAACAATCCTGCAGTCATGGAATTGTTTTCAAACATTAAAGACAAAACTTGCCGGACGATAGTTTCGTCGTAGAAAAATAAATAGAAAATCAATGATTTCTACATCAATTTGCATGAACAAGTTATCTGAACACCTTCTTTTCAGATGGTATTTTGTATTTCCAAAGATATTTGCAACACAATTGAAAAAAACATTTACTTTCTTTTTGGAAAAGTAAGAACTTTACTCTGGTATTTGCTTACAACTCCAGTAGCAGAATGGATCTGAAACGTAAAACTCAAGTATGTAGGTGCCTGAGAGCTTTAAACTTTCTCTCTAAAGTTTACGAGATTTGGTCCTTATGGTGCATCAGATACAACTATCGTTTCACCCACGTCCCTTGGGAACTACTTCGTACACCAGGACAATTTTAACCTTTAGCCTTCCTCTATAAATGAGCTATCTAATACTGAAAGATTGTTTCAAATTGGTCCAGTATTTCCTGATATTAGCGCGTCCGGGTTTTCAACTTGGCTTCAGCTAACATAATAAAATCTAACACACTCCCTTTCAATGTGTTCACGGCCCTAAACTCTTTGAAAGCGGATAAGCACAAAAAACGGTCTCCGAAATTTGCCGTTATTTTTCGCGTGTAATCAGAATTTTTTGTCTAAAAACTTAACAATAGACTGGTCGCACTGTAAAGTGTCAACTGACCCACCTGTCTTTTGTTACTGACTGCCGACAAAGAGGTATAATGTTCCACTCGCCTTAGGTATTAATTACGTTTTTTTAACACTATCATCTACCATATCGATTGCAATTCTAGTTTGTTTAATTGCGAAATATTCTGATGAGTAGTATGTCCAGTCTTAGCGGTTGTTAATTAATTTACTGTATAAGCATCCCAGCACAAAGGTAAATTATGAAAACAAACGAATATGACATTTGTGTAATTAATGTAAAACATGGAATGATTAAAGGGTAGATCGTATTTTCGAGATAGCTCATTTTGAATCGAAAACACTTTTTTAGACTGTCTTCTTTCGTTTGCAACTAAGTATCATATAAGTAAAGATTATCATGAAAGTTTTTCAATTTTCTGCATGTAAGTATTCGATACTTGAAATTTTCCAGCTTATTTATCACAAAAATCCTCAAAAAACCTCCTCTTGTCACATTATATCTGTGTAGAACCTAACAGTTTGACCCGAATAGCGGCAGTCAGCAGACATGGTATTAATAGACTAGCTATAGCTACGCCCCGCGGCTCCGTCCGCATCGAAATAGACCGCTAAATCGCGACTGTTGTCATTACTGTATAATAAATTTTATCTTAAGTTTCGTGTAAAAATAGTATCGGATTTAATTATATTATTTGCTGTCTGAGGAGTTAACCAGTTGTTTAAATAGGTCGAATGGATTGACAAAGTTAGATTTAAGATTTTTCTTTTGTTTCTATACTTATAGCTTTTTTGGAGTGTACATGGATATCAACATGGACTGAATTAGGAGAAAGTCGGTATTGCAACTAGGTTCCGGGCTTGTTCGAAAGAGTTGCCACGACCCTGGTATACCAAGGGTTCCGAAGGAACTGAGGTGGATTTTAGTCTGTAGAATATTGACATTTCCCGCTGCAACTGTCGTCTGATGATTCCCCATCTCAAAAAAAGTTTAGTACCTATATCAACTTGTATAACTGTAAAAAATAACAATATAATAAAAGAAACATATTATTTCTCACGCAGTCATGAAAACTGAAAGAGTGGCGTAAAATACTCCTGCGCAAGTAATGACTTTAAACTGAACTAATATAACACATTTTATGTTAAAAGTAATAATTATGCATGACTATTTTAAGTATGCTTGACAATATTCCATAACAACTGCAAGTAAAACATGGAACAAAAACGAGTTTATAAATAAAGTTTCAGCCTACGTGACTGGCTGCTACAAAAAATATATCATTTCTAACGCGCGCGATGAAAGATTGAATTCTTTTCAGTTATTTAAGAGGTGGAAAATCACAGATTGAAAGCTATGATATAGTGTAGCTTGCTCTGGTATTCTGGCATAATATTGTCCACTTTTTTGGAGTTAGAAACGAAACGAATAGAATGTTTCGTTTTTAACTATTAATTTGGTCGAATTTTATAAGTTGTTGTAAGTATGAGTTCAATACTGTCCTTAGTTAATATTTAACCTCTACTATAAACGGAAAAGTTACTCTGTTTGTATGCCAGCTTAAACTTCTGAACTGATTTAACTAAAATGTTGGTACGACATAAATAGTTTGTTACAGAAAGAACAAAGGCTACTTTTTATCCGGGTGCAGGAAACAGTTCACTCGGGACGCGGGCAGAACAGCGGAAACGGCTAGTTGAAAATACCTACTTGTTAGTTACTATAGATATATAAATATTGCTCGATAATTTACTTACCCTAAAAAAAATCCTCCTCTTAAAGACCCCTCGAAGAGGTCTCAATTGATAAAACTTCAAAACTAGAATATTTAAGTGTTTATGGATTTCCGATAACAAGCATAACTTTTACCTTTTCAGGTATAACAAGCGAGATACTTAAACTTATTTTCCCAAATCTTCAATATAAAAAAAACACTAGGTTATACCAGCGGTTTCATCCGTGTCTCATCAATACTACTTCACGCACCCGGATAGAATGTAGCCAACACTCAGACTTCCTCAATAAATAGGCTACCTGACAATTTTCAAATTGCTGCTGTAAGTATTTACCGTATAACGCATTCAAAGAAACAAACGAACTATTCAGACTTATAATATTAGTATCGATTTGCCAAACATAAAGAATTAGTTTAATAGAAAAGGCTTATCTTTTATTAAAATCTCCATAAAAGGTACTTCGTATTTATCCAGCTATAAAAATGTTTATTGTGAGTACATATTTCATACTAAACAGCCACTATAAAATTGACCTATCAGATTTACAAGCCCATAAAAAGTGACCTACAATATTATTATGGTTTGTTTGTGACATTGACCTTTGTCAAGCAATGAGGCGCCATTATTAAGTTAAGAACTACTATGAATTATAATTAGGTATGTGTTTATAAAAATACTTTATTGGTCTATATTTGCAAACGCCAACATGAGCTGACGTCAGAGAAAAATAACCCGCCAAGAGCGAGTCGGAACACTACAAAAAACACGTCCGTAGTACAAGTTCAGAAACAAATGAACCGGTACATACGCTACAACCCTAAAATTTTAATCATTACAAATAAAAAGAAGAAGTAAATTCTAGCAATGTGGAGAGCATTGAAAACACCAAGCCCATCAATAACATACAGAATTTGGTACTAAATAATAAATCTTGTGATAACAACAATAAAATAATCCTCATACATTCACACAATTATTACACTCATACGGGAATCATAGCCATAGCCGATAGATATGTTATGGACCAAATGAAAAATTTTGCATTATACATAATGCCCGGTCATTATGAAAAATGCTCAATCTGAGAGAGCAATTTAATAATAATCATTCAAATAATCTAATTGACCGGGCATTCTACATATTGTACATCGCCCTTTGGGCAGAGTAATACAAACAAATTTGATCAGTAATTTTTCATTTTTATTGTTACTTAAAATAAACCAAATGTTTAACAATTTAAGTAATCAGTCAGATTTTGTAAAGCTTGGAACGTCATTGTTGAAGTTTCAGTTTTTTGCAGCAAGCATGATTTCTGTCACGGCTCCGGCGCTGCGGGGCTCCGGCGGTCCCACGCGAGTTTATCGTCGCAGATAGGTTTAACGCTCACCACCGCAGCTTCGGCTTGCTGGCCGGCGGTGCCGGCCAGCCTCAGCCGCGGTGGCGAGTGTTACAACCACCTGCTCCTCAACTCGCGGCCCGCCTCGCCTCTCCGCGCCTACGCGATTTTGAATTACACTCTAGGGGTAGGGCAGACAAGACTGCGTGCAGTCGGATTTACAGCAATTCGTTTCTGTCATTAAAACCTAACTTTCAGCTAATGTTCTAGGATATATATTTTTTGGACAATGAGTTACGAAATTAAAACCTATCCGCGTTCGTCCATATTCGCTTACAATGCAAAACTAAACACAAAAAATAGCGCCCGCCGCACGAACCGCATGCTGAATAGCGGTCTCTGATTGGTCAAACCGTGTCACGCGTTCTTCCCTCCCTGCACCGCGTCAAATTTGGCTTTATTATCAAACTGCCCAAATGTCATGTAGCAATATAATAATGACCGTGCAATGTGATAAATACTGAAGTTTAGATAGTAATTAATCACTTAGCCCAATAGAGCTAGACATTATTCATAATGCTCGCACATTATGAATAATGCCCACATTAATCACCTAGTCCATAACAGATACACTAACTACGCCATAATCACAACAAAAATACAATCACTTCCATTCAGAAGTCATTAAAAAGCAATCCTTCATCCCCTATTAAAAATTAACACGTTGAAATATAAACAAAGACTGAATTCCCGGCGTGACACGCCAGTATCCTGGCAAAGGCCCTTTGAAGGGCTCTGGGACCTCAGTTCATCTGTACCGAGCCGGCTAGACGTCGGGAAAACGTCCTGAAAGCTAATGTATTGCTATTGTTATCTCACCAAAGCAAATACTGAAGCCTAATTCATAAGCAAATCTTTTTTTTGTTATAGATTTCTATAGGGTCTGTTCATGATCGGATATTTATGGAATTATTATTCAGGGTTTTATAAGATTTTTTTTTAAATTCAAACAATTAATAGATAAAGCAACAAAAGTTAAATAACACTCCTGATTTGTTTAAAATAAAACTAATGTTATGAGAGTTTTTAGCAAATCCCATGAATACATGAACAAGTTTCCTGAATGTGAATACAAAGTTATAATTTCCTCAAGAACACTACAATCTATTTATCAAAAGTCATCAGTCTACAGTCGGATCTATAATATCTTGACAATTGTCACTCAAACGGTGACAGCAATGCATAATACGACGAGCAATAAATACCTAAATCTTATTCTGTAGTCCTTCAAAACTCAGTCGATGTAACGTTCATATATTTTCCGGTTCAATTCAAATGTCCAGCGCAGGTCGTTGAGCTTTGTAAGGGGTGGTAGAAGGACAAACATGATAACTGACTCATACGTGCCAAACATCGTATAAAACCATAGTTGTTAAATGCTAAAAATAAAAGACATTCATGCAAGCTCTTTAGACCACATCATCGCATATCATAAATAATACACAGGCCCGTTTATTTCCAAGAAAATCTATCCACAAACATGACAGTGATATGTATCATAAAGCATCATAATTTAATTCAAAGATATGTAACGTTAAGTTAGCGACCACACTTGGCATTCCTTGGGCACCTCTCGAGCAACCCCGAGGGTCTAGAGCCGGGAACACTCAGACAAATATTCTGGTCTAAGGGCACGATAAGGACGTACCAAGACCTCGGTACACCCGCACTCGTGGTAACAAGACAACCAGGAATGGAAAATTTTCGGCCTCAACAAACAGAAGCTGAACAAATCTCTGCAAAAGTGTCTACGAAATGTAGGCAAGTTAATTTTCTTGATGTAGTTCATTAAATTAATTAGTAACGATTAACCGTTATAAAGGAACGAGACGTCTTTGTTTGTTACGGAAAGGACAAAGCATACCTTCGTATGGCTGTACCTATAAGAGACTAGGATCAAAAAGAGTCAAATTTGAAGTCTAAAGAATGCTCAAAGTTCCTAACAAAGGGAGATTAGGGCCTGTTTCTTTGAATCCTACCAGCTAATCTACCTCAAAGTTACTTAGGACGTCAATAGACGTCTAAATCAGCGGATCCGGGTGTAAGGACAGATAAAGGGCGCCGGGTAGGCTCGGTGCGATTGTACCGGGGAACCAGACATGATGTCTGTAAACAAATTACAGGGTACCGGTACCGAAAATTAAAATTAATTACTTAAATATAGGAGTTGACTTTAAATATCTAGATTGTGAAGTCAAAAATACAAAAGTAAGGTGAAATTTGGTTATTGCGTCGTATCCTGTTTTAAGGGCAGGGTAAGGGCGCGCCCCGGTGCGTATGTACCGGCCCGGCGAGACGCCCGCCCGAGACTAATGACCGCGAATTACAGAAGCGACGGCGGCGGTGAATTTTTTACCTATTCAGGTATTAGCGGTGAGCGATGACGTGATTTTACGTTGACTAAATTAAAGATTTGTTGCTTGAACTAGATTCTGGAAGCGACTTTAAATTTGTGAAAGAAATTAAGCTTTACTACAAGAATGCCCAATTCTGTATACCTAAAGCGCACAGTTACTAACATACTATTTCTGGCAAAGAAATTTAATTCACTGAGGTATTAAGTTAACTATAATCTATTTCTCAACAGTCAACTGCCACACAAAACAGTGACAGCAAATGCATAACACGATGAACAATAAATAAGTCGCTGTCCTAAGTCCTTCAAAACTTTTTAACGTTCATATATTTTCCGGCTCAATTCAAAACTCCAGCGCAGGTCATTGAGCTTTGTAAGGGGTGGTAGAAGGACATACATGATAACTGACTCATACATGCCAAATATTGTATAAAACGCTAAAAATAAAAGACAGTCAAGCATGCCCCTTGGACCACATTAATACAGTACTACATAAACAGACCCGTTTATTTCCACGAAAATCTATCCACAAACATGACAGCAATATGTATCGTAAAGCATAATAATTTAAATCATACTCTCCCACAAGTCATCGTAAACAGTACTTACATATTTAAATGGAAAGTGACGAATCATGACTTTAAAGTATAATACAAAATAATAAAAGCTTACTAAATACTGCCCATAGCGTTAACACTACACAAAACAGAAGTTACCGCCGAAATTCTTTCGCGTCTACACTATAAATCAAAATTGATCTTTGCGAAAGGGCAAAGGGCGTTAGGCTAGGGCCCAGACAGGGGGACGGCATCCCCCACCGACGTTTACTATTCTAATCGAATGTCGAAGTACTCGCACTTTGGGAAACTTGGCGGGAATTAAAAGTTGAAAGTTTGCTCGGCGGAGATTTTACGCATCATTTGGCGGAGCTTTTTCTAATTTATATAAGAAATATTTTAGTAATTTGTATGTAAGAAAGTAGATATATATTTTTTTGGTGTGTGTAAATTAAAGGATAATTGTTTTGGTTGAAGGATTGCCCATTATTTACTGTTTTAAAGTTGTTCTGTGGGGTTGTTCGAAAAAGTCACCGTGGTCAAGAAGAAACACGGCGGGTTTTGGTCAGTGAAAGCCTGACGCTCTCTCACGCTGTTCACCCACAGGATGGGTCATCTGATGATTTCCCATCGACAAACAAAAAGTTTGTTAGAGGTAATACATTATACAGGGTTATTTGAAAAAATATCCTTGTATACATACTCCTTCTCGAACATATAAAAAAAATATATTTTATTTATTTTTTCCACATCACTACCGTGTTATAATTTAAGCTTCCATATTGTATAGAGCCTTATATTGTTTGTGACAAGTACAAGGGATTAGCAGCTCGTCACATCGCTATTGACCTTCAAAGTTACTCCGACTTTGAAAGCTTATAATGTTTGAGCTTTAACTTAATCTCGGCTTTAACTTGTCGTCAATGTCGTTTACGCAAACGAAACAAAAACATGGCGCCTGATACGATTTCCCGCGTAAATCGCTGTCATTGAGTTACGAGTGTGTAATTGTAGTCTGCGATTTGCGCGCGAAATAGCAAAGACAAGGCTTGTCTATGATAGCGTATTTATGCGTATGTTTTTTTATTGAACATTTTAAATGAAATAAAAGCTTTAAGATTTATTTTACGGTGTATTTAGGTACTAATTGAAATAAAAAATATATACAAGAAAAAGTCTTACTGGTAATTATTACGTCTGCAGATATCAGAAAAAAATATTGTATTCAGACGTAATTGATCCAGATACTTAATATTATTTCGTAAACATTCTGCTTTTCTAAGAAAAAATAAATAAATAAAATATTTTCGACAAAACTTGATTTGTGAACGATAAACGCAACCATTCGACAGAAATTGTCGAAACAAACAAAACTTCAATATGAATAATAAATGACATATCACAGAAAACTTTGGCAGAAAATATAATTTCACGACGGTGTTTGATCTGATAAAGAAGTAAGACATTTCCGTAACTTTTTTACGCTTTTCCTGATATGACTTTTGGAGGGTCAAAAGTGGACTTTGGGCTATGTCGAAAGTTTTCGGGGTGTTATCCTTGTGCGGAATTCGAATAATGAGGTGTATTAGTTCGAATTATAAGTCGAATACACTCGTTATGAAAAGAGAGGAAGAAGTTAAAGGCATTTTAGTGGCGTAATAGCGTTTGAAAGTTACACCTTATTACTAGGTTTGTTAGTTTTTTGTTTTAGAAGTATTGGTACTCTATGAGTTATATGGAGAGGCAGATATAGACGGGAAGGAGTATCTTTTTATAACTCTGTACAAACGACAGCACACCAAGTTACCACAATCTGTCAAATTTCTGCAAAAGATTTTCAAACTTATCATAATAGTGGAAGGTTAATGTTCGACTGGTAAAATTTGATAGATTCGGATAGGTAGACATGCTGTCGTCTGTACAATAGCATGTGTAGTTAGTAACGGAATGGAATGTTGATGAAAATGCACTTTTAAGCATATCTCATCTGCTTCAAACTTTGCCCAAAAAGTGAAAAGTTGTTTTCGTATCATTGGGTGATTTTGTCATGAACATTAGTGTATTTTTGAGCAAAATAAAAAAAACTGGAATGAAGAAAAATCCACAGCAGACATAACTATAGAATAATACGTTTCTGAATTATGAACAAACGCAGCGTCGAATTGGAGACCAAGTTTGAATATTTAAAAAGAAAAATAATTTACATACTACCTCTAAATGAAAATTCCTTACCATTGTTTTCTGTTTATGGAAATTCTTCAGTTTTTCATTTGACTTTGTTTTTTGCTTGAATATGATCTGTATTCCTCCCCCTTGAGGATGAGGGGTCAGTGAAACCGTTAATGGTGTACTTCATCATAGCTTTTGTTTTTATTATGACGTCACAGTTCTTCAATTGTTATCGCGACCTTCCATTGCATAAAGTTGGATATAAATGCGTATGTTTGTTTGTTACTTGTTCACGCAAATACTACTGAACAGATTTTGATGAAACTTGGCAGTAATATAGCTTATAGATCAGAATAACATATAGGCTTTTTTATCCGGGTACGGAAAGCTGTTCTAATAAAACAAAATTAGCGGAAGCTAGTATCTAATAAAACAAAATGTTATGGCGAGTACACTGTCGTGCAAAATTCAGGGCCACCCACGAATTGTAACAAAACAAACCCGCTTTGTTTACACTTTAGATCTCGTTCGAGTTACCACCGAGGTCCGTGGTAGCACCAGTCTTATCCCAGACAACAAAGAGTTGGTGGTATCATATCTCGTCGTGTAGTGTTGCGAACCATTTGCAGCCACAGGTTGCAGGTCAATGACCGTCTGAGGAGTTGAGGATCGAGGGTGTTGCTATCGAAGTTGATGATGATGTGGTTATTTGAGTGAGAATTTTGAGGGAAAAGGCTGAGAGATAGTTACAGAAAAATAAAGCTGACCATTAAACTGTAACACTCATTTGAAAATTGTATTTGGAAGACTTTGTTTTTTCTTTATGAACACTGGTTATCAGTTGCATCCAGTTAGTTTGGAAGCTGACTACAAGATAGTTAACAAAAATCTAGGTAGATGAGAATTTCGCAATTTTTTCTCCACTCTTATAATTTCGCGAATATATAAAAAAAACACGAAATTATAAGAGTGGAGAAAAAATATTTAAATTGCGTCTAAGTTGATAGAGGTTAATATACTAAAACGGTCTTCATGAACCCGAGAACCACCCAAGTAACAAATTAGCGATGAATTAGGTCATAAACAAGTTGCATTACAGTCTACAGCTTTTATGCAGATGTACTAAAGGATAGGACGAGACTTTAGACTGTATTAAGGAAAGATTATACACTATTAAACAGCATAGCTGACTAATGACTTTATCATGGTGAAAAACTATACTAAAAGCATTTGAGAAGTATTTTTAAATGATCTGGTCCAGCTTTTGGCTGCATGTGATACTACTGGCTGGTGTAGAAGTTCAAAGCTTGTTAACGACTGGTTAATACGAAAAATTCACCTCTCTTGTAATGCTGCGGTCTGCATTCAAGTTTCGAAAAATCTCACTAGCTTTTAATTGGTGTACACTAATTCTATTCAAATTCTTCTACAACGCCATTAACAAGCTGTTAATGGCTGATTAACAGTAGATATGTAATCTCTTAAAATGCCGTTACATGTATATGAGAATAATTAAACATCCTGAGTTGTAAATTGGAGTAGGTGTACTCCATCTTAATGCCAATGCATAAAGTGTAGCTGACAGCTATTTTACAGCTTGCGGCATTATATATGGGTAAATCTAGATTATTGGTGTTTAAACTACGTCAGATTTTTTTATGTTTTTATGTACACAGTAACAAGAATAATTAAAATCCTTTGTTCAGCTAGCATAATTCTATATGCTGGTACATAGAGTTTGGGAACACCACTGTACAGTAAATAACTTTTCAAAAGAATTTATGGAGAATTTGTGCTGGATAACAAATGGTCGCCATTTTAGCATCACAGAAACGATTTGTTATTAAATATCTAAATGATTTCTTATAGATTTCAGGATATTTGATATCTGTTAATTCAAACAATATATACTAGTCAAAACAAAATAAGGCCACCATGTTTTTTTAGTATTCTTATTAAGTTATTAAGTTTGGGGATGGGAAAATTATTGAATTTAATTAATTGATTAATTTTTAATGTAATTAACTTAAAATTAATGT
>NWSH02000612.1:13910577-13923905 GCA_002382865.2 Heliothis virescens | reverse complement strand
TATAAAATTGAGTGAGACTTCAAAATAATCAAGTGGCCCTTATTTTGTTTTGACTAGTATATTTTCGACTTATTTCCTAATGGAATACAATAAGTTAGGAATCAATAACTTGAGTATTATATCTATTATGTATTTAGACACCATATATCTTAAGAAATATTTTCGTTAAAGCGATGATATTCGAACGGCGCGTGAAATATTTGATATATTTACATNAAGCGATGATATTCGAACGGCGCGTGAAATATTTGATATATTTACATATACACATTTACAGTAAAATGGTACTCGCCACTCAATTTGCATACAGAAAGCTAACGTGAAAATAATTATTATAAATATCTTATCATAATAAATATGTCTGCCTAACAAACACCTATTAAATGTCGTCTGTCACATTATACACAAAACGGAATAAAAATAAAACGTATATTTTTTTGGCTATTTAAACTTTAGTAAAAGCTGTTGTCAAGGCTCAAGACATCGTAAAGCTGCTGAAGAGAATTAAAGTAGCTGCATCTTAGGCTGCAATAGCTGTTGAATAGCCAATAAACAGGCTTTGTACAGGTGTTTGAATTTTTAAACTGTCGTTAATCAGCCACTGTAATGCTCATGGCTGGTTAATTTGTGGCCCAAATTAGAGTTATAAGGGCTGTATAGTTAGCTATACAGCCCTTATGTAGAAAACTAAAACAGCCTTGAGTAGTCACAAATTCTATAAGTAAGGCACTATGCGGCTGTCAAATGCTACTTGGGCAGTGCAGCTAAGTTTTGTCTGTGAGTTCAATTATCTAGTCTTTTAGTAAGTAACTTTCAGGTAAAAAAAATATTTATGAGACTAACGGCCAGTTTCACAGGTTTCAGACAAAGTTGTAGGTAGCTATCTGACAGATAATGCCATACAAATGTTTAAAAATTTTGATACTTTTCCATGGCATGATCTGTGAGATAGTCAGATCTAGAAGTTTATCTAGAACCTCTGAAACTCGCCGTAAAAAGTAATTTCTAAAGTCTTTTAAACAATGATTCAAATCCGTCCATGTACAGAAAACAGTAGATCAACGAATACGAATCTGTCAAATTTTACCAATCGAATATTAAACCTTACGCAATTGTGATAAGGTTGAAAATCTATTGCAGAAATTTGACAGATTGTGGTAACTTGATGTGCTGTTGTCTGCACCTATTCGTAGAAGCATGGGTTACCTATAAAAATGTCTTTTGATGGGTGAAACTCGACTGCTGGTCTTGAAATGGGGCCTCAGGGAATTCGGCAGCATGGGGTGTGACAGCTGCCTATCCATAAGTAATGAGAGAACAAAACGTGCAAAGGGGGTACTTTTTACGGCAAGGAAGTGTAAACTGGTTTACTTTTTTCCGAAATATATATCTATACTAATAATATAGAGCTCAAGAGTTTGTTTGAACGCGCAAATTTTAGGAACTACTGATCCGATTGGAAAAATTGTTTCAGTGTTAGATAGCCCACTTATCGAAGGCTATAAGGCTACATTTTATCCGGCGCGCGGAGTAGTTCCCACGGGACGCGCGTGAAACCGGTAGCGGAAGCTAGTATACATAATATTGTCAGTTGTTATTATTATTTTCACAATAAAGTAGCCATTGTGTTTGTTCTAAGCCAGGATCAAAAGCTGAAAATCCCTGAAAATGGAGATTTATAAGCGACA
Source organism: Heliothis virescens (assembly GCA_002382865.2). Classification (NCBI taxonomy): domain Eukaryota; kingdom Metazoa; phylum Arthropoda; class Insecta; order Lepidoptera; family Noctuidae; genus Heliothis; species Heliothis virescens. The sequence goes on along the minus strand of NWSH02000612.1, from coordinate 13,922,217 downwards.
TTCGTAAATCATTTGCGAGCTTTGACCTCTGTGAAATGCTTTTGTCTTTTGTTTCAGCTTTGTTGATTAGTACAAGACAAATATTTGAGGGTCTCAATGTTTCTTTACTAGCTGTTTCTTGCGGGTTTGCCCGTTTTGATGGTATTTGTACAAACAAACAATAACTATTAAGACACTTTTAGCAAAGATAAGGCCTAATTTTCTCAGTTTATTTTTCCTTCATCACATAGTGAAAGATTCACTTGAACAATTACCCAGCTTCCTTCGGCTAAACGTTAGTTATACGTTCTTAATCTTATGTAATCATTTGTTACGCGATTACAATTAGAGATACTTTTTTGTAAATATATTTGTCGTCTAAAATTCAAAACCATTAAGCAAGAATATGTGTTAATCCTTCCAAATTAATTCAGTCCCCTAAAGATTATTGGAAAGCCATAAAAAATGCAAATAACTATTAGATAACGACTTCCACTTACCTAAGACCGAGTGCTTAATATCTCCCTGATATCTAGGCGTTATAAATTAAGAAATAAAAAAGTCCCACACACCATATTTCGCGCAGTCCCAGCGGTGGGCTAATCCTCAATAAATACGAGTTATAATAATATTCACGTCATGTCTTCGTGGCCGCCGATTTATGGCTGAATCGATTCCTTGTTTAAGTGTGGCTGTGAGAACGGCGGGTTTATAAGCGGCGCGATAAGCGGGGATGAGCATGTGGCTTTGAAAATGTTAGTGAAAAAATTAAGCATTCATTTGGAAAGGATCATGAGCTGTTTCTATTAGAACTTTAGGTACGCAGATGTACTGATACTCTCAGTAACTTTTGCGAAACATGACAAGGTAACCATCATTTGTACTGACCTACATGTGTAGGCAAACACATCTTCTCATTAATATCAAACATTAGAATCTATGCTTACTAATATTGTAAAGCTGAAGAGTTTGTTTGTTTGGTTGAACGCGCTAATCTCTGGAACTACTAGTCCGATTAGAAAAGTTCTTTCTGCTATAGGCTACTTTCTATCCGGGTGCGCGGAGGAGTTCCCAAGGGACGCGGGTGAAAAGCTAGTTATTACATAAACGAAAAAACGGGATTTTAACTTTAATCAAATTGTTAGACAAAATATGCCAACAAAATAAATATCACCATACATTCTATCAGCCGCTGATCTAATGGCCACACAAAACGTCGCGAAAAATATCTTCACGCCACGCGGATTAGGGCCCCGCTACGTGAGCGAAACGGAAAACCTTGGGGTTGTAATATCGAATAGAGATATTGCGTAATGCATGAATGGAATTTAAAGGAGGTGGAATTAATCGCGAATAGCTTTGTCTTCAGGGGAAACCATACTTGCAACACTAATGGCGTTCTCCATCTTTTTGAGTTTAAAAAAGAGCCATAAAACACCATGGAATGGTTCTATCTTCTTTCCTCTGCAAAAACTGTGTCGCATATTTACACCAGTTACCTTATGAAAAAATCCACAGGAGGTACTAGAAGCGCTTTACAGATGGAACGACTTTAGTTAAGGCAACTATAACGTTTTTGACAGATTTCTGTATGGTAAAGTTGCTGTTTATGCGCAGTGCCATTAGATATTAGGTATGTGAAAAGCCTAATCGCCTAAAAACTTTATTAAACTTTATAAAATCGGTATTAGTTATAGTCTACAGGACTACATATAACTAATACCGATTTTATAAAGTTTAGGTATTAGTTATAGTCTACAGGACTATAACTAAAACCGATTCTATAAAGTAAACATTCAGCAGAAATATGCAGAGTTTTCTTCAGAAAAATATTAGTTCAGGTAAAAAAAAAACAAAGAAAAGCTACAAAACGAATAGCTAATTACAGCTGACCAATAAAAGTCGCGTCGCACAAATGTGATCCCATCTTTATTAAAAATCGCATATGTCATTGTGGGCTAACGCTAGCAGTATTGTCGTTACAAGCTTAAGTAATTATGTCCCCCTCGTGTTACGTACGCTTTAATGGAGTTTAAGATTTGTTGGAAACTTCTAGAGTTTTAAGTGGTTATGACTAGGGGGTGCATTGAAACAGCTGAGTAGGAAAAATACGAAAAAAAAATCTTCATTATTGCACTGCAATGCCATAAAAATGGACTTTTATGGAGGTACTGATTAAGTATTTGCTTGGACTTAAATAAAAATTGTTAACACTGTAAATATCCGGAGTTGTAGTAAGCTGAAAGTCGCTTATGAACATCAAGGTACTTATTTAGGCTGTGCTTATGTCCTCCATGGTAAAAAAAATATTTCGTTTCTATGAAGAGAAGGTTAACATTTGTATTTTGGAATATTTCCGCTACTAAATCGCTGAACTGACAAAACATTCTTAGAGAAGAAAAACAGATTTTCCAAATAAATCAAATGCATCAAATTTTTAAAGATTTTTTTTATGAAAAAAAGTAATTTGGACGAGGACAGGCAAAATCTTCTTCAAATATATTAAGAAAATACACAGTTGACTCAGACTCATTACCATTTCGTGTAGCAGAAAAAATAAATGCACGTGAAACAACGTACCATTTTGAAGTCAAGGTCCCTATAACCTTGACTTCAAAAGGGTACAAAAGTCACACACCCGCATATTGTCTATGACGGTACTCCCAGTGGGAAGGGGTACATCCCTAAATGTCTATTTGAAAATGTTTGAGCGTTATAAAACAATTAGTCGCGGAATATATTGCTATTATACTTTAGTGGTCAGCGCAGTAAAAGTTGTCGAGGGAATAGTTTGAAACTATTTTGTTGTAACTTTGTACACGCAACTCCTATTTGAACGGTTTGTTAGTACGTTACTCTGTAGCTTTAAAGTTTTATGAGCGAGTACAACTTGATATGATAAATAAATAGTGTAGAATTTTGCCTTTTTCAAAGAATTCTCTCTTTTAAAAGCTCCCTATAGTTTGAAATGTATAGACACGAGCATATCAACCTACCTCAATCTGTCTTTTTTCAGTAGATTTTGAACCTTATCACTATAGTTGAAGGTCTAACATGTCGGTGTTGAGACACCAGAGGTTTATTATATACTATTTGCACTTTCATAGTGTTTTGTAGGTACAACTTACACAAAGGTAAAAAACTAATAAGTACATCGCAGCTTTTTCAATAATTGACTTCGATTCTTCATTCTGAAGTACACAAGTAAAGTTCCCTTTATTAAACAAAGGTTTCTTTGTCAGAACCCCTCCTAACCCTTTAATAATATTATTGATACAAAGGATCAATGCTCCTATTTCATTTTCTATGTCCATTCGTCGAAAATTGAGAAGATTTGATGAAAGGGCCAACGAATCATTTATGAACCCCAGTATAAAGCTATTTAGACGTATTTCGATTTTGGCAAAACTCATCTTGGTGGGATCAAGTATGTTTTTTAGAGTGAAGAGGGTCATTGCATTACTGCATAAGATATGAAAACAAAATGGTGGGTCGGAGACGTCAATATTTTTTTTTTTTTTTATAAATATTTAAAGAATTTGTTGCTTAAACGAAGGCCCAAGTTCATCGACAACATACACATCCATTATTTTTCCCAGAACAACTGTTGTGTATGAAATTTCACGTTCAATATTCAGAGTCAACAGTTTTTTAGAGAAAATGGACATTTATTTTGTCGATGAAAACCGGTCTAAAGCATTTTATAAGTCCTAATATTCCAAAACTTCTTAAGTTCAAACGCTAAAATACTTGCCCGAGACTGTCTCTATGGAAAACTTGACCAATTTGTTCATTTCAATCATGGCGCCCGCGATTCCTATCGCTGTGCCGACTTCACACACAAGAGCCGCAAGCAAAGTCGTGAATAAAGACGTTAAACCTAGGTAGGTCCAGTAGAAACGCCCTCAAGCACCAACACCATAACTAGTGCTGTGACCAACCATTCACTTCCTCATGACTTTAAATGGCTTTTATCGATGTTCCCACATCCACGCCCACCGTAGTGCGTCATAGATTGTCGATATCACTAAATACGGACGGGACAGCGTAGCGTGCCAAAATAATAAAATTATACGTAAATACTGGAATTCGTTAACAAAACTAACGTTGTAGTAAAAACGAAACTGTTTTGCTACAAGTTTATGTAGCAGGTATGAGTGATAAATCGGACTTTTTATTAAATATCTAATCTTAATAGATATTTTTGTAACAATAATGTGTGGGTCGGAAAATAAAGGAAATAATTTAGTTTTTATTCAAAGTTGTAAATGTCGGATTCAGCAAAAAGCTGAATTTTTATATTTTTTTGGGTCAGTTATGACAAGTCATATTGTTTTATGATGATAAGCTAGTAAATAATTTTGAATGAAGTCTCATTCTTTACGTGTCATTAAATTATCTTGACAAGTACGTCGACCGCCATTTTACAAATAAATTATGTTAACAACAGATCAAAAAATAAATGACGCGATGGTTACAGTCGTTACGAACAATTTCTTCATCGGTATACACATGACCTGGATACGCGGCAATTTCAATTAGTAGAACGATAATAAAAGTGATTTTTCAAGAAAAACGACGGAAGCACGATCTTACATTCAGTCCAGTAATGCGCGCGTTATAAAACAAGCTAGGCAGATCAAACGATGGCGCGAGTGGGCGGCGTGCGCGCCGATTTATGCGAATTTAAGACGAGCACGTAGATATTAAGTTATTTTTAAAAATATGAAAAATGGTCTGAGCGTTTATTAAGCTACCATATCATTGTGAATATAAATATTTATGCTGCCTTTTGGTGTAGGTATAGGAGTAATTTATTAGGCAGTAATTATGTACGAGCTAATGTGGAAGACTCATAAAATATAATATATGGAAATGGATAAAAAAGAAGACAAACTAATTTAAGTTGTGTATATTTTATTTAATTATATAGGAACTATGTAGGAATAAAATATAGTGGACAGGGAAAAGCAATAGCCATTTATTTTGAATGTTATGTCAGGTAGTTTTTTAAGGCGATTTTATTACTTTGGGATAGATTGAGGCGGCATGAAAGATCTTGTTGCCTTGATATGTATGTACGCTACTTCAATAAGGAAATACAAGACGCTTCAAGATTCAAATATTTTGCTAAGTACCAAAGTGCGGAAATACATCATAGAGTATAAATATACATTAGTACATATAATATACAGTCGGACGTGACCCAAATGCTTATTATTGTTTATAATAAAATGTATAAACATTCACAGCGTTTCAGGTCGTAAAACTAATCACTTTAATCTAATGTCGACGACTTTTATGTATTTTTAGAGGCATTGAGAAATATACTTGATTTATGAGTGAGTTATCATCAATTATATGGTCTCATTGCTATTTGTGTATTAATTATCATAGGATTTTGACCTTAATGGTTAATGGAAAAATAATGAGAGCAAAGGTTGCATTTGTTTGATAATCCTAAATGTGCAATATTGTGACTTTGCCACGTCATCTGTCAATTGTGTGTTGATTTTTATATTTTCATCATTTATTATTTAAAATATAGATAATTTATATTCATTTAAATATTATGTCAAACAGCACGTATGACAAACAGAACAATATATTCACAAGCCCACAGTTCCCATAGATATTCCCATACTGATAATGATGAAATCGAAAGTAAAGCGTTGTGTGACGTAGATATCAGTTGTTTCACATCCGCTGCTAGATAAAAGCTTCTTATAACGGAAAACACCATAATAGTGTCATCCTATATCCGTTTCGATAAAGAAGGAAGGAAGATTATTTATTGATAAAGGGGAAATCTACGCTCTATGAAACTTTTTTAGAGTCTTCTAAAGAGTATTAATCCCGACTAACATACTTTCTACCTTATCAGTTTTTAAAGGCTTTTTATACAAATTAATCGAAGTATTAATGATAGCTTATTTCAGTGTATAAGAAATTCGCCTACTGTCATCCTAATGTGTACCACTGATTCACGTCTCCCATCGCATAAATACATGCTAAGTTTAGAAGCTTTGTGAAACGCATGAACGAAAATATTTTGACTTTTAGCTTTACAATATGTGTGGTTTTACAAAATGTTTGGTTATATACAATAGATAATATCCGTTGAGATAAAAATTAGGTCAGGGACTCATGACTTGCTGGCTAGTACTGTATCTTTGTTCTTTGAGGTTTTTAATTAGCGTTTCAGGAATCGTAATGTAAAATTGGATGTTCCTTTTTCCTCACAAAAATCTTTAATGTTTTTTTTCGTGTTTCCATTTAAAATAATAACAAGCAACAGTTGTAAACTCAGCCATTTCATGGGTATAATGGCTAAAGGTTGGAGAAAAAAATTATAATTTGAGGTAATGATCCCAATTAGGAAGGAGTTGTCTGACATTGAATTACAAGAAATAAAAAAGTAAAAGTAAAGTAAAAAGTACGCAAGGCCTTTCCTTTGTGAGTCAACCATAATGCCATGGGTTTTCTGGACAGATATGTTCATCCTTAGTTTATAGCGCACAAATATTCTTTTTATGGAGCACTTTTATCATGAAATTTATGAGGACATACTTGCAAAGCACTTTCTCAAAAGCAGTTTATAATAAAATGTTTAAAACACATTTAGGAGACATTTTACAAGTTTTGGGAGCGATAATGCAATGGATATGTTTATTATTAACTCAGCGGAAAAATACTAAAACGAAGTTTTATTAAACTAGTTTAGTAAAACTTTAATTTGGCATGATATAATATTCATTTATATACCAGCGGGTCTTGAGAAAGCTATAAAAGAGTTGTCATCAAAAGTATATTGCTCTGATGCCTAGATTCAAATGCGTCACGGTCAGCGGCCTTGGAGCCATCGCTTCCTATATTAATATCAGAGTCTCCGTTCTCTAATATAATACTAGCTACTATAATACTAGTCTGGTGTCGCCAAACGAACGATAAATTTGCCCACTCTTCCTCAATTATGTTGGATGTGCCGCAGTCATTAACAGACACATAATCTCGCCAATATATTGGATTGTCACTCAAGTCTTTATTATTGCCATTGTTTCCCTGCTTTCTGCCAGATAGAAGATTGGAAAATTCTTATTTGTATAATATCAGACATGTGAAAGTTAAAGTTTCTTAATTTATCATGTACGGGAATTATTACCAGCAACATACCTTGAAGATGTTAGTGTAGATAGCTCCGACACATGAAAGTGCATTTTGCGAGTCGATAGATAGGTATGTAATTATGATTGGATATGCAATTTAAAAAGTCTTGTATATAACACGGCATTCACAATTACGGTGAATACGAAAACATTAATTACCAGTCGTTCTCACAAATTAACAGTACTGCGATTTAAAGGAAAGCAAACTCGAACACTGGTTGAATAAATTGTCCATTGTAAGTAAAGACTGATATATTTTAATTACAAGTAATGAAGGCTGCATAGTAAATACCCTTTAAAAAGAGAAAGTATCTTAAGAACGACTTTTGGAAAGTGTCGATGTGAGCGATTGACATGTTCCCAAGCACAGATTTTGGCCACTAGACATTTTAAGAAATGTACAATTTTCACAAACGCCTACAGCATAATACAGGTGCTATTTCTATTATAAAATCACGCAATCAGCTGTTATATTTGGGTCACTAGAAACAGTTTTAGTGCTGATTCATTTTTACATATTACATATATTTATTTTCGCGAAATACCTACGACATTTCTTAGGCTCGGCCGTCGTTATATCTGATTTATGAATGTATAAAAAGTGAAACTGCGAAGACGAAGAATTTTTCGTCCAGTTTGGCCCATCGTCATAGCAATGACGAGTTAATAAAAATGGGAGATCTTAAGGCCAAGCTTGAAATATCTTTAGATCGTCACCTTCCGTCAGCAAGTATTACTAAAAAGATAGGAATCAAGATAGTATAGATTTGGCGGAATACTAAAAGCGATTGATATTAGAGATAAAACTTAAACATTTCTGGCTTACCCAAAAGGCGGATGTTGTGATATCGATGAGATCTAACGTTCATTAAATTATCATCATCATTAGTTGTCTTATCTTCGTCAATGGTGTAATTTTGTTTTCTTATTTTATGTTATTACCTATGTGAGTTTTGACTTACTATGGTTACATCTATTTCTATATTTCGTCACTTTCGAACCTCTCTGTACTTTATTAATGCTAAAATATTATTGGCTTGCTGTTTACGTCAATGAAATTAAATTTAGAAAACCAGAAACCGAGTTTAACTGGGCGTTCATTGAGGCAGGCCTACGTTCAGCGATGGACGACAGTAGATTTATGTGATGATGAGGAAGCAGCTACCATCCTCAATTATAACGTTTAAAAACAAGAAAGAAAAATATTTCTTATATCATCACAAGCTTCTGCCAGCGGTTTCACCCGCATCCCGTGGGAACTACTCGGCGCACCTGGATAAAAAGTAGCCTATAGCCTCCCTCGATAAATGGGGGCTATCTAACGCTGAATTTTAGAATTTTTCAAATCGGACCAGTAGTACCTGAGATTAGCACGTTCAAACAAACAAACTCTTCAGCTTTATAATATTAGTATATTTAGATTAGCTTTTTTGTCGTTCCATTGCTGCTCACAGGCCTCCTCTTGCACAGAGAAGGATCTATTCAAGCACCACGCTTATCAATGAGGGTTGGTGATTTCTTATTTAAAGTTTACATTTATTTGATACTCATATCACTTTCATTTTTATTAGTTTCATTTCAACTACAGGATAAAGACCTTTCTTTCATCACCATTAACCACCTAACCAGGCCACCGCCACTCGGCCGTACCTACAGCGATAAATGCCTATAAATTCGCGCGGCGACGGCGCCACACCGACTGATGGGTGTCGCTGCTCACGCGTTGAGCTCGCACGTGTGTTTGGTGGAAGTTTTATTATTAAAATAAGTTTAAAATAAGAGAGAATGGCTGGTTTAAAGTATTGCTCTTTTGATGGATGTGTGTCAAGACAAAAGGACGTGGGATTGTCATTTTTTTCATTACCTGCAGATGAGAAAATGTAGGTAAATTCAAATTTATTTATTTTTAAACTATGAAACGATAAACCTTCACATTCTTCATTTTACTAACATTAATTAGTTACTTTGTTGATACTTACTAATAATATGGACTCATGTCTGAATTTAAGGAATTTGTTTTTTATAATTACGAGAGCAACTTGAAAATGTGACTTTTGTTTGTTGATATATTTTAACGATTAAGGTGTCAAATGAAAGGCCTAAGTCTAAAACTATTTTATCCGTTTGAATCATATAAATAGGTCAACGCGTTAGGAGATTAGAATTAATTAAGAATTAAGAATAGTAAAAATGTAAACAAACCAGATTTTTTTATGTTTTTGTTCCACAACTTTTTAATTAATGCAAAATGTAAAATATTGTTACTGTAAGTAAATGAGAATTGTTTACTCATGTGAAAAGCAAAATTTTATAGGGGTTAAATGATAAAAAGAATTTAGTTGGGTTCTCTTTATACAAAGTTCATTCAAAATAGTACAGACTGCAAAAATATAGAATAGGTGGTCAAATAGTTAGATAGATAGACGATGAATATTATAGTAGTAGGTAGCAACGCATCGGCGAGCCGACAACCCTAGCGACATAGGTATCGCGTCACTCGGCGCCAGACAGCGACAGAGCTAAGCGTTAGAAGAGAGCGGCAATACTTAGGTGAATATCTCGATAGGTACTGAGCGCTTATGCGAGCTGAATTGAACTTTATTGCTTAGTATCAAGAGTCTCTATTTCTATGAATTGTTACGGGAAGTGGAACTTCTGTACTTGTACTTATTATTCTGTGACCTAACTACGTAAACTTTGCTTAAAAGCAGTCGTTAACAGATGTGTTGTGCAGTTAGCTACCTGCAACTGCAGTGTCGTTGCAGGCAAATGCAGCAGCACTTGATTAAGTGGCTTCCAACACGGTGAGAGCTTAACACTGTATCTACGTCACATCTGTGTTTTACGAGCTCTGTGGACGTGGTACAGACTTATGTATGGTATAGATAGGGCGGTAAGAGTTAGGACTTAGGTCGTTATTCGTTATTGCAAAGCTTTGTTCAATGTTTTTAGTTTGCTGTATGAGTGTTAGGACACAAAGATTCTACAATCATTACATACATTGATTTAAAAAAAAAGGACTTACTAATGCCTTCACTATGGAACATCAAATCCTTCAATTTTTTCGTGAAACATTATAAGAGAATATGTGTTTATCTGTTTGTTTTACAACGGTACATTAGGAAAACTCTTTTAACTTTTAAATATATCGCAGCGTACATGACGCAGGCGTAAAGAGAGGTTTAACGAGGCTTAAATATACGTGAGTTTTACATCAAACGACAGTCGTTTGGATTAAAGTCAATGCTATGATATTTTTTTAATCTCAGGCATAAATAATATGTTTTTTTATTTATTTATTAGGCATCTAGGCTACAAATCCACACAAACTGGTTTTACAAAATTTTGTAAATATTAAGTAAGAAGTAGTTAATGCTGCTGGTATTCGTTCACCACTTATTTCCAAAGATATTTTTTCTTAAACTTTTCCTACAGTGTAAAATGAAAAATAATTCTGAAATATAGTACATACATCATAATTCATCTGCCATGCTGGAATTTTCCGTTGCAAATCGAAATTATTTTTTGAAACATTTTCAAATTCGTATTATTCACGTAGGTCAGTTTTGCTGCTTTTTCACTTACCTAACAATTGAGACCAATAAAGTTTCACCACGTGTGAATAGAAATACAAGGTGACAAATATTAATATTCGAATAGTGTAGAGGTACCCAGCCGTTGTTACACCGAATATATCCGGGGTAATATATCTCGCGTTAATAGCCGAATTTGTTTCAAATTTATTTTTATTACGGTGTAAATGACGTTCTAGGTTTAATAATAGAAGCTTTGGCAATGAATTCTTTATTGTTTTGTTACGTTTTTGTTCCTAATTGAGGTTGGTCAGGATCAAGTTTCATGGAAAGTGTTATAAAAATTAGACATTTTAATGACCTTTAGTTTTAGGGAAAAAAATGATAATTTTTGAAAAAAAAAATTGCGTAACTCGGTTGCATGGTTTGTGGATTGTTTTTCAGTGTTTCTGATATAGCGAAGAAACCAGACTTCAGTGAAATTCCATTGAATGATAAATGGAATTTCAGTCAAAGAATACTATTAAAAAAATAAAGCTAACCCTATGAAAATCCCATAAAACAGTAGAAAGAGTATATATCACACGAACCGGCTCATTGCCAATTTCCCATATTCCTAAAAAAATATATGAAAAGAGTAACAAAAATCCATGAAGTCCCATAAATCTTATAACCTTCGTAGATCAGGAAGTTTTGCAAATATATTACTTGACGCAAGAGAATCGGCTATCGAAGTTATAGCCGATTCTCTGGCACACAAAATGGTGGCTTTTGACGGTTCTTTAATGGCGTCTACGTATCTTAAGAATTAAACGTGGGAGGTGTTTGACAATATTACTGAGATATTTAAAGAATAAAACCACGTACTAAGCTGTTCTTCCGACATCTTTGATGGTCGTTACGGGTAGTCAGAAGCCAGAAAGTCTGACAACCAGTCTTACCAAAGGGGTGCCAGGTTGCCC
>NWSH02000612.1:13896353-13908104 GCA_002382865.2 Heliothis virescens | reverse complement strand
AGGGTAACTGGGTTGTGGAGGTCAGACAGGCAGTCGCTCCATGTAAAACACTGGTTCTCGGCTGCATCCGGTTAGACTGGAAGCCGACCCCAATCTGGTTGGGAAAAAGGCTAGGCAGATAATGACTAAGCTGTTTGAAAAAAGCGGTTTCTGCCGCGTCTTGCGACAATTGATGTAGTTGTTTTGCAGAGAAAGTGTTACAAATAAACAAACGGCCGAAAGCTGAAACGTCACTCAAATTTAATACACAATGTCGTGGTTAGTTACGTTAAACATATATTGGGGACAGACTACAGCTAAAGATATGGATAGCTAAAAGTTTTATTGAATAGGTAAACTCCGAAACTCGACTATTTCATACATACAGGTTTAAAAAATCCTTCAATGATAGAAAGCTATTATCCTTGACTTTTTGGCACGTGTCTGTAAATATAAGACAGGCAACGCCGTGGGCTGAGGCTAGTGTAATAAAACGACTCATTCACGCGACACAGTAATATTTATTGCCATTTATTTTCGCCAAAGTATTCCCAAGGTTCTGAAGCAGATTCCGATTATTTCAAATGTATTTAGATAGTTAAGGATTAGGTTGACTTTATCGATTTTCTTGAAAATCTGGAAAACGGTATCGATATTTGATACCGCTGGTATTTTATCTGTTTCCCGTAATAAATGATCTAAATGCAGTAAATATTGATAAAGTGCTATTACTTCAATGAGTGCAATCAGAATTTAAAGTATTCCAATATTTTTCATTAAAAAAACAAAATAGGCACGTTCTACTCATGAAGTCATAACCTCCCATTAATGAACTACTAAACTAGACATTTGTCAGAAACCCCATAGCAACAGCCTACATTTTGAGGCCACTATGTCACAACATCAGATAGGCCTTTAGACGTCTGATTTTTATGACCGCACAACGACTTGTTGTCGGTTAGCCTGTTGTACAGACGACACCACATAGGTAAGTTACCACAGTCTGTCAAATTTCTGCAATAGATTTAGAACCTTATCACAATAGTCGTAGGTTAATGTTTGACTGGTAAATTTTACAGATTCGGGTACCGTGACCTGCTGTCGTATGTACGGTAACCCGGTAGCCTTGCGGCCCTTCCTGTGCGTATCAATGCTAGGGACGTATGTCTATTTGCATATGTAGATACCGCTTTGTTTAGTTATTAGCTTGAGGTAGGTTGGAGTGGCGGGTTTGCTTAGCAATATTTGGAGGCGTTTTTGACTGGTTTTAAAAGTGTTTATGTTATGTTATGGGGGTTTTAAAGCTGAATTTGATGCTGTAAAAATGAAACGTTTAATAATTTGCAGTTATTTGGACGCTACTCTAATAACCGTAGGAATTTACATTCAGTATTATATTTGGGTTCCGTTAAAAAAAAAATCTTACAACAAACACAACAAAACCAAAAGCTGCTAGTATTCAATTCGTTATACATAATTCATATATCATTAGTTTTCACAATACAATTATTTCGGAATAAAGGAGTCTTCCAACGATCTTAATTTACTCAAGTATCAACAAACAAACATACAGTTCCTACTAACTTCTACATATTCAAACCTACAAGGAATTACAAAATTTGGCCATTGATACATCTAATATATTCTAGAGGACGCCTTGCAAAAGCGAATCTGAGGTCGGCAAAAGCTTTGCATACGGAACTCAGCAGAATAATGATATATCTACCATAGCAACAGTGTTGCTAGGCACGTGTACAGACAACAGCACATCAAAAATTCTGCAATAGATTTTCAACCTTGTCACAATAACGGAAGGTTAATATTCCATTGGTAAAATTTGACAGATTCGTTTACGTTGACCTGCTGTCGTCTGTACATATGCCATCATAAAACGTTATGTAGTTAAACAATAGGCATACTTTAGGGATATTGAGAAACTAAATATATTGTATGTGAATACTAAGTTTTTTGGCCATTGTCATTCAGATATAGATAAGGCGAAATCGTGATTTCCTGTGACCTATTTATTATTTGTTACGTGTGAAACTTTTTATGAGTCTTTATGGATAGTTTTTTGAATATTAAACCTGTAGGACAAATTTCTTCATAAATATGAGGGCACCATTTACCATGAAAAGTTTTTTTTTTTGAGTAATTTCTCAAACTGATGAATTAAAATTAGCCCTGACAGTACAATAAAATAGATATAAATAGCGTCGCAATAAATTCAGGAATGTCATAAAAATTGGCGTTCTAGATTTTATTTATTTCTTTTCATTACTGGAAAGCAATCGGTCTTCTCATAGTTCTTGTTTACTGTCTCTTTAAAGATCTGAAAAGTTTTACTGATAGTAACTGAAAGTTTGTTTGCAATTACTGCTTATTAACCGAACCCTCACAAAAAAAGGGAGGTTTTCGTTTAGGAAGTTTGTGTGATTCTTAAAATGATACACCATTACAGCACTTTCTAAACTTAGGTACGTGTAAAAATAAACTGAAACTATTAAAAAATCGGTAAGTACCGTTGTGTTCCAAAGATTCAATAGTTCATTGATAAGGCGAAAAAAAACCGTAGCAACGACATAAGCTTTGACGTACAATTGACGCAAGCAATCCATTGTTTTACAAAAATTAAGCTGACACTTGTATATATTAGCAAATAATATATTTATTTACAGAATGGGAAAGTATATACAGACATCAAGTTACCACAATCTATTAAGTTTCTGCAATAGATTTTCAACCTTATCACAATATTGGAAGGTTAATGTTCGATTGGTAAAATTTTACAGTTTCGGGTGGGTTGACCTGCTGTCGTCTGTACAAGTTTCACCCGTTCTTCGGATACAGGGTTGTTACTAAAGATACTGAGGCCTCCTAAAAATACATCGAGTTTTGTCTGCCTAAAATTACGCTGATAAATATATAAGGTGTTCTAAAAATATCTGCCACGGCTTCAATGGGAGATAGTGTTGCGCATAGAAATCCCAATAGTAAAGATAAATTATTGTTTTTTTTCTCTTTATACATTAAAAAGTGCATATAAATTCTAATTGATTTAAATACCGCACCGAATTTCATGTCGCAAAGCACCGTTCATGCACTATTGCTGTTATTATCAAAGAATACAGCAACACGTCGCGCGTAATTTGTGAACTTTATTATTGATTTGATTATTCCGGTGTTCAAAATTTCTTCACTATCGTAATTTATATACACAACACTATCTCCCGCTGAAGCCGTGGCAGATATTTTTAGAGCACCTTATATTTGGTTAGGAAAGAAACAATATAACTTTAAACCTGATAATATTCCATGAAAATCCTTAATTTTAGCCGACTTTACCAAATAATCAGCAATATTAAACATCAAACGCAGACTTCCAGGAAATTAAAACCAAAATATCAGGCACAGAAACGAAATACTCCGCCAAACCACACGGCTTATCATTTCGGGCCCAATTTTTGCGATTAGTAGAATTATTTAATTATTACGCAACGCTACGAACGCCTATTAAATTATCAGTAGAAACGTGAGCCGGCGGCCATGAAATTTTCCGCGTGTCTGCCCTTGAACTAGTGACGCGAATTGTCGATAAACGGCGGAATCGCGCGATGGTTGCCGAAGCTGGCGCTTGGGCCTAATTTACCATACCGTTTGCGGTTTTTGTAAGCCAGCTTTTAGGAAGTTGATATGTACAGGAAAATGTGTAATAAAATTATGTAGGTTCTGTTCTGTTCCATTTTCAAGCTTAATTTTTTTGTGACAAAGAAAGATTGATCTTTGATTTTGTATTCATTTTTATACAAAACTTGATTGCCTATCAACTATAAGGTATATCTGTACAAAATACAAAAAGCTTTTCATCAGCTTTTTAAATAAATGTTCTATCCATATTACACAAACATCCTTCATAAAAAGTTACACGTGTAACAGTATCAACTCATTCGTTTTTTTATCTGCTCACAAAGGGTTCAAATTTATTAATAAATTAATTATAATTTTATAAATTAATCATTATTATAATGATCTTTTAAATGAGTAGACGTCGTGTGATAGGCATATTCATCACACTTGTGGTTGGTTTTTTAAATTAATTGATTATATTTACCGATTAAGTATTTTCGTAATAAATCCAGTCCGTACATTAATCCAGAAATGAATTCATTTTTCGTTGGTTCTGCACATAGGTACAATTTCAAAATTACTTAAATATTTTTCGACATATAATACGTTTTCTGTTGTAACAGTTTCATTGAGTCATAGTTATCTGCATAGTAACGTATTTATGTAAATATGTATACCTACGTCAATGTATATAATTTGTTATAAAGGTCAGTGAGGCCCATCCTTACTCGCGAACGTTAAAGGGACTTGAAATAAATTTACATGGCACTTAAACGTCTGTTACCAAGCAAAGTTATTAAAGACAATGATTTTTAAAATAATTCGGACACGTAGCTAGCAGTAGCGGAGAATTTATTGGCGATAAAATATATACGTTATACTACGTTTAAAAATATATAAAGATAGGAGAACATTTGAAATAGTTTTAATGAATATACTAGAATTATCGGCTCTGCCCTACTTCCTCCATATGAACAAAATTATCTTCGAGTGATAATTATACCTATACTAGCTACCGTCAGCGGTTTCACCCGCGTCCCATGGAAATTACTCAGCGCACCTGGATAAAAAGTAGCCTATAGCTTTCCTCGATAAATGGTATATCTAACACTGAAAGACTTTCAAATCGGACCAGTAGTTTCTGATAATGTTAGTATAGATATATTTTGATGTAAGGAGCAAAAGATGCGGCAATTTTAAACTAAACATGTATTTGCGGAACCCTGATAAGTATAATCGCATGATTTACTAAGATAATGGCTTAACGGATCATCCTTGAACTCCGAACGGTAATCCAAGCTGACCAATCACTGATCGTCTAATTAGCAATTTGACATTTTTATATCGATGTTGCCAGGTGTTGTAAATTAGAAATAATTTGACGATAAACGTATCGAATTATATTGATAGAGTGTTAGGTATTGATGTCGTATGTTCGTCATGTTGATTGAGTTACATGTCTATGTAGAATTGATGAGAACAGATACACTTTTTATGTCGATATAATTCTGTAAAATAGAAGGTTCAAGCTTCTTTTAAGGTGAGAAATTCTTTAGTATATTTTTTAGTTTATGTATAAGATTTGAAAGTAGCTCTTTGTGGTATTGAAAATATTCATAAACTGTTCTTTACTGTACTTTAAGATACAGTGTTTAGTGTATTGTTTGAATAGTTATAATTTTATTTGATTTACATATTAGATTATCATGGTACAATTTTTATATCAGGCGCCCGTGGGAAATGAATGCTATGTTACATTTTGCGGTTTCCTGATAAGGTTTTACGACTGTTCGTGATTACGAAATATAATTCTACGTATTTAGATATGACAATGCGGGTATATTATATCTAAATAGGTATATTTTATTAATATGTAGCGCATCGTTTCTGCGATGCGTACTACCCCAATGAACAGTTAGGTATACTGATGATTCTTTGCGAGTCGAAACATACATTATTTATTCACAACATATTTGTAGTAGTGCGTAATAAGAATAGGTACTTGTATGACAAAATAAATCACAATTGATAGAATCGAAAATCAACACGAAAAAAAAACAGAATACCTACATTATTTTTTTGCTGTAATTCGTAATTTAAAAGAATATCGATATAATTTCTGGCACATTACAGTCATCCTTAGTGTTTCGTGTGACATAGGCGCTAGCTCGCTATGAGCAGGGCGTGTAAACTGGCGATTTAACTTTTAATAGTATGTCACGCCTTTTTAGTGGCCCGATAAGTTTCAATACTTCTTGCTATCTAGTTTGCATTGTACAAACGACAGCAGGTCAACGTACACGAATCTAGCAAATTTTACCAATTGAATATTAACCTTCCGCAATTGTGACAAAGTTGAAAATCTATTGCAGAAATTTGAAAGATTGTGGTAACTTGATGTGCTATCGTCTGTACTTTTTCTATACTTAATAGGTTTAATAGAAAAGTAATGGCCAATTACTGAAATTCCAGATAAAGTCCTAGATAGCTATCTGACAGAGAATGGTGTAGAAAAGTTTTTAATTTTGACTAACTATTTTTACATGCCATTAACTTTATTTGGAATTTGGAACCTGGGAAATGGGAACTTAGCAGAATGATTTTGAATGGTTTTTGATGAAACTCCGAAGTAATGTAGCTAATTTATCAGTACCTGCTTAAAACATAAGCCAAAACAAAACAAAAACAAATTTATTTTTACAAAACAATATTACAAAATCGATAAACATATGATAATAGTATTACAAAACGACGCAAAAGCCTGTCTAAGTTAGCGAAATGCGCAAAAAAGTATCAAAATTTTAGGCGTAGTACTTTAGTATTACGAGATACCAAAGCGGAGGACTTGTTATCAGTAGTAATCTATTATCAGTAGGAAGTAATGATAAGATTAAGGGACGTCGTACGATTGCTATTTCTTATCCACGTGAGTAGAAAAAACGTTGATTTGTTTGTACACACAGAAAATCACGTGGAGTTGAAAAAAAATGTGCGGAATTTTTTCGGGGAGTTATCTCCGTAGGTTTTATAAAAGTGTTTTAGGTGTTGTAGATTTTAAATGAAACTAGCTTCTGCCAGCGGCTTCGCCCGCTTCCCGAGGAAACTATTTCCCGTACGCGGATAAAAAGTACTGTTGTTCCTCAGGGTCTATTCTATCTCTATACCAAATTTCATCAAAATCGGCTCACTGGTTTAGGCGTGAAAGCGTAACAGAAAGACAGACAGAGTTCTTTCACATTTATAATATTATAAGTAGGGAAGTAGGGATAATAAAAAGTCGTTAACAGAATTTTCAGTTTTTATGATGGAAAATGGGTTCTCGCTATTTGATTGGTAGGTAAACGCCCACAACGTGAACAGTTCCAGGTTAACTGAAGAAATATTATTATTTCTATAGCCTTATCTACATAAGTATATTAGCTATGTTTTATAGTGTATTATTTAGTGATGAAACTTATTCAAAAATCCTGGAACTTAATATTACACCGAATTTTGTAATTCGACCAGCAAATATTTAAATACAGACCATTAACTATTTCGCGAAGATCTCAAAATACCTACCCATACACCACAGCTTACGAAATAATAATAATCATTCATTCAACAAATCCCGCTGAAAAGTCAAGGCCGAATCGAGCGAATGAATGAATGAGACGTGGTCACAGTTCACATAGCCACGCAACTTACGCGCCTGCGCAGTGACGCACGCCAAAACTATTAATTGTGGTACGCTCGTAAAATGTTAATTGATTACTTGTACCTGTGTGAAATATTTCAAAGGTACTGCTGAATGGTTGAAACACGGCAAAAATGTTTAAAGGCACCTACTTCCTACGAATCATTTAATTAGATAGATGGGTCTTTGGCAGTCGTTACGGGTAGTCAGAAGCCTGAAAGATTGGTTGTCAATCTTTGTGGCTTCTTAATCTTTTAAGAATCATTTCAGGGGTATCAGATTGCCCAATATTTGCAGGTCAGTAGGCAGTCGCTCAATGTAAAACACTGGGACTCAGCTGCATCCGATTAGGCTTGAATCCGATGCTAACATAGTTCGGAAAAGGCCAACCATCCACGGACCGACCGCGCCAAGAGTTGCTTAACTTTATGCAAAACATAATGTATGTAAAAGGATGAATTTGATAGGCTGAATATAACGTGGAGCGACAGTCATTTGACCTCGACATAGTAACCAATGGGTCATAGCAATCATTAATCGAGGAAGGATACATAAATCAATCTTCGAAATCCAAGATTTTAGCCATAAACTGTGACATTGTTTGCTAGAAATATGTTAATGCTATGAACAGGTCAAGTTCCTTCGCAAAGGTTTCTAAAGATTAACGATACTATGGTAGTTATGGCCAGGTTTCCTAGTATTCACAAAGGAAATGATAACGTATTCCTAGAAAGTCTACTAAATAGTGTAGTAATGAATTTTGACCGAGTTTCGGGGATCCCCCTTCTCTACTCTAGCTGGTAGATATAAGCGGGCAGTGTCGGTGGTTATCGGTAAAACCGCATTACTTTATTGAGTAACGAGGTCGTGGATTACTCTGAGCAACTGGACAAAAGCAGTATAGTAGCTTTATTCAATAAATATGCTGTCTAACACTGAAAGCATTTTTCATATCGGTTCCATAGTCCCTGAGTTCACCGCTTTGATACAAAACTTTTGAGCTTTATTTATATTTGCATAGATGAGCAGAATGCATTATAATATAGCATAATGATGCACACTTAATATTTTATACCTCATGGCTTTAACACTTTGGTATTATAGGTAAACGAGACAATATAGGCTCCATTCTATCACCTTCAGAACCCAATAAAATACGAGTAAACTATACCTTAAGGTATTTGAATGTAACAACTATATTAATNCTTTCACATTTATAATATTATAAGTAGGGAAGTAGGGATAATAAAAAGTCGTTAACAGAATTTTCAGTTTTTATGATGGAAAATGGGTTCTCGCTATTTGATTGGTAGGTAAACGCCCACAACGTGAACAGTTCCAGGTTAACTGAAGAAATATTATTATTTCTATAGCCTTATCTACATAAGTATATTAGCTATGTTTTATAGTGTATTATTTAGTGATGAAACTTATTCAAAAATCCTGGAACTTAATATTACACCGAATTTTGTAATTCGACCAGCAAATATTTAAATACAGACCATTAACTATTTCGCGAAGATCTCAAAATACCTACCCATACACCACAGCTTACGAAATAATAATAATCATTCATTCAACAAATCCCGCTGAAAAGTCAAGGCCGAATCGAGCGAATGAATGAATGAGACGTGGTCACAGTTCACATAGCCACGCAACTTACGCGCCTGCGCAGTGACGCACGCCAAAACTATTAATTGTGGTACGCTCGTAAAATGTTAATTGATTACTTGTACCTGTGTGAAATATTTCAAAGGTACTGCTGAATGGTTGAAACACGGCAAAAATGTTTAAAGGCACCTACTTCCTACGAATCATTTAATTAGATAGATGGGTCTTTGGCAGTCGTTACGGGTAGTCAGAAGCCTGAAAGATTGGTTGTCAATCTTTGTGGCTTCTTAATCTTTTAAGAATCATTTCAGGGGTATCAGATTGCCCAATATTTGCAGGTCAGTAGGCAGTCGCTCAATGTAAAACACTGGGACTCAGCTGCATCCGATTAGGCTTGAATCCGATGCTAACATAGTTCGGAAAAGGCCAACCATCCACGGACCGACCGCGCCAAGAGTTGCTTAACTTTATGCAAAACATAATGTATGTAAAAGGATGAATTTGATAGGCTGAATATAACGTGGAGCGACAGTCATTTGACCTCGACATAGTAACCAATGGGTCATAGCAATCATTAATCGAGGAAGGATACATAAATCAATCTTCGAAATCCAAGATTTTAGCCATAAACTGTGACATTGTTTGCTAGAAATATGTTAATGCTATGAACAGGTCAAGTTCCTTCGCAAAGGTTTCTAAAGATTAACGATACTATGGTAGTTATGGCCAGGTTTCCTAGTATTCACAAAGGAAATGATAACGTATTCCTAGAAAGTCTACTAAATAGTGTAGTAATGAATTTTGACCGAGTTTCGGGGATCCCCCTTCTCTACTCTAGCTGGTAGATATAAGCGGGCAGTGTCGGTGGTTATCGGTAAAACCGCATTACTTTATTGAGTAACGAGGTCGTGGATTACTCTGAGCAACTGGACAAAAGCAGTATAGTAGCTTTATTCAATAAATATGCTGTCTAACACTGAAAGCATTTTTCATATCGGTTCCATAGTCCCTGAGTTCACCGCTTTGATACAAAACTTTTGAGCTTTATTTATATTTGCATAGATGAGCAGAATGCATTATAATATAGCATAATGATGCACACTTAATATTTTATACCTCATGGCTTTAACACTTTGGTATTATAGGTAAACGAGACAATATAGGCTCCATTCTATCACCTTCAGAACCCAATAAAATACGAGTAAACTATACCTTAAGGTATTTGAATGTAACAACTATATTAATCAAAGTATTTATAGCTTAGCTAATAACCATAATATATAAAATACCATCATACTCGTACTTAGTTCAAATGTGTACGTACAGTACTGATAATGTCAAGAGTTGAATGGTTAAGGAAAATCCGGTACATTGGCTGCCTATCTAGATTTGTGGCTTTGTACGCAGGGCGTAAGGACCAATTATTTTGTGAATAACATGTTTGTTAATTTACTGTTTTGGTGTTAAAATAGCACTAAGTATTGAGATATTTGATTTCCTTATAAGCTGACAATCTAAGAATAGGTCTAATTCTTAGTGACTAAGCTTTTGTGGAGAAAGAGCAATCTAATAATAATGGCGTCCAGTCCGATCGCCAGCCAAGACTGCTGGTCTCTACAAGGAGATCAGCCAGCGCAGGACATATTATACAACACAAGCATTAACGCAGATCCAGGTGCACTCTCTACGATGCGATGGGTTGGCAATTCGGAGACAGATCAGGCGCAGGACCGATGGACATTGAGTGCTCTCTGATGCAATAGTGTATCATTCGCCAACTTCCAGACAGACTCTAATTCATTGCGAAGTTTCACACATTGTGACGACAAAGAAAGTACTATGATTCCTCATTTTAACACATTTCTTGATTTGGTGTTCTCGTAAATTAAATTAAGACAGTAAGATTAGGCGTAGAAGTTGAATCGTCTCTACTTCTCCCTGTACCCAATTTATTTGGGGTTGGCGCAATATGTTTTCGTCATTCCGTCATACTAACTGCTTTATGGAAGCACACCAACCTTTTGGACAAAATTGATAAAATAATCCGACATACATTATCATCCATCTTAAATGTGGCCTTGGACGACCGAGCTTGGACTCAAGCTACGCTTCCCATACGCATGGGAGGACTTGGCGTCCGCAAAATTTCCAGTATTAGTTTACCGGCTTTTATTTCCTCCGTCCATGGCACGGAAAAATTGATCAGGAAAATATTACCCACCACACTGGTCAATTTTGAGGTGCCATGCATGGTTGACGCTATAAATGCCTGGAAAGTCGCATGCCCGAACACCGACCTGCCCGTCAACCCCTCCTCCCAAAGACAGTGGGATGAGCCGCTCTGCAGAGTAATACGGAAAAGTTTAATTGATACGTCAATTACTTCTGCGGAGCGAGCGCGCCTACTGGCTGTGGGTGAATGGGAGTCGGGTCTTTGGCTTTTCGCACTCCCGTCGTCAAACATAGGCACCATGTTTGATGACACCACTTTCAGACTCGCTGTTTGCCTCCGTCTGGGTGCTCCATGCTGCTCTCCTCATCGCTGCCACTGCGGGGAAGCTGTCAACAGCCTCGGTCACCACGGCCTGTCGTGCAGCCGCAGTGCGGGCCGCATACCACGGCATGCGAACATTAACGACGTGATCCGTCGCGCTCTTGTTACCGTCGGCGTGCCAGCCGTACTTGAACCAAACGGCTTGGCACGTGACGATGGCAAGAGACCAGACGGCATGTCGCTATTTCCGTGGAAGTTGGGTAGGACTTTAGTGTGGGACGCGACCTGCGTCGACACTCTTGCGCCATCCCACCTTCCCGGAACTGCGTGTTGTGCTGGCTCTGCCGCTGCACAAGCAGAGAAC
>NWSH02000612.1:13876855-13888818 GCA_002382865.2 Heliothis virescens | reverse complement strand
CCCGTTGTCGCTGGCATAAGCGACATGATCCGCGTACGAAGTCGCGGGCAGAAGCTAGTTGATTATATAATTAAAGGGTAAGCTATGTGTCTTTATATAACCAATGTGATTAGACGACCTCGTTGGCGCAATGGTTACCATGCCGGACTGCCGAACTGATGGTCCCGGGTTCGATTCCCGGAACAGTCAACATTTGTGTGATGAGCATGTTTGCTGGCTGTGGTCTGGGTGTTATTATATGTATCTATTTATAAAAATATATACGTAATTATATGTAGTTTATCAGTTGTGTTAGCACCCATAACACAAGCTAATTAATAGCTTACCATGGGGCTAACCGACCGTGTGTGAAAAAGGTGTCCCGATATATATATATATATATATATATTATTTATTTAATAATGCTACCAAGCCATTTTTTTAAAGTATTACTAATTTTGTTGTATATATATAATTAAGTATATAACATTTTAATGTAAAAGCTTTGCTGAACAACGAAAACATTTAGGAAATGAGTTTTCGTAATTAACCTGATTTAATTTTCAATTCTTTGCCGATTTTAAATTACGCTAAGCTTATGCTTAGGTAAGACCCAGAAAAGTAGCAAGGTATAGACACCAGCACATCAAGTTACCACAATCTGTAAAATTTCTGCAACAGATCTTCAACCTTATCACAATAGACGTTAAATTTGATTGGTGAAATTTGACAGATTCGGGTACCGTGACCTGCTGTTGTCTGTACAATCTACACTAATAATATTATAAAGCTGAAGAGTTTGTTTGTTTGAATGCGCTAATCTCAAGAACTACTGTTCCGATTTGAAAAATTCTTTCAGTGTTAGATAGCCCATTTATCGAGGAAGGCTATAGGCTTTTTATCCGGGTGCGTGCAGAAGTTCCCAAGGAAAGCGGGTGAAACCGCTGGCAGAAGCTAGTATAAAATACGACGGACGTGTGAACTAATGAATTGAACAGACTATTCATATTCATCGTGACATCATTTTATAGCTTATTTGCTAAAATTAGCCTTGATTCCAAAGTCCGTACATTCGCAGTTTCGACTTTGGTTCCCAAAAAATATATATGCTCATGACCTTTTGTGGCCGTTGTATTATGAAAATTATGCCCCCGAGGATATATTCTACTTTAATAGTATTTTTTTCGTATATCGTAAAACTTGTTTATTTTTACTACGTGCGTTTGTATACAGTAATAAAAAAACAGTGAGATCTAAAACAATGACTATAATCTACAAAATGGTTGCTTTGTGCAGGTTACCCTGCATGATGTACGAATCGAACCTGTGACTTAGCAGACGGAAGTGAGCGACTGACTCATGTATATTGAAAGAAGAAAAGAAGCATAATTTGTGCATTCTGTATAATATTGTGTAGGTTCATATTGCCAACCTATTAGTATTAAAATTAATATATTAAAATTATATATGTTTTAATTATTCTTACTAAAAGCTTACTTCTTTTACAGAAAGATATCGTACGATCTAGAATGACAAAGTTTTTGCGAAATATTATGGAAAATTTATATTTTGTTCAACGCCTACAATTTTATTCTATCCTTGAAGAAACAAAGTAATGTTCGCGCGACCCACTGACTGACTCTTATCTCTATTGATATTAGCTCAGTTGTTTTTTCGTCATATCATATGTATTTAATGTTCTATAATTAGACAAAATATAAATACATATAAATTGCATGCATAATTTATTTACAAAGTTTTAGATAGCTATACGACAGTGCCATAGAAATCTTTTTAGTTTTGACTACTTATCTGGCACATAGCTATTTAGAAGTTTATCTAGAACCGGTAAAATTGGCCGTTAGTCTCGTACTTTTTGTAGTGTTAACCCTATCTGAATAATACTATACAATTCTCAAGGTTCGAGATTAAAAATATCTGATATACAGACATTATCTACTAGAATTTATATTATTAAATATTTGCAAGTAGCTCTTTTTCGCTAATAAAACGCGCCTAGCAACAGTGTGACACCAAAAGATATAATAAAATATTGATGCTATTGCTATCCTTTTCTTACATACAGCATATGATTAAGCAAAAAAAGAGATGGAACACATGTTCCAAATTCCATACGACCGTGGCGTTGTAAGATTAGCTATGAGCTCATGTGTGTACATTGTAGTGTGTAATTTAGCCACTCTTCGCAAGCGGCGCCGTGGCTTAGTTGGTTAAAGCGCCTGTCTAGTAAACAGGAGATCACGAGTTCGAATCTCGTCGGGGCCTATGCGAGTTCGCGCATAAAACTTTTTGTTTTTATTTTGTTGTAATATTTTTGTTGATATTTCTTTTGTTAATCGTTATGTGTAGAAACTCATTGTTTCATTTAAAAAGAATATTTAAAAAAAAATACCCATATATTAATGTATTATTTTTTTAAGAAAATATTGTAGTGTTTTTTTTTATTTGAATAATTTACGTAATTAATAGTACTGTAACAAATTATAGATAGAACTATTTGAGAATCTTAAGCGGTATTATTAACTTAACAGGATTTTGGATACAAATAATTACAGATTTAATTAGTATTTTGTAAGCATTTAAAAATTGGTTCATGGACGAATTTAAAAAACTCGGTATGCACCAAGAAAGCTTAATGAACAGTGATTACCAACGACATTGGACAATGCTTACCGTTGTCCGTAGCGTTAGCAAAAAAATGAAATCTATAATACTGAACATAAAAAAAATAGTTGTATATTTTTGGAGTAATTGACATTTTATTTTTGAAACTACATTTTAAATAAAAACTGACGCCATTTTTTTTCAATTTAATAATATTTTTTTTAGAAAATTCATTTCTATTTTGTGTCCAAGTATTTTTTTAACGGTTTTATTTTTTTGACTTAAAATTACACAGTAAAATTAAAAAAAAGGGAACTTATCGTTTCATTTATTTTTCTTCCAGAAACAAACAACGAACGCCCTAACCCTACACCGCTACATGCCAGGAATGGCGAGTTGCGTGGGAGCGAAGCAAGGAGCCGTCTAACATTAATTGCCGTCGCGTTAACCGTCCACCGCCGAACAATGGCGTATTAACATACTAAATGTGACTGCCACTAACGTATGTGTGATATACAGGCGAGCTATGCACAACACTAATGTCTGCTGCATTTATATTTGAGTGATTAAAAGGCAAGCCGTGACACATTCATAAAGGTTTATGGGAGGAGCACTTGAGGGTTGAATAGATCAAAGCTAGATTACTCAGCTGTACTCTCAAGTGACGTATTGGGAGCTCTAAATATATGACTACAAAGTGGAGAAGTTTTAGCCGCAGATAAATCCCCAAACTATCAAATACGTGTTGTGAAGTGGAGAAAGGAGCTAACTTTCGAAATATTTGCATCCAATCATAATGCAATCCGGGCGTGGGATGCATTGCTAATTTGAATGAAACGTCTATTATCATATGACTCAATTTCTGCCAGTACATGATTCATAGAACTGTCCGTTATTGATGATAAAGATTTTATGAACCAGTTGGTAAGGACAGCCTTCAAACACTAAGAGAACCAATCCCTCTAGGTGCCTTAAACTGCAGAATTTTGTTCAACAAGATATCCATAAATAAAGCAAGAACTATCAATTTATTATTATACTAGTAATAAGGCAATAGTGACGT
Source organism: Heliothis virescens (assembly GCA_002382865.2). Lineage (NCBI taxonomy): Eukaryota > Metazoa > Arthropoda > Insecta > Lepidoptera > Noctuidae > Heliothis > Heliothis virescens. The sequence goes on along the minus strand of NWSH02000612.1, from coordinate 13,885,151 downwards.
AACTATAAGATATTGGCAACACAAGGCAATGATCTCTGCAGTTAGTAATGACTCACTTATTACTGTGGCATGCTGAATGCTGGGTGACTAGATCAAATACCATTTGCCTTGTTACTTGGTAAGGGGACCTAAATATAAGGATGATGAGACAGTTTTAAAAGATGATTTGGAAGATAATGACTAGCTGTTAAAGTTTCGCTTGTTTGTTACACTCTTAAAACCACTGTGATACTAGTTTATCAAGTAGGTACAGACGACAGCACATCAAGTTACCACAATCTGTCAAATTTCTGCACTCGATTTTCAACCTTATCACAATGGAGGTAGGTTAACGATTGATAGGTAAAATTTGACAGATTCGTATACGTTGACCTGCTGTTGTCTGTACAATAAGAAGTCATTAGTTCTATTGTATTTTAGCTAAAATCTAAGGACTCTTATGATTAGGACGAGAAAAAGATTAAGCCAGATTTAGAAACGTAATTTCAAGGGTTAGTGGAAATAACCCCAAAGGACGTTCTACAGCTATGGTAAAAGGAAAGACTAGCGAAGTATGATATGATACACCTATAGTAAAGTTTAGGAGAACATGGTCATATAATGTGCTACATATTATTTGTGTAAAAGTCAGGCTCATTAATCTTTTAACGACTTATATTACGGTTACAAGCAGCCTTATTTCAAAGATTAGNGATATAATAAAATATTGATGCTATTGCTATCCTTTTCTTACATACAGCATATGATTAAGCAAAAAAAGAGATGGAACACATGTTCCAAATTCCATACGACCGTGGCGTTGTAAGATTAGCTATGAGCTCATGTGTGTACATTGTAGTGTGTAATTTAGCCACTCTTCGCAAGCGGCGCCGTGGCTTAGTTGGTTAAAGCGCCTGTCTAGTAAACAGGAGATCACGAGTTCGAATCTCGTCGGGGCCTATGCGAGTTCGCGCATAAAACTTTTTGTTTTTATTTTGTTGTAATATTTTTGTTGATATTTCTTTTGTTAATCGTTATGTGTAGAAACTCATTGTTTCATTTAAAAAGAATATTTAAAAAAAAATACCCATATATTAATGTATTATTTTTTTAAGAAAATATTGTAGTGTTTTTTTTTATTTGAATAATTTACGTAATTAATAGTACTGTAACAAATTATAGATAGAACTATTTGAGAATCTTAAGCGGTATTATTAACTTAACAGGATTTTGGATACAAATAATTACAGATTTAATTAGTATTTTGTAAGCATTTAAAAATTGGTTCATGGACGAATTTAAAAAACTCGGTATGCACCAAGAAAGCTTAATGAACAGTGATTACCAACGACATTGGACAATGCTTACCGTTGTCCGTAGCGTTAGCAAAAAAATGAAATCTATAATACTGAACATAAAAAAAATAGTTGTATATTTTTGGAGTAATTGACATTTTATTTTTGAAACTACATTTTAAATAAAAACTGACGCCATTTTTTTTCAATTTAATAATATTTTTTTTAGAAAATTCATTTCTATTTTGTGTCCAAGTATTTTTTTAACGGTTTTATTTTTTTGACTTAAAATTACACAGTAAAATTAAAAAAAAGGGAACTTATCGTTTCATTTATTTTTCTTCCAGAAACAAACAACGAACGCCCTAACCCTACACCGCTACATGCCAGGAATGGCGAGTTGCGTGGGAGCGAAGCAAGGAGCCGTCTAACATTAATTGCCGTCGCGTTAACCGTCCACCGCCGAACAATGGCGTATTAACATACTAAATGTGACTGCCACTAACGTATGTGTGATATACAGGCGAGCTATGCACAACACTAATGTCTGCTGCATTTATATTTGAGTGATTAAAAGGCAAGCCGTGACACATTCATAAAGGTTTATGGGAGGAGCACTTGAGGGTTGAATAGATCAAAGCTAGATTACTCAGCTGTACTCTCAAGTGACGTATTGGGAGCTCTAAATATATGACTACAAAGTGGAGAAGTTTTAGCCGCAGATAAATCCCCAAACTATCAAATACGTGTTGTGAAGTGGAGAAAGGAGCTAACTTTCGAAATATTTGCATCCAATCATAATGCAATCCGGGCGTGGGATGCATTGCTAATTTGAATGAAACGTCTATTATCATATGACTCAATTTCTGCCAGTACATGATTCATAGAACTGTCCGTTATTGATGATAAAGATTTTATGAACCAGTTGGTAAGGACAGCCTTCAAACACTAAGAGAACCAATCCCTCTAGGTGCCTTAAACTGCAGAATTTTGTTCAACAAGATATCCATAAATAAAGCAAGAACTATCAATTTATTATTATACTAGTAATAAGGCAATAGTGACGTAACTATAAGATATTGGCAACACAAGGCAATGATCTCTGCAGTTAGTAATGACTCACTTATTACTGTGGCATGCTGAATGCTGGGTGACTAGATCAAATACCATTTGCCTTGTTACTTGGTAAGGGGACCTAAATATAAGGATGATGAGACAGTTTTAAAAGATGATTTGGAAGATAATGACTAGCTGTTAAAGTTTCGCTTGTTTGTTACACTCTTAAAACCACTGTGATACTAGTTTATCAAGTAGGTACAGACGACAGCACATCAAGTTACCACAATCTGTCAAATTTCTGCACTCGATTTTCAACCTTATCACAATGGAGGTAGGTTAACGATTGATAGGTAAAATTTGACAGATTCGTATACGTTGACCTGCTGTTGTCTGTACAATAAGAAGTCATTAGTTCTATTGTATTTTAGCTAAAATCTAAGGACTCTTATGATTAGGACGAGAAAAAGATTAAGCCAGATTTAGAAACGTAATTTCAAGGGTTAGTGGAAATAACCCCAAAGGACGTTCTACAGCTATGGTAAAAGGAAAGACTAGCGAAGTATGATATGATACACCTATAGTAAAGTTTAGGAGAACATGGTCATATAATGTGCTACATATTATTTGTGTAAAAGTCAGGCTCATTAATCTTTTAACGACTTATATTACGGTTACAAGCAGCCTTATTTCAAAGATTAGTTGCCTATTTGACACAGAATGAACCTAGCTACGATATATTTATTATGTTATTCATTATTACTTTATAATTTTGTCCTACAATTTTCGATGTCAATGTTGGTTTATTGGAGATCTGTACCAGTAGTGTAGGATATTCCTACTGAATCAGTAGTTTTTAGACAGTGGGTATAATTGTTAGTTCCTTATTTGATTAATCTTGAAAGAAACGACTACTATTAACTAACTAACATTACATACGTACTTCCAAGGTTTTCGCAATATTGGAAGTAGATCTGGCAAGCCAGCCAAACGTTCTCCGATTAATTCACACAGATTAGGTCGTGCAAGGTCACGAGGTCCATTCCCGGCTGTTTCATTATAATTCCCATAAAATATGCCGGTTATCGCCTCGCCAAACAAGGAGAGACAACACATGTTTTAGTTGTATTTCATAGAATAATGGGAGCCATGGGCTTGTGACCGAGTTTTTGAAAGGCAAGCTTTTAGATGTTACTACTTGAACTTACTGATCCATTTGAAGATACGAATACATAGATAAAAATATTAAATAATGGTTAAGTAATACGGACGAAGTGTATGGCTATCATTTTAGTGTTGAACGATATAAAATAACAATAATCTAGAGACCTGCAATAGTTTGTTTAAAACACAAAAATATGTAAAATTCATACCTATTTCAATATACAGCATGCTTTCATCTATGCCAAAGATTCTATGGCATCGGAATTGGCCAACTTTAAACTATAGGCGAACAGCATTTTCATTTTCGCAAATTGTGATTTTTTCCTGTACTAAACAAGGCATTTTCTGTTAAACCAATGAACTTCGTTCATAACGCTCACTGAGTTTTGGCGTTCAAGGGGCAATTACTTTGAACGCATAATGATTGTACTTAAAAATACTTTTCCCTAAAATATGAAATCATGGGTATTTTAGATATTGTGTGGGATTTGAATCTATTTCCTCAAAACATCGTAACAGCTACCTAATCTTGTCTACTTAGATAAATAGGTCACTTTCCTCACCCTTACGCCTTACTGTGTAAACCATTTCAAACCTCAAAGGAAGAACTAATAGCCAAGTATGTAAACAAGAATATTTGTCGAACAAACTGCCCTACGGAACCCGAGGTGCCGAGAAACGAATGCCTACAACACACTAATAAAATACTCACGAAGTAAAGCGGAAACATAAAAAAATATATATCTACGCACTGCGGGGCCTATTGTCAAAATGTTATCCAAGGGCATCCGCGCTAGGGTTATCGACATCTTCAACTTGAAACATTAATATAAAGGATTTTTTGTTGCGATTTTTTTTGCAACCGTACTTATGTACATACATCCCTTTACGCGTGTGTGCGAATGCTTGTAGGTAATTTTAATTTCTACAATTTTCATATTTATGAGAATAATAAAATTGTATAAAGAAGTCTTATCGTTAAATTTATTGTTCGCGGTCACTTAATTTTCAAGTGTCTCTGTTAGTTTAGGAGGTAATAAAGATTTTTTCTCATTCCAAAATTAAGTGTGATCTTGATAATTTTTACTTAGAAATATGCTAATATTTTTTTATTAAACCTAGTTAGTAATTTAACATACAAGTGATGAAATTACGCATGCGTCTTCATATATAAAAAAAGGATTTAAGAAAGATTGTATTCCGTCTTCTTAAACTAAACAAAAAACAATATTTATATCTAATAATCGTTATCATTTTTCAAAATATTTAATAAAAAATATTTTCTGGAAAATTCCACAGCCACGTTGTAGGCAGAAACCGTGGCAGCCCTAGAAGTATCGTCAAATTTTGAAGGGCGACATCTGTTATAACGTGGTGTGAATGACTATGTTATATTAAACGCGCGATTATCGCCAATGGCGCGAAATACACCAAATATGGCGCCGCCGGTAAATTAGTCTATGAATATATCGACAGGAATTTGGTTAGCTGTTCCAAATGTGGGACAGTAGGTCAGTTTAAAAGTAGATAGAGTGTGCCTTTTGTGGAAACAGTTAAATGGTTCAGGCTTTAATTTAGGGGGGATAACAGAGTTTTTTTTATCTATGATGTGCCATGACTTTAGTACCTATTTCCCTATCAATTTATGGAATTGACCCCAGAAAAACGTATCTCTAACCTACTTTTATAGCCATATGCAAAATAATACAAGCACTGATTCAATTTAAAAAAACTTTTTAAATTGAACTTTTTGAATTGTTTTGGAAGGGATAGTTATACCCACCTAGGGTATAACTATCCCTTCAAAAACTTAAAAAGTTTTTTTTTTAAACCGTTTCCTATGTCTCGATAAATAGATTGACGAACATGTTTCTAAATAAAGACGCAAAGATATTTTAAGACAGCCTCTATAAATTTATCTTCAAACGTGAGAACAAGTCAATATTCATCTTAAATTAACACAATAAATTAAATAAAGATGTATGTGCATTCTTTGTTTATAAATATGTAATTTTATATCCTTAAAACGCCTGAGAAAATTCAAAATATTTTTATTGGTCCCATGAAACGACACCATTTGAGTTTTAATGTCCCATTAAGATAACGTACAAATATTTATACGGATGCATTTGTTTATGATATTATACATTGTACCTTATGAGATATTTTATTATTACCTATACCTATATATGTTCCACCAGTTAAATGTTTAGCAACATATAGGGCAAATAAAACCAATCAAATAATAAAGAAATATGTATTGAGTATGTCAACATTATACAGTTGATGTTAACGAAAGTGAGTTTTTGGCTAAGCTAATTTTAATCCCTACTAATATTATAAATGCGAAAGTAACTCTGTCTGTCTGTCTGTTACGCTTTCACGCCTAAACCAGTGAGCCGATTTTGATGAAATTTGGTACAGAGATAGAATAGACCCTGAGGAACAACATAGGCTACTTTTTATCCGGGTACGGGAAATAGTTCCCTCGGGAAGCGGGCGAAGCAGCTGGCAGAAGTTAGTTACTAATATTTTTTTAAACTTCCCTTAGCTAACATTGTCAACATACCAAACATCTTACTCCAATAATTATGTCAAATATACTAACGCAAAAAAAAAACAATAAGTATTATTGATTTAAGCCATACATAAAAGAGGTTTCTATAACTCAAGCTTACAAATACAGCCTATCCATCAAAAATTCCATAGTGATAACATCGTAGAACATTAAACTATCACATACATTATTTCTAACACGATTCTAACATTCATTACAGGTATTAAAAACTATAAATAAGAAATATTAAAATACCGAACGATCGAAATTATCGCTTGCATAGCATGCTCTGTGGTCAAAGAGTAAAGATTTGAAAGGGAGAAGGTATTGATGTTTCTACCATCGTAGGGTCGCTGAATAAATGTATTTTTTTACACATTTATAAATCAAATTGTCGTCTTTATTGGCTTATTTTGTGTTTGTCAAATAGTCATTAACTTCGGCTTTATGTTAGTTTTAATACTGAAGAAAATATCACAAAATAAAACGTCAAATAATTTCTTTATTTTATTAACCTGAACCAAAAGCGACATGTCGCTATTTGTAAGCACAAGGAAACGGCCTGTCAAAAAAAGACAAAATATGTATGTCAAATCTTGGAATATCTGAATGATTCATTGACGAACATGTGAGACTATTACCCACATCCCAGAACAATTGATGACGCATCTACAACATTTTTATACTCTTTGACAAAACAGAAGAGATATTGCTTTGAAAGGCTATAAAATAGCGATCGATATTAATCGTTAACTTGCTATATTGCGGCATTAATATTCTTAGATTCGTATAAATATGGATACGATAGCGGATTTGACAGGTAATACGTCTACATATACGCGGAATGCATGTAAGATTCCCATTAGATATTCAATCAAGATACATACATGCTTCATTAAAAAACATACTAGCTGAGTGCCGTATTTTCTTCCGTGTCTTGAGGAAACTATATCACATATCCAGACAAAAAGTAGCCTATCTCCTTGTCAAAGGTACCGTTTATCTCCAAGCCAAGTTACATCTCATTCAGTTCAGCGGTTTGACTGCCTCGTTGGGTTAGTGGTCGCATAGCGCGACTGCCGTGCCACGGGTCTTGGGTTCGATACCCGGGCCAGGCCGAAATCGCTTTGTGGGTTTTAGAAGCTTTCACAAAAGCAGCCTGGAGTTTGGAAGTTGGCGGTGTTACACCCCCGTGCCTGGGAGGGCACATAAAGCCGGCGTCCTCGAATGCTACTCAGTAGCAGTCGTATATAAATCCACGTCAGAGGCCGTCAGGCAGATTTGAGAAAACTCTGACACTAGGGCTTGTTAGGTGTTTAAACCTGCAGCTCACTCGATAAGAAGAAGAAGTTCAGCAGTTTTAGCTGAAAAGCGTGACCAATAATCAAACTCACTTTCGTGTATTTATTAGTAACTAGCTTCTGCCAGCGACTTCGTTCGCGGATCATGTCGCTTATGCCGGCGACAGTGCGTTTTCCCAACATTTCCCTTCACTGCTCTGGTCCTATTGATTGTAGCGTGATGAAAAGTATACTATAACCTGCTCAGGAGTATGAATAATAATTGTATCAAGTTTCGTTAAAATCCGTCGAGCAGTTTTTGTTTCTATAACGGTTATACAGATAGACAGACAAAAATTCTACTGATTGCATTTTTGGCATCAGTATCGATTCCTAATCACCCCCCCCGATAATTATTTTGGAAATATATTTCATGTACAGAATTGACCTCTCTACAGATTTATTTTAAGTAAGTATAGATGAAATTCTTAACTTGTGCGTTATCAGAGACTGGGATAGAGCATTGGATGTGTGCATGGTTTTAAATTGCGACAGCTCAGCATACTGCAGTTTGCACCTTGAGTTTGGGCTTGTTTCTAGAATCATTAGGGGTTGCATGTTTTACGTCCCTCTAAAATTTGTTTAAGAATAAAAATGCACAAAAAAGTACTTATTCACAGTCAAAGTAGCTTTTATGCCACCATATTTCTGAAAGATAAGCTAAACTACCAAGCCCCAGCCTGACTTGTTTATAAAAAAATGCACATCTATGATTATAAATGATAATTAATTGCTCAGCTAATTGTCAAATTTGACGTTAATATTCGAAAAATTGTTTAGAGGGAGTCGTTTGCAATTTGGCACACACACAAACACAAACAACACTATAATTTTTCCTTGCATCGAGATAATAATATAGCGGGATTTTTATGTAGCACAGCATACTGATAAACAATATTAAAATA
>NWSH02000612.1:13862217-13873851 GCA_002382865.2 Heliothis virescens | reverse complement strand
CTATGCTTCTTTAAACAGGTAACCGTCACAAAACGAAGGGCAGAAAAGCTTAGAATTCACGTAAACAGCTTAAATTTTCATCGATTTAGCTTCAAAACTGACGGAGTTTCATAGAAACTTACCCCTCCTTTTTCACCCCCGTTAAGGCAGAATTTCCAAAAATCCTTATCGCGTCATTCTTAATTTCTAACCAAATGGCCAAATATTAATTTTCATCGAATTAGCTTCAAAACTGACGGAGTTTCATACAAACTTACACCCCCCTTTTCACCCCCTTAAAGAGCGAATTTCCAAAAAAAAGATAGCCTATATGTTAGCGAGGACTAATAGCTATATAACAAAAAAAGTTTCATCAAAATCCGTCCAGTAGGTTTTGCGTGAAAAGCGGACAACAAACAGACAGACAGACAGACAGACAGACAGACAGACAAAAATTTTTTAAATCATGTTTTTGGCTTCTATTGGTTGTATGAAGATGCCCAATCTTAGTTTTTCTTTAATATCTATAATGTACAGACATGAGGTTGTTACAATTTTATTATATGTATAGAAGATGGACCTTTTATCTGTGTGTTTGATATCAAGGACAAATCCGTGGGCAATGTCTAGTTAAATAATTTGTGGACTTCTTAATTTGGAGTTATGTCTGACACATGATACGAACGTTTGTGTAGGCAGTGACTCAATACTATTGGACGCACTTACAGTAGCTAACTGGCAGTTATCTGTCAGTCAGATTAATGGCCAGTTTCTGAACACCTTTATCGGTGGTTTATCTATTCATTTTCCCTTAAAAATGAATAGATAACCTTTCAATAGCGAGACTCAGAAACCGTCCATAAGTGCCAGTTTCACAGGTTCCAGATAAAGTTGTAGATAGCTATCTGGCAGTTACTGCTGCAGAATTGTTTTAATTTTGCCTCCTTGCTGCTGGTATGGGCACTTCTTTAAAAATATTTCGGATAAAACGAAAAAAAATGCTTGTCAATAATTACGAGAGTATCAATATTGACAAGCACTTTTTTTCAATCAATATTGATACTCTCGTAATTATTGACGAACAAAATAATACTAACTAATAAGAAAAAAAACTGGTATTCAAACTGAGTAAGTATAAACTTTATACCTACTTCGTTAAAATTCGAGCCATTAATTATGCATGACAACAATCTAATTTCAAGAAACTCGTTAAAGTTCGTCATACCAACATTATTATTCACAAAACTTATTTAACTCAGAACTGAGTGTGTAATTAACAATCTGCTAATTTCCAAATTCGTAACACATGCCATACATATCCTGCTTTTTACGATCTAGGAGCGCAAATATTGTATCTTTGAAAATTATTAATTATACAACGACCTTGCTCAAACCAAAATCAACTCTAGTTTTGAATATATAAGGTTGAAAATCCTTTGTCGCTGTTATCGGGTCTCGTTTCATGAATGAACGTCTACGGCATGAATGGCGGGCGGATATGACGTAACGGCTGCCATCGAGGCGCCGCACACTGGGGATTTTTGTATAGAGATGCGGAATAAAGTAAATATCTCCATAAATATTTACATATTTACTACTAACGCACTTGTATATATTTCTATATGGAAAGAACATGCTTAAAAAATATTTTTTTTAAATTATTAAAACATAATAAAATATTATTATTATTGCGATTTACAGATTATTATTAATAGAATTAATATTAAAAGAAGTCTCAGGATACATGACAAATCATTATTATTAAAAAAATCACATCAAAATTAAAAGTTTTTCGTTATTAATGCGCATTCACTAGAAAATGTTTAGTTATTATAATTGCCAAAAAAAAAATTGGGGCACCTGGTGGCAGCTGAAATTGATTTAAATTGAAAGAGTAGCCATTAAGCAACACTTTGGTACTAGTTTCTGAGCGTAGGTAAATGTAGCTCAACTTGCAGATCTAAAAATATGAAAATATACGATTTTTTTTTATTTTCGTAAAATTAATTAAAAATTATTCGAAGGAAAAATAAAAGAATGTAAGTCGGCTGCAGCAAAAGAAAAAAAAACCACGTTGGACTTTGATTTTTTTTTTAAATCAGTTTAATACTGCGAGCAGATTATGCTTTTGACGTAGCTATAAAAAAAACTGCAAGTCGCAGCTTAGTAATTCTTTTCGATTTTATTGCAGATTCTATTCTGAAATTTAGAAATACCATTAAACATTCCGTAGGTGTTATTTTGCAAATTTGACTTTTTTCCGCTAAATCCCCAGTGTGCGCCGCGTACGCACCCTACGTACATAATAATAATACGCAGTAAAACATATGCAATTCGTCTTTTGATTTTTAATGGAAATTGATAGTATATTTTGTACAGTATAATAAAATAATTAGTTTTTTTCAAATTTTTTGAAAAAATAATTGAATGTGGATAAATGCTCTGGTAATTATTACAGAATACAGAACGATCATGAAATGAGATTATTCCTTAAAATACGAGTAACGCCCCGTGCAATATTATAGTAGATAAAATATATCGTTTAAGTAGTTTTTAGGGTTCCGTAGCCGAATGGCAAAAAACGGAACCCTTATAGATTCGTCATGTCTGTCTGTCTGTCTGTCTGTCTGTCTGTCTGTCCGTCCGTATGTCACAGCCACTTTATTCCGAAACTATTAGGACTACACAGTTAAAACTTGGTAGGTAGATGTATTATATTAACCGCTTTACGATTTTCGTACAAAAATAATAATAAAATAATATTAGGGGGTGCTCCCCATACATGAAACTGAAACTAAAAATATTTTTTTTCATCAAACCTATACGTGTGGGGTGTCTATGAATAGGTCTTAAAAAATGGTACTGAGGTTTCTAAAACCATTTTTTCCTAAAGTCAATCATTTTAGAGTAAGACACTCCCAAAGTGCCAAAATGTGTGTCCCCCCCCTGTAATTTCTAAACTACCAAAGTGAAAAATCTGAAAAAAATATATGTTATAGATCTCAATAAAAACTACCAACCAAAATTGGTTTGAACAAGATACGGTCAGTGGTTTTTGAGATATAGCACTTTTTCAGTAACCGCAAATATAACTTTGTTATTCATATATTTGTATGAAAAACAAAGTTATTTTTTGTTGTAATTTGATAATGAAACGGAACCCTTCGTGTGCGAGTCCGACTCGCACTTGGCCGGTTTTTTTTTTTTACTCCAATAGTATAATATTCGCAAACGGAACATACACTGAGTATTTCGTCATGGTCATTTATTTAAAATTTGCGTACAATATGAATTAATTTAATCAAAAATCTTCCTAACGTGACCATAGTTCAAAGTTTTTTAAAGCCATAAAATTCAAGTACGAAGCCTATCTTAATGCTACGAGTGTTGTATCTTATTGCTATTCTTAATGCGTTTTACACGATACGAATTTAAATGAACGGACAGACATACATATTTTCATGTCACATACGTTTGGACTTCATTGACAAAGCCCATTGATAAATTGCTGATTTATTTTGTCCTTAGTACATTGACATTAGGTGATTAGTATCGATGTGTGTTGTAGAAGATTTTGTGTATTTTTTTTTGTCAGTCTGTACTGTCCCACTGTTGGGCAAAGGCCTCCACCCGGGCTTTCCATCTATCTCTATCATTTGCTTTTTTTCTTGAACTGCATTTACTTTCAGTATAGGTACTCGTTGTACAGGCGACAGCAGGTCAATTTACCCGAATCTGTCACATCTTACCAATCGCACATTTACTTTCGATTATTGTTGAAAACTATTGAAGAAAGATGTGCTGTCGTCTGTATATGAGTAATTTACTTTAGCACACAGCAAATGAAAAAAAAAAACAATTGCAAAAAAGTACTAAATATCATTTTTAAGAAAATCATTGAAAACACAATTTCTTGTTTAAAAAGTACAAACTTGTATTACTGCCTAACCTGCACTGTGACATCTACGTCACACAGTCAATAGCATAAAACAACTTATTTACGACTGTCATTGTTCGCGAATGCAGTTTTTTACTGCATCTCAGACGCTGTGTGAATCAGTATTTATTTAATGAATGGTACACTTGGAGCGTACCTACTATACTAGTTACTATTGTTTTTTTTCTTTCATAAATTTGTTTGTACAGTCGCCAGCACATCAGCCTAGCTCAGTTTGTCAAATTTATTCAATTGATTTTCAATCTTATCACAAAAGTAGAAGATTGGACAGTTTCGGGTAAGTTGACCTGCTGTCGTCTGTACGTCTCATGCAGAATTTTCACGGTTTAAAAAAATGATTATTTTTATTTTCAATGCGGACAACACGTCTTATTCTAACTTATTAACCGACTTCCAAAAACAAAGGTTCTCAATTCGGTTTTTTTTTTATCTTCATAGTTTTCCGTTTCATGCGGTATTTTAATAGTTTAAAAAACATTTTTTTCTTGTATTTTCAATGCGGGTACTATGTCTTATGCTAACATATTACCCGACTTTATAATAAGAAAGAGGTTCTCAATTGGGATATCTTTATTTTTGTTTTAATGCTATTTGACTTTCTTCAAACATTCATTCACGGCAAAACGTAAATTGGTAGATGACATTTAATATATCATTCCAACAGACGCGGTGTACAAATTCATCAAGTTTTTAATGAAGTGGGCCTTCAAAAATCAAGTTTTATGTAGCAAAAGAATGACAGACATTAGCATTATAATGAACAAGACAGACACACCCACACGGCAATCAAATATGTTAGCACAGACAGAAAACAATGCTGGATTGTTTTTACATACCCACTTATGTACACGTCCAGTTACACAGGTTACAGATAGAGTCCTGGGTAGCTATCTGACAGATCAGGCAATGGAAAAATAATCAAAATTAAAAAAATCTATGGCTAAAAATCTGAGAGATGATAGTTCTCAGATTTTTCAGCTATTCAGAACTTTAGGCTAACTAAATCAAATAAGTCGTTTTTAGGGAATTGTGTACGTTTTTATAACAGGCTGCCTAAATGTATCCTTGATCTTACAGATAAAAAGTTTAAAAATGTAGTTAAAAGTATTTTAATTAAAAGAGCATATTATAAGATCCAGGACTTCATTGATGACAAGGATCCCTGGCGTTAAAATAATTATTCTTTCTCTCTGTACATGTGGCTTCCCCGGCGACCACGGCACTCCCACCAAGTCGAGCCATGCGAAGTGCAAGATACAACACCCATCTCAGAACTTGAATTACCTTATATCATAAAGTACTTGAATTATATAAATGTATAAATAAACATCATTATCTACTACATTTGCTTAAGCATTGTTTGTATAATTCATTAATATATCTTAGCTCCAGATTCTCTTGCAATGTATAACTTTCTCAGGGATAGCTTGTAGCTGTAAGAAAACTATTGTAAACATGTGTTTTTTAAAAAGAGTATCCATGGAGTTTCTTGCCGGTTCTTCTCCATGAGACCCACTTCTTCGAACCGTGCAACTAGCTTGACTTTTCATAAGAGCTTTTATAGGCCTATTTGAAATAAAAAATATTTGATTTGATTTGATTTGATTATCTGGACCTAGCCAATGAAGTTCTTACAGTAGTAGCTATTAGTCGCAAAATTTCTGTACATTACATTCATGTATTGATTTTGTATAGAACTGGTGCTTCAAACCATACAGACAGAATTGTGGTGCTGGGGAGTTTGTTCCAGCATTTCTTCTTCCAAAACACATAGGAAGTGGTGAAGGGCGGGCGTTTTTGGGGCTGTATTTTGTATACTTGACCTTCAAAAAGTGCTGATTTTCAGCCTACTTTGAATAAATGCTTTTTGATTTTGATTGATTTTAAATACAGAATAGCTTAAGCTATAACTTCTTTAAAATTAATTCAGTATTTTTTACAGTAGTAACAAACATCCATCTATCAAGTTTCAAATTTAAGTGTGAAATGGACTACTTAAATATGAGTAATAATAAGTTTTCAGTCTCAACATAAATGATCGAAAGTCAATTATTAACTCTTCAAGTAATAACATGTTGTTAAACTTTAACCTCGGTATCATTGTAATTAATAACCGTTTAGTTATTTATAGTCCGGTGAACTTCATAGTTACTTTCTTCGTCTTATCTTTTAGTATACCTAACTAGATAGTTATATGTCAGGGGTTGACTTGATAAGAATTAATTCGTACTCTTTGTTTCGAAATTCTGAATTATTAGTTCCACATAATGTAACCCTCGATAATTTTTCGCAGTCTATTCAAATCCTCGTGAAGTAGCTTTTGTAACCTGCTTAGCCTTTTCCCAACTAAATCAGAGTCGGTTTTACAGTCTAACTGGATGCAGCTGAGTACCAGTGTTTTACATGGAGCGACTGCCTATCAGAACTCCTTCACCTTTAGTACCTTTAGTAAGACTGGTTGTCAGACTTACTGGTTATCGACTACCTGGTTATCGACTACCTGTAACGACTTCCGTTACGAAAGACAGAAGAGACCAATTCGTTTAAAACTCGTCATGATAAAATGGTCACCCGTCTATGAACCAGTGCGATTGTTACTTAACCACTAGCTTCGTCAGATATTCTTTCTTAAAAAAAACTAGTCTACTTTTAAAATATGATATCAGCCAGTACTATAGTTTGTACCAAGTAGTATTTTTGCAAGTATCATTTGGAAGTACTGGCACTCGTGATGGCGGTGTACATTACATTACAATAAATCAGTCAATACGCACCACATTCCGGCAACCAGGGCTAGTCTGCAAATATTACGTATTCATATTTAAACAGACTTCTATAATAAAATATAGAGGGAACATTTGGTATTTTTGTTACGAAAAAAAAATTGGGGCGCTTACAGAAATTCAAATAAAACTTTATTGGGAGTAAATGACAGATCGAGGCTTTTTTCCCGAACGGTTTAAAGAGTATTTATCAGTAGTTATTAGGAACCCATTTATTGAGGATTGCTATAAGCTACTTTTAATCCAGGTGCGCGAAATAGTCCTCGAGACACGTGCGAAAGCGCAAGAAACAGGTCTATCTATTTAGAAAATAGACGCTAGCAGGTAAACCTATCCGAATCTGTAAAATTTTACCAAAAGAAACTTCCACTATTGTGATAAGGTTGAAAATCTATTAAAGAAATTTCATAGATTGAGGTAGGCTGATCTGTCGACGTATATTTGATTTTTGAAAAATTGTATTGTTACCGCTCGGGTTTAACGACTGTCAAATTTTAGAGCACCCGTGCTAATGTATCCTATAATTGAAAATCAATTAGGCCTTATTAGGCACGCTCAGATTCGTTTCATAGAAAAAATACGTATCACGTTAATTCTTCCAATTTATGCCAAAATTTACACAGAAGTTAGGGCTTATGGTATTATTGAATTATTGCAAATTACTAGGCATTCCAAAATTGACAAATGTACTCAGTTATTTAACACATAGGCCTTGTTAGACAGCTTATGTAATTATTTGATAATCGTGTATAAAATTTCGTAGGCATTTAGATAAATAATGTATAAATTGTTTAATATTCAGGGGTCACAGGTGCTTCATTTTTTAATTTTAAATTAATTAAAATTAGTTTCGCGAAGGACGGTGTGCCAAATACTTCCTTATTCTAAGAAAGGAATAGCTGAAAACGAAGAGAATTTAAATAATGTTTATTTACATTATTATAATAAAATATTGTCTACAAGAACAATCTGCCAATTTTATGAATATTTTAATACAAATTAATTATGTATCGATACCTACACATTATTATTTAATGAAACCGTCTGCCAACACCTTAACCTTCTGAATCCAGTTATTGACATAACGACATCATTTTAATATAATTTATAATTTGAATATTAATGTGAAATATTGTCAATCTCAACCTTTTCAGAGGCCATGAATTTTACATCCTACTATCAATAACAAATGAACCAGTACGATTTATAATTTAAATAATTATACAAAAATATTTTTTTATGAAAATGAATAATAGACAAGCGCAACCCGTTAAAGACTGGCCCATCGTACGCACGGACAATTGAACACACTTCCTTATTGTAGGGCTTGCGTCATCCTCCGGGTAACGCCCCCCGGCCCGCGCACCCCGTGAACCCCCGCGGGACTCCTCAAGATACCCATCCAATGTATGTAGGTCACGTACTTTGAAAGTTGCTGTAAATTAGCCACTGTGACATTGAAAATACCAACTTATATTTTTCGAGGTTATAATTTTAATTTTTTTTTCAGGAAACCGCTTGTCATCGCTGTGAAAATATTCGCGGAAGTGTAACTCATCGGGTTTAAGCTCTTCAGAATAAACATATGGTTTTGCGAATAAAAATGGTGTTGATTTACTTGATGATTAAGACTGGAGTATTTTTTGTCCTCCGTAAAGCAACGACTTCCTGGGTTTTCGCACTTACTTTTAAGACCAATGATGGCTGATCATGACCCTGAAGACATAACTATCAGGAGTCCGAACAAAAATCGTATGAGTCATGAAAATTTTTTAGAAACTATGTCTTGAGAAGATGCCAAAGTCAAAGATGAAGGCTCAACTAATGCAATTCAGCAATTCGTACAAAACTAGTGAAAATCACAGCAGGATTATTTAAAACTCCTTGGCTAGTCGCAATTCAGCAGGACCACTCAACCATGACCTTCGTATCGCACAATTTGCTTTATAACCGTCGCGCCGCTCGTCATCCTGATTGATAACCAGTTGACATATGACACGGGAATTTGGCATATATGCGTATAGAATATACGCCTGTCTGACATATTATGTAGGATATGTCATATAGCATACTACAGGAAAACCAGAGAGAGGTTCAACAAAATACATACCATAGGACTTTACGTGGCCATGAATTTTTAGGGACATAAGGGTCATCATGCCTACTTTTACCGTACTTCAGCAAAGAAACTTCGTGCGAAAAATATTAATATCAACTTTAACTAAACTTTAAACTTTGAAAATTAAGTAAGCAACTAACTATATTGTACTTAATCAGCAGTGTATATCTTTCATTTATTTTGTCACTTTGTAACAAAGACTGCATAAAGAGTATCCCCATTGCTGTGGAGCCGAATTTGCTTCTAAATTGGCTTAATTTGGGCCATTATCAAGGGTATGGCCGTGGCAATGTACTATGACATTGTACGGTGTCGCCTGAACCGATACTTTGCAACGTTATTCCAGCATAATATGGTGTACACTGGTATATCCTGCAGTTTTACCTGTATATTGAGATACATAAATTCTGTCTCCTTAATTCTCCTTAATAATATTGTTTGATCCAACTGGGTTTTTGGTTTGATCGTAAATTGGGACTTCTAGGGGTTTAATATCGACTTCTTTAAGTATTGAGTTCCTATCCCAATTATCTTGAAATGGTATTTTTTATAACCAACTATCTAGCTCCCGCTGTATCACGCCCAAATAACGGAGCTATCTATTAGTAAAGAATTTTGAAAATTAGTTTATTAGATAGAGATTACTCCTCACAACGTCACAAACCCACAATTTACAAAACCTCTTTATAATAGAAGTCGGTAAAGTAAAGAATATTCCTTAGACAGTGGTACCCAGATCTCCACAGTTCTGTCAACTGAGTGAAATCGATACGGCAGAGAATCGAGGGCAAGGTCACAAACGGGAAGATTCGGAAGGATATACGTTTATTGCCAAATAAATATTCACTTGTTATAGTTTGAAATGGAATGTGGAAGAGTTTGAGCTAATACAGTCTTGTATTTTACTAACTTCTTGATATAGGGTAAACCGTATAGCTATTGCCCACTTAAGGACTTCAAACACTTTGGCTTCAAAAAATAAAAAAAGTATTATAATTTTCAACCATTTATTTATTTTTTCTTATATCTAAATAAAATCTCCATCTAAATGTTAACGGTTTTTAGTCAAAACTAACATGGTTTAGGAAATAATAAAACAAATTTAAAATTATCTAAAAATGTACAGTTATTGCCCATTGCTTACAGTAATTGCCCACATCACAGCACAGTTATTGCCCAGTCCCTTACAATGATAAATTAGACTTCGAACTTTAATAAAACCATCAAAACAAAACGTTAAACTTAAATCTGCTACAAAATCTTAAAATAAATTGCGTTTGCGGAGACTGGACCTCGGAACACAGTATTTTTCAGCAATTTGTTAGAAGCATCTTGAACAGCCTCGATTTCTTTCTGTAAATTGTCTTTGCCACCAAAAGTGCATTATAATGCAATGACCATGTGTCTTTGGCATACTGTAAATAAAACAATAACAACCAAAAGATGTTGTGCATAGCGATTGGCTACCCGCACCCACGCAATAATGTTAACAATAGAGTCCGACCGATACTGGTTTTCTGGCCGAAACCGAAACCGAATGTTCGGCCGTGGCTTCAGTTTCGGCCGAAACCGAAACTCACGTGGTCAAACATATATATTTTGGAACTGATTGGTACTGATTACATGGGCCCTAAAGCCCTAAGAAACCTTCTGTGTTGCCAATCATCTTTCATTCAATTTACGCGACTTTTTTGCTATTTTAAAAGACTCAAAAAGAAATAATGTAAAATTAAGTTTTATGCCATTACCTACAATTTAATAATAGAACACGTAAGCGTTCTCTCTTCTAATCTTTTATGAAGCGAGCGCGACTTTGGGACTTAACTGAAAAAACTAAAGTACAAGCAAGAGTTACTGAAAATGCGAGCAGAGCGAGAAGGACTATTTTGTTCTTTTGGAGGAGATTTATAGTTTAGTAAGAAAAAGAAAATCACGGAGTTCGCGCCTGACGAATGAGATCGGACACTGATCGTAGGCTTCCTCTGACTTGAAAGTGCTGTTTTTTTGGCCAGTTCATCGGCACGCTCGTTACCATCGATGCCGGCGTGGANGCGACTTTTTTGCTATTTTAAAAGACTCAAAAAGAAATAATGTAAAATTAAGCTTTTATGCCATACCTACAATTTAATAATAGATCACGTAAGCGTTCTCTCTTCTAATCTTTTATGAAGCGAGCGCGACTTTGGGACTTAACTGAAAAAACTAAAGTACAAGCAAGAGTTACTGAAAATGCGAGCAGAGCGAGAAGGACTATTTTGTTCTTTTGGAGGAGATTTATAGTTTAGTAAGAAAAAGAAAATCACGGAGTTCGCGCCTGACGAATGAGATCGGACACTGATCGTAGGCTTCCTCTGACTTGAAAGTGCTGTTTCTTTGGCCAGTTCATCGGCACGCTCGTTACCATCGATGCCGGCGTGGACCTTGATCCAAAACAAGGTTACATCTTTGCCCCGGGTCAAGGCCACGCTGAGGTTTCGGCGCGCCTCGATTGCGAGGGAGTGCATGGGCCCGGAATTGTTCACGGCCTACAGGACCACCCGCGAATAACTATAAATGCTGGAGCTCCCTGTTCCGCTTTTTAGGGCCTCACTAGTTGCCCTGCATATGGCCAGGAGTTCGGCCTGGTAGACTGAGCAGTACGCTGGTAAGCTCAGTTTTCGGCTTTTGCGTTCGGTCTCGTCGTCCCATATGGACAACGCAGCACCAACCTTGCCCTAAAGTTTCCTCTCATTTGTGAATGTTCTGAGCGACTGCACGTTGTGTTGGTCTAACACGCTTTGGTCGTCGAGACACCT
>NWSH02000612.1:13833115-13862117 GCA_002382865.2 Heliothis virescens | reverse complement strand
TTTTTCTAAAAACGGGCAATCACTGCCGGTGGGCAATCACTCTCTGGTTTACCCTAATTACTAGACTATTTTACTTGCTCTGATGAAAAACAATATCATTCTTCTTTCGTAATCTATCATTTTCAAAGATATACCAACAAAGGAGATATTTTATATTACCACGCATCCTAAAAGAACTATTTCCCGCACACGGATAAAAAAAGCCTTACTCAGGCTCTAGACTATCTGTGTAAGTACCTTTAATTTTAAAACGATTCAGTTTTGCTACGAACCCCGGAAAGTTATTCGGACAGACTTATATAATATTGGTAAGGATTTCATACTTAAACTAATTCAACCTGTTTTACTGGGAAAATTTCATACATATTCCCCTCTAAGATTGTATAGAACATACCTGTAGGTACCAACTTCAAGTGTGAGTGCAGTAAGTGGGCTTCTAAAACACGACCTATTGACCGTAAGTCGACTAATCCGATAGGCTTTTGTCACTTGAATTTCCGACACACCTAAGGCAAGTCCAACACTTAATTTATTTATTGGGAAAGCGTTTTTATATTTTTTAGTAATGTCATTAAAAATACAGAGATGATGACAGGCAAAAAGACTTATGCTAAATAGAGGCATAGGCTCATGGACCAGTGACTGAGCAAAGGTGAAGGGTAACATCTTGAGGGAACCAGAACTAAAGGATAATCGCCAATCTGAGCAACCGTGGTGATTTACGCCAATCCTTCTCTGTATGAGAAAAGACCTGTCCCGAATGACGAAGGACAGACGAAGAAACAATAAAATTTGCGAATGATAATGATGATACAACTTGCTAGCTGTTTCCTGTGGCTTCACCGGCTTCCCGAGGGAACTACTTCCTCTATCCGTATAAAAAATAGCCTACGTGTTATTCTGATATATAACCTACACTGCTGCCAAATTGCATCAAAATCCTTATATTAGTTTTTGCGTGAAAGAGTAACATGCAAACATACATACGTTCTCAAGAACTTTTGCTATAATATTAGTATAGATGTCAAGGTTTAAAGTTCCCACCGCCCAATAGATACCTACGTCGGTGACAGCCGATATTCATTGACATAATTAGTGACAGATATGTCGTGTCATCCTCAGTTGCGTGCTGTCACGCCTATGTAATTGTGAGTTCACACTATAGAATATTAACTACTACTTATATTCCGTACTACAAGCCAATTTTACAGGTTCCAGATAAAGTCCTGAATAGCTATCTGACAGATAGTGACATAGAAATGTTTTTAGTTTGGATTACTTTTCTATGCATGATCTGTCAGATACCTAGTTATCTAGAACTTTATCTGGAACCTGAGCCGCTAGACTTGTGATGATTAAGTTTTTGTGTGTACGTTAGTTGATCCATTATTTTACATCAGAATTTTCCGGTTCCGTACCTAACGGGTAATACGGGACCCTATTATTAAGACTTCGCTGTCTGTATCTGGTGTATGATAACTGGAGAGCTGAAATTTTCACAGATACGAAAAACTATAATAGAAGAAGAATTTTAGGGAGCTACAATACAACAAACGTAATTTTTTGTACGGAACCCTTCGTGCGTAAGTCCAATTCGCACTTGTTTTGCTTTTTATTTAGATAATGTATAGATACCTACAGTAATAAGTGTTAAATTTACTTTATACACTTTTACAGGAAAAAAACCTGTATTTAAGAAATATGTCTCCAATCTTTTCATAATATTAGTCTACATTTTCTTAATGAATTTAAACAAAAATACAAGAACAAAATAAACTACTAATCCACAGAAACCCAATACTTCACTCCCAAGCCCGTTGTATGGCGCTTAGCAACAGTGACGTCACATCATAAAAATAGTCGGGAAACTCCCATTTGTAAGCCAAGTACATAATTCTGTGCATGTATGAGCGAAAATATTTCCGAATAATAGTCTAACCTAGTTTTTTGGCGTATAAGACTAGTATAGATATGAAAATAAAGATTACGCTGAAGTAGATTCGAAATACTATTTGGATTGCTCAATTTATGTCTTCTATATTTTTTGGCTTATAACACTAAAATACTGCTTGCTATATATACCTAGTCTTAATGTGTTGAATTACTACAAAATAGCTGGTAAAATCTAAAGAGTATTAAAGAATTTATCTGACAAAAAAGCTAGATAGAAAGTAAGGACCTATAATTCGAGCCCTGAAATGCAATCTCCTTTTTTTGTACAAGACCCTAACTATCGTATTAAAAGATCTAATGACCAGAAGTGATGACCCCTACCTCAAAGTCTAAGCTACTGTGATAGAGCTCCATATAAACTGGTTCATGTATCTTAATCCTTATTTAAGAACTAAGTAAGTATATAACATTACGTATTTAAACTCCATTTTAAAAATTTAATTGGCGGCCGTAGTACAGCATAGTGTGATCAACCATCTTCCATATAAAGTCCAATGCTCCCAATGGGTTTTGCTATATTTTTTGTTACAGTATATAATAAGAGTTTTTATCCGGCACCGAACTTCATCTTATTGGTCCATGTGTTCACACAATGGCCCACGACTGGCCAGGTTTGTCACTTAATCGATAACTTGAATCATGTGAATGGAGTGGAGGTACTACTATGGCAAACCATTGACAAACTATGCTATTGAATGGGAGAACTAGTTCTCAATACATTCTTGGATATTTAGGTCATGTTTTGTTTTTAATTTAATATTTGTTTAAAGTTAAACAGTCTCTATTTTCAGAATATCCGAGATTATATTTAATAAATTGTGTAAGTATCTAAATAAAAACTAAAACAAAGGATTTTTCTCCAAAGTTTTATGAAAAATCACTGGAATATAGTTTTTAGTTTATAGCAAACATTGATTAACTCTACTATCCTCAAAACCTATCTTTGATCCTATTATATTTGATACAAATTAGTAAAACAAGAATAAAAATAAAACGCAATTTAAAAGTATCCGCGCCCAACAAAACGCGTTACAACTCCGTCGCAACGTTCTGCGCGCGAAAAATATTCAAATACACTCAAACTGAATATGCGTAATATGATAATTTTCCATTTTAAACATTCGTCTAGCTTGCCGAATGTATAATAATCACGTGATAAATAATTCGGGGTTATCGTGGGGCCTTATTCGCGATAAAGAGTAGGGCGACCATGATCTCTCACACTAGATACGGGACTGTTGATTGAAAACCGTCCGTAGCTTTTGTTTTTGTTTACAAATAGACAAGTTGACGTTTGTACTGGTCAGGGGTGGTTTAGTGACCTGGATTAAATTGCTAGGTGACTGTAAAAGATGGCTGCACTTTTATGGCACTTGATTGAAAATTATTAACCTACTTTAAGGAAAAATGTGAACTGTTTACCGATTTAAATATGTAGATAGAAGTAGTTAGTAAATTACGTATTGTATAGTAATAACCTTCGAAACACCACGTGAAAAAATAACGGATTAATTTACCAATACAAAAGTTTAATTCCTGATTAAATATTGAATCAACAATAAATATCGTTTTACTATAAAAGTATCTCAAATATTGGCTATTAACCCAAATTAAACAGTTCAAAAAGAAATAAAATTATTAATTAATAAAACATGAGCAATGCTACGATTAATATATTCGATCACTTGTCCCAACAAAGAGGCCAATTAGGTCGACCCACATACGATGTTGGCGACCCAATCCGCGAACAAATGGCGCGAGCATGGCCACTCTAGCAACGGGTAGTAGAACCAAGGTCACACGCACACATTCGCAACCGTCTACGAAATCCTTGGTAGCGGTTAAAGACCTACGGAAGTGGTTGCGTCTAGTTTAAGTGGAACTCCCGCCGTCAATATACTTCCTCCACCGTATAGAACTTTACGACCAAGGAGGGGGATCAAGCTGACTGGTCCAAAGGTTTTATGTCATCATGTCATGCGGCCTTCAATTCCTATGTTTATGTAAACCGCGTGAACAAGTTTCGTGACGCAGTTGCTAGGGGGAAGTTGGACATTTTTACAAGTCTTATTTCGGTTATATCTCATATCTGAGCCTGCCTTGTGCGTTAAGCGGAGGCGGTGGCTTAGCATGATTTTTTAGACTTCATGACATTAATGTGTCCATTTTTATAACGGACTTTACTATGGCGTTTGATGAATAAGACGTGAGAGATGATTTTGACAACGGATATTGCGAAATGGTTAATAAATAAGGCTATGAAGACCAGTTTAATATACTAGCTACGTTTTAAGCAGGATATTAGTGGGAGTGATATGACGCAATTTCTAACTGAACTTAACAACACAAATGACGATTATATAACAGCAGATACCAATCCTACTGTAGTCAATTCAGAATATGTAATAAAATATGGTGAACCAATCAAAGACACAGTGAGAAACGTAATTATGCAAGAGGAAGCTACAGAGGTTGATGGGGTCGAACCAGATATCTTCATAAAACATCAAACATAGGAAACTGAATATCTACTCTAATAAAAAGAGAATAAAATTGATTATTCGTTCGAGGCTGTTAACTATGGAATTCGCATAAAACTCGATGTAATTCACTCTAAGAGAGAAGAGAGTTAGTGAAAATTGACGAATTGTTTGAAAATGTCGACAAAGGGAATTTAAGAGAGAATTAAATCTTTGAAATCGATGCAAAGTCTTGTGAAATGATGATTTTGTCACCTAATCTCATTAATATGATGATGAATGCCGATGATTTTATAAATAAGGTTTCAATGACAATTTTCTAGAATCTTCTACCATTTAATTCTTATACTTCTATTAACATCTGCACATAAATTAAAATGTATTAAAACCACGTAACCATTTAAGTAAGATTACTAAGCAATTATTTCATCAGTTAAACTAATATTTACGATTCAAATAACGTAATGGTGGTTTAACTAATTCCTTCTACGTCTTTCCATACTTTATTTTGCAAATAAATTACTTTAACCCTGAAATCAGCTGTTTTCCTTCTATCACATATTTGCTTAGAACTGACACACCAGAAGTTGCCAGTTAAACAAGTTCCCATCAATATTCAAATTAAAACCCAAAAATATCCCACGGACACCATCCTTAAAAGCTCACGTGATGTGCGAGAAACATGTCATGGGTAGACACATCCTCACACCACTGCTGACAAGCTAATCTGACCTCTATGCTCATATCCTCAAGGTTCAAGATAAAGTGAGTACGAACGAGGACCAGATTGATCAATTTGACACACTGCGTCTGAACTTTGGCATTACTTGATAAAACACATTTTAGAAAATAGACGTGCTGTCAAATGAAGCCTTAGTAGATGACAATAGGGGTGACAATAGAATGGCGAGGGTTATTATTAAAATTGGTAATGACTTATTGATAGTCGCCTAACAAATATCCGACGGATTCATTCATAAAAACCGGTCGCGGCAGTCTGTTTGCGTAGCTTCGTTGTTTTTGAATGAATATTATTGTTGAATGATTTATTTTTAAACCGTTTAGTGATAGCGAAAACAAAATCGTTTAGACGCTAGAGTACAATAAAAACATAATTATGTACACATGTTAAGTTAAAACTTGTGGAAAATTCGTGGCGAGTCATTAGGGGGAATTTTAAATAACAAGATTTATTAACTGCTGAAGTCCAATATGACACATCAATATGAAGATAATCCGCTCATAATTATTTTTTTAATCAATGATTAAGAGTAATTCTATCAACTAATATATTATGGTTAATCCGACAAGGTTAACTGTAATCAATTAAGTTAATCTCACTAAATCTAGTACTTACCTTAGTATTTTTCTCCTATTGTTCGGATGCAAACGTCTCGCCATGGCGGGATCGATGGCATGCAATTTTGCGTGAATCTCTTCATTCGTAAAAACTTTTTCATTATCTACATCTTGTTGTAGTTTTTCTTTGGTTACTTGAGTATTATCCAATTCTTTAATAGCTTCAGTTGATGATGAAGGTTCCTCTACTTCTTGTGGTGATTCGGTTGCTTGTCTCTTATTATCAATTTCCTCATCTATTTCTAAATTGTCTAAATCTCTTTTTCTTCTACTCTTATCCCATAGCAAAGCTTCATTATCATCCATGTTTTCTACCAATATTTTGTAGACAATAGATTCGATATAGTAGTTTGTTCCACCAACTACGATAGGTATCTTCCCCTTTTCCGTTAGTTCATCTATCTGTGGTTTAGGTTAAGGAAGCCTATTGATGAGATCATAACTAGGAAATACAACGTAAAAACCAGATTGAAATTTTTGGCTATTATTTCCTTGAAGTAATTTTACTAAAGACATTTGAGCTATGGGACCGTTCAAGTATTACGTAAGCACTATGGGGGTGCGGGGGGGTCTTTGCTTTGCTTACTTTGGATGACATGGGGGGTAGGGGGGTCAAGGTGATGATTACGTCATCGGTAGTTATTTACTTTTTACACGAATGGCAACCCTCACATTGTCTTTGCTTGAAAACGAAATGCTTTTTCGGGGATTCCCACAAATAATGCACGTTTAGGCACTCGCTTCAAAACCTAGAAGGGGAATTACCGCGTGCTATTTACTTGTCTAAATTTCTTTTGTCAGTGTATTGTTTCGTTTCGATACTATAGCGAGTAGACGTATTGTACCTAAGCACAGCAAAGCAAGTTAACAAGGGTAAGAGCTTTGCTTACTTTTGCTGACAAGGGGGATGAGGGGGTAAATAATTGTAATAAATCTGCTTACGTAATACTTGAACGGCCCCTATGATGATAACAACTTTATTATCTTACTTCGTAAAGGATGTTTCTTATTAACTAACAGTCTATATACGAATTACCAAAATAATTTTAGATGACAAATATTATCTGATTTGTAATGATCCCTTTCCATCCATTTTTCAGGGATCTATAATTTGAAGCAGTCATATCAACTATACGCACCGAATAAACTTACATTCTCATAGCATCAGACCGCACTGTTTGTTGGCAGGTTACTCCAACACCCCTTCAGCCTACATACCGTAAACGACCAATTCTAGCACAAATTAAAAAACGCAGCTCAATTAAAAATCCAGCACAAACACTAAACGGACAAGGAAAACCGCATGCCCAAATAAAAATCAGTAACAAAATCTTTCAACAACCAAAACCCGAAGAAACGGTATTATCAATAAGTAATATTCACTTTTGAATGGTGAAATTGGTCGTTAGCGGTGTACATACTTATTACGAAGATAGAGTGGTATACGAAATGTGTAAGCTACTTTGGTCAGTATAAGAGGATTATGTGGTCAATGGCCGAAACGCGAAAGAAGCTAAACCTTTCAAATACTTGTCAGAGGTTACTGGCACTACTACGGTTTGATCAACGTAATTTCATGTTGCCATTTGGCTAGCATAAAGACTGTTTGGGGTTTTATGTGGAAAGTTGAAGAAGACATAAGAAACTTAAGCTTATTTAAATAAGACAAAATTGTAAAGTGAAGAGGAAAGAAAGGAAGAAAATGTTTCGCAAGAAGCAAAATGAAAGGATATTTCTGACAGGGGTAATAAAATCATCAAAAGTTGGATTTATCAGGCTGAAGTTTGGCCAATACAGTACGTTTAAGGGGAGTCCTATAATCAATGTACTAAAAAGCCACTTTATCTCATACCAAAAAAAAAATATTTAGAGTTAGGGAAAAGACAGACATCCAATAACCAAGCCTAAGTATATTAAAAAAATTATAACGATAGATCACTGACAGAAAAACCAGCAAAATTACTAAATCCTATGTCCACATAGGCCATAAAATCTATAACAATAATTACTATACCTACACAACATGAGTCACAGTTACTCTCGAAACTAGTATGACTAAATTAAACGCTCTGACGTGGTTCACGCCTACAGTAACATTAAGTGTTGCAGCTGACCCTTGCGAACCAGCTGATATTTTAGATACGTTTCCCTTTCACATGGATTAGAGGGATTTGGTTTGTTGAAATTGTACGCAAGTTTTAGGTGTACGCAAGTTTCTTTGTTTACCTACTTGTTTTATTGGTGTCTGTTTATTGTTTGTTTATGCATGCGCTGTTAGTTAGACTGTATGCATATGCAGCTAATTCTGAAGGAATCCTTTTATTATTTTATAAATGAGTTGTTTAAGGTACACTATCCTTGACTTCCAATCATCTAGCTTCTTCACAGCTAAAAATCCAAAACGTATTTTTTTACAGTCAATTGCTTCGTTTACTTTTTCGGTTGGTAAATTATTTGACTTCACAAAGTAAGCTTTTGGATTACTGGTTTAACCTCTACTAGATCAACATAAATCCTAAAATCTACAGAAATCTTGAAGTTCCTAAGAACTCAATAATTTGCTTTCTATATGTAAGCTAAGTGGGACACATTCTTAGAACTCGTCTTTGGTTGAGATAAGCGAATACATCTCCAATCCACTTACACTTTCTAGTTACCTCGAATCCCTGGTGGAATTAATGTGGTATAATATCGTTTTTTCTTTAAGGAAAATCTTAGGAAGTGAGGATTTTTGTAATGAAGCAAGCCCTACCTGGAAACACGCGTACTTTTAACGAGGTTTGTCTAGAAGAAGGTAGATTATTTTTCCTAATCTAACGCCTTTTGTCTTAGGATAATTAAAAAGGATAATTCACAATCCTCTAGGAAAATATTGATGTGGATAGACCGAAAGTCTTTGTTATTTATAGTCAATTGTCGTCATCATTTCAGCTGAAGTTTGATTAAAAAGGATACGATCTTAAGAGCTCTGTTTCTGAAGTCCACTACGGTGAACATCTGATGCGGTTCCAGGATATCCAAGAGATGATGAGAAGCCATCTGCCGTTCCTTGGCTGAAGCTTTTGCAGTCACCACATCCAAGCCTTTGTAGATCTGAAACAAACAATGTCAACATTGGCTTCCAGTTTTGCGATTTTAACGAGTTAACCATTAACGATATTAAAGTTAGACGGGGTTGAAAATAACAGTGTTTAGTTCAATATATAGGGTGATTTCAGAACCTTGCAAATGCAACAAACGTTGCNTTACACGAATGGCAACCCTCACATTGTCTTTGCTTGAAAACGAAATGCTTTTTCGGGGATTCCCACAAATAATGCACGTTTAGGCACTCGCTTCAAAACCTAGAAGGGGAATTACCGCGTGCTATTTACTTGTCTAAATTTCTTTTGTCAGTGTATTGTTTCGTTTCGATACTATAGCGAGTAGACGTATTGTACCTAAGCACAGCAAAGCAAGTTAACAAGGGTAAGAGCTTTGCTTACTTTTGCTGACAAGGGGGATGAGGGGGTAAATAATTGTAATAAATCTGCTTACGTAATACTTGAACGGCCCCTATGATGATAACAACTTTATTATCTTACTTCGTAAAGGATGTTTCTTATTAACTAACAGTCTATATACGAATTACCAAAATAATTTTAGATGACAAATATTATCTGATTTGTAATGATCCCTTTCCATCCATTTTTCAGGGATCTATAATTTGAAGCAGTCATATCAACTATACGCACCGAATAAACTTACATTCTCATAGCATCAGACCGCACTGTTTGTTGGCAGGTTACTCCAACACCCCTTCAGCCTACATACCGTAAACGACCAATTCTAGCACAAATTAAAAAACGCAGCTCAATTAAAAATCCAGCACAAACACTAAACGGACAAGGAAAACCGCATGCCCAAATAAAAATCAGTAACAAAATCTTTCAACAACCAAAACCCGAAGAAACGGTATTATCAATAAGTAATATTCACTTTTGAATGGTGAAATTGGTCGTTAGCGGTGTACATACTTATTACGAAGATAGAGTGGTATACGAAATGTGTAAGCTACTTTGGTCAGTATAAGAGGATTATGTGGTCAATGGCCGAAACGCGAAAGAAGCTAAACCTTTCAAATACTTGTCAGAGGTTACTGGCACTACTACGGTTTGATCAACGTAATTTCATGTTGCCATTTGGCTAGCATAAAGACTGTTTGGGGTTTTATGTGGAAAGTTGAAGAAGACATAAGAAACTTAAGCTTATTTAAATAAGACAAAATTGTAAAGTGAAGAGGAAAGAAAGGAAGAAAAT
Organism: Heliothis virescens; assembly: GCA_002382865.2. Classification (NCBI taxonomy): domain Eukaryota; kingdom Metazoa; phylum Arthropoda; class Insecta; order Lepidoptera; family Noctuidae; genus Heliothis; species Heliothis virescens. The sequence goes on along the minus strand of NWSH02000612.1, from coordinate 13,852,026 downwards.
GTTTCGCAAGAAGCAAAATGAAAGGATATTTCTGACAGGGGTAATAAAATCATCAAAAGTTGGATTTATCAGGCTGAAGTTTGGCCAATACAGTACGTTTAAGGGGAGTCCTATAATCAATGTACTAAAAAGCCACTTTATCTCATACCAAAAAAAAAATATTTAGAGTTAGGGAAAAGACAGACATCCAATAACCAAGCCTAAGTATATTAAAAAAATTATAACGATAGATCACTGACAGAAAAACCAGCAAAATTACTAAATCCTATGTCCACATAGGCCATAAAATCTATAACAATAATTACTATACCTACACAACATGAGTCACAGTTACTCTCGAAACTAGTATGACTAAATTAAACGCTCTGACGTGGTTCACGCCTACAGTAACATTAAGTGTTGCAGCTGACCCTTGCGAACCAGCTGATATTTTAGATACGTTTCCCTTTCACATGGATTAGAGGGATTTGGTTTGTTGAAATTGTACGCAAGTTTTAGGTGTACGCAAGTTTCTTTGTTTACCTACTTGTTTTATTGGTGTCTGTTTATTGTTTGTTTATGCATGCGCTGTTAGTTAGACTGTATGCATATGCAGCTAATTCTGAAGGAATCCTTTTATTATTTTATAAATGAGTTGTTTAAGGTACACTATCCTTGACTTCCAATCATCTAGCTTCTTCACAGCTAAAAATCCAAAACGTATTTTTTTACAGTCAATTGCTTCGTTTACTTTTTCGGTTGGTAAATTATTTGACTTCACAAAGTAAGCTTTTGGATTACTGGTTTAACCTCTACTAGATCAACATAAATCCTAAAATCTACAGAAATCTTGAAGTTCCTAAGAACTCAATAATTTGCTTTCTATATGTAAGCTAAGTGGGACACATTCTTAGAACTCGTCTTTGGTTGAGATAAGCGAATACATCTCCAATCCACTTACACTTTCTAGTTACCTCGAATCCCTGGTGGAATTAATGTGGTATAATATCGTTTTTTCTTTAAGGAAAATCTTAGGAAGTGAGGATTTTTGTAATGAAGCAAGCCCTACCTGGAAACACGCGTACTTTTAACGAGGTTTGTCTAGAAGAAGGTAGATTATTTTTCCTAATCTAACGCCTTTTGTCTTAGGATAATTAAAAAGGATAATTCACAATCCTCTAGGAAAATATTGATGTGGATAGACCGAAAGTCTTTGTTATTTATAGTCAATTGTCGTCATCATTTCAGCTGAAGTTTGATTAAAAAGGATACGATCTTAAGAGCTCTGTTTCTGAAGTCCACTACGGTGAACATCTGATGCGGTTCCAGGATATCCAAGAGATGATGAGAAGCCATCTGCCGTTCCTTGGCTGAAGCTTTTGCAGTCACCACATCCAAGCCTTTGTAGATCTGAAACAAACAATGTCAACATTGGCTTCCAGTTTTGCGATTTTAACGAGTTAACCATTAACGATATTAAAGTTAGACGGGGTTGAAAATAACAGTGTTTAGTTCAATATATAGGGTGATTTCAGAACCTTGCAAATGCAACAAACGTTGCCAGCCAAAGGTCTGTTTTTGGGATCCTTTAGATAGATACATAAGGCTCCTTTTGGTTTCCAAAAAATATTGCCGGTGTAGAGTAAATCTATTTTAGATTTACCACAACAACAGAACATTATTCAAGTTATAATTCAAACATGTGGAATTTGCTAGTAGCCACGATATTAAAGTGTACTAGCTAGAGAAGATAACAAGCGAAATGTTTTCAGACGTAATACCACCAAAATAGAATAATTAAACATGTACTTTGATCTTTCTTCTATATCTCACCAAAACTAATTTAATGCGGAATAAGTTTCGGCAGATAAGTGCGGACACTGGTAGAGGTCAATTTAAGACGTAGACTTTTATTGTGTTACGTATTTATAATTTACATAATAGTAAATATTATATTCAACCTGGTTTGACCTGCGAGAGTATGTCAGTCTTACAAGAATCGATAGACCATGCATGGTCCCACAAGGACCCAACCAAAAGGACCACTTACCCTTCTCGCAATTTTCTCTAAACCACGAGAAATCATCAATTTCCTCTCATCATCCACTCCACAATATAAATCAGGAAAAAATCTATTATTACACCTTAAATGGATCATGGGACATTATGGTAATTCAAGTAAAACACCATGAAATATATGTAAAAGGGGCGGAGAGCGCGACATATAACTGAATAATGCTGCTGGCACCTTTCAATACTCATTAAATAAGGTTAATGGAGCTTCGAGCATGTAGAACGATTTTACTATTTTTAGAATCTTCTGGTTCATTCGTAGACGTGACTTCAAAACAATAGGTCTTCGTCCTTGTATACTTAATCAGGACAGATAAATTATAATATTCAGTAAATCGTGCTAGCCTTTTGAAAAGTTACTTTTTACGCTCAAGGCCAACAGTTTAATGGTCTTTTTTTAACGAAATTAGCTGAGTTATATTTTCACGATAAAGATTCAGTATACCGAAAAATAGACACATATTTGTCCCCTTCAACCTTGTGCCTATCAAAACATATTTAAGTTAATTAAAACATATAAAGATGTAAGAGTTTAGGTTACAATTATCAGCGAATTACGATCAAGAAGAATTTGCGCATTGACTTCAATGTCAGCTACAGTTACGCAAGCGTGTTATCGTACAACAATCAGCCTTCATAAAAAAAGAACCGTAAAAATGTTATCTTTGTGCCTATTGCGTCATGCCAAATATCAGCTGTTCTGAAGAAAAAACTAAACCAAAGATAATGGAAATTTATTTATTTAATTATTTATCAATAAGAATTTAATTAATTTTATCTCAGAATATCATAGACAATATTTAAAAATTCTGTGTTTTTAAAAATAATAGGAAAAAAAAATCTTCTAAATGTCGCAAAAAACCACGAAAATTAAACACAATATTACATCAGCCATCATGAAGACATAAATAAAAAAATAGTAATAATAGCAATATAAAGTAACAGTTATATTGTTGAAAACCTTGACATATTTTCCTGTACCTTCGAGTCTGTTTTCCCTTCGACGTGTCATAGTGTTTGCTAAAATTTGAAAGTTTGTCCCTGTAAAAGTTAGCAATCATTTTATTCGTAATTTCGTTATCAACTTCGTCATCAAACAGTGATAGAGTGACTGTGTCTTCACATAAATACCACAAGTGATGGATAAACTTGCTTATAGCAGCTTAAGCAATTGTTGCATCTCCTTTTGCGTAGTCTATTAATGTCTTGATTTTTTTTTTTTGCTTTTTGATTGGTCGCAACTTTGCATTCGAGCCAAGGTTTAACATGCAATATCGCGATAAATAAGCAAACATACAGTTTAACCTTTGTAAGAAGAAATAAACATATTTTTAAAGAATAGATCGCCCTCACCATCCAACAAGTTCTTCGCGCAGTTAGGAAATACTCTTATCGGTATTCTTGCTTTTTACCAATATATAATGCATTCCCTAATCATTAAAAAAATCAAAATCAAAAAAGTATTTATTCAAAGTAGGCTAAAAAACAACATTTTTCAAACGTCAAAGTTACAGGAGACAGTCCCACAAACGCCCGCGCTTCATATTTTCCTATGTGTTTTTGCTGGAAGGAAGAAGTGGCGCATCAAACTCCCCAGCAGGTGTGTTGTGTTGCTGACACATGTCTAGAATCTTAATAGAAAATTAAGTTAACAGTCACTTTAACCTCTAGAATAATTGTAAAATAAGAATGACAGAATTTGTCGACTAGATGGTAATTGGGCACCACTTGTTTGATAGCTAGGCAATCCAATAATAATTTTTTTTGTTAATTACTTCATAATTTGACCGACATATTAACGCACTAAACAATGAATAACTATCTATCAACTATCTCGAAAATTACGTAAAAAATAAAACATGTAGCCATAAGTCGCAGCGTAGTACTCGCGCTATTTGTATGGGAAAACTTAAATCGCAAGTCGGCACGGGTTACCATCAATCAATCGAGGTAATATTTTTTTCTAAACAATATAAGGTCGATACGAAACTTTTAAGAAGGTATGCGTAAAAAAATATCGACCTTGAAATTTAAGGGACACCCTAATAGATACCTAAGAAAAGTCAACCCATGAAATAAATGCTTTTAACATAGAATAAAACATAGACATAGACGACTATATAGCACATTTTGGGCGATTTCTGTGAAATCAAAAAAATACTGAAACACATCAGTTGAGTGAGTTCTAAAAATTGGTATTCATGGTGTTGCTTGATTTTGATCATAGAACATTATTATTTTTTTCAAAATATCACGGGTTCTGTTGTTATTTGCGTTTGATACATACAGGGTAACTACAGGCCCCTATAATTTTTGTTTTTGGACTATTAGACTGGATACCACATGTAGTTATCCGTCACGCATTGCCAATCTATTAAACGGTAGTAGGATTCTAAATCCTTAAACTGAATCAAGCGACTCAGTAACCGAGAAGCATACAAAATAAATAGGCATGACACAATTTTCATACATAACACATATAACTACACTTATAAATTGTTACAATGATAACAGCAATGTGACTTTGATCTTGTGAATGAAACTCGGAAGGGCAACTTGAGCAACGGGAAGATAACCCGAAGCTCAAAGAAGCAATTATGATTTTTTCATATCATTAACACATACCTATTTATTTGGTTCATTTGCGCAAATAAGATAATAGTTTTTGGTATTTTATTTATCGTTTCGTTTTTGTTTTAATACATCCTGCATTAATGCTACAAGCATTACGCTGTTTGGTGTGGATCAATCACTCAAAATATACATTTTACAATAGGTGTTCCTGAGAGCACTATTTCCCGCAACTGGGTAATTTTTTTTATATGTTATTCTGACGTATAAGCTATATTTCTGTCAAGCTTTGACAAAATCCATGCAAAAGTTTTTGCGAGGAACACGAACAAACATTTATACATACAAGCTTTAACTAAAACAAATAAAATACATCTCGTTTTGTTATGGTCATCGAATAACATCTAAATAGCTGGATCGATTCCTGTAATTCTTTTTTTGTTGTGTTCGTTGCAGTCAGAAGAAGGTTCACATATTATAAAAAAAAATTGTCCAGAAAAAAAATATAACGTGTGTGAAACCGCTGGTGAAAGCTAGTATTAAATAAATAGTAGAATTAGATCATACTCGCATAGCATATTAGTAAAAGTTCTAAGAATAAACTTGCTCTTTGAGTTAAGTAAGAGTCCTTTTACATTGGAGCTGACATTTTCCTCCTTTCCCTTAGTTACAGAGAAGAGTGCGTATGTTGAATAATAAGTAAATATGTAAATAAGTTTACGTATAAATATACTTACGTTCTTATAAGTAGCTACGTGTGATAATATTACATTCCAATTATGTATATTCACTTCAATTCGTATAAAAAGACCAGAAAAATCATAACTAGTTTCCGCTCGAGGTTTCACTCGCATCCTCAGGAAACTACTTCCTAAATATAAATAAAAAGTAGCCAATATTTAATGTTGGTATATAAGCTGTATTTGTACCGAGTTTTATCAAAATCAATCGAGTAGTTTTTATGTGAAAGAGAAACAAACATCCATACAAACAAATGCGCTTACAGTATTAGTGTACTACTAATATTATAAGCGCAAAATTAAAAGAACAGTAAACCTAACCCTTTTGTTAAAGTTCAAAAAGGCATATTCATCTAATTGTCATAATTTCACAAAGCAATTAATGTATTTAGGACAAGTGTCATTTTCCTAAGAATACTTAAAAGTTACCAAACAAAATCACACTCTTTTGTTTTATTCTTTCACAAACCATTCTTTCATATACAGGCTTAGCAAGTTGAGGTACTATGAAGGATCAAGTTACACTGGCTAGTTTAATACTTTTACTTGTCCCATAGTTTACCAAAAAGGTATTAATATAATGATCATTCTTGATAAGAGGATTGGCGATATTATTAGTCAAACGTTACGTCAAAATAAGCTTATATTAAGCTGTGCTTATGAGAAATGTAAGTCATGAGTAATCCTTACGTATATTATAGAGCCGAAAGTTACTATATCAAGCTTTCATGCAAACACTACTGGACCGATCTAAATGAAATTTTCTACACAGATAGTCTTAGAGCCTGGAAAAGGACATAGGCTACTTTTGATCAGGGAGCGGGAAGTTGAATACATATGAGTTCCGTATAAAATGCTGACTCCACTATTTTCAATATCTAGGTTGATTGAAAAAAATACGCGTAGGTATTTTTAATTGTCTTGAGCTGTGTTAATACAAGACTGTCCTTACTTTTAACACGACAGATAACCTATAAGGAAAATCTTTGTAAAATAATTAAGTATACATAGATCTATTATCACTTTGTTCCATAACATCGATTGCTATGCCTATCATTATTTTTACCTTATCACTATTTTTTTCAGTGACTGATGTAATATTATCACCATATCGATCACCTTGCGCAACATTGTATGCTTGTGGTAGATCATGCATTTCATACATCATATCTACACTGACATCTGACCACCATTTTTTTGTACCACTGAAATATCTTGGACTTAAAGACCAGAATTTGATGGTCCTTGCATCGTAAGTATATGTTTGGAATCAGGTCTCTCGGTAATCTGGTAGTCTCCTTTGATGCACTTAATGTGCGTATGTCTCAATTTTGAGGTTGATAGGTTCACTGATTCTGTCAAAGAGTATCAAAATATAAACAATTTTGTCAATGACGTCATAGGTAGATAATTTAAAAGAAGTAATAATTTGCCATGTGCGTGTAGGCAATAATTTGGACTGCACTCTAAGATATGTGAAAGAAAATTAATTTTAAGCCAGTTGAGCAAAAATTTCGACCAGCCTTGAAGCAGGGTTACCATTTGATAAATAGTAAGAAAGCATGTTCTACGCTGTCTGTAATTAAAATTATCTGTCTCTATTAGATATCTTGTCTACCAATTCTGATAAAACAACGTATTAGGCTATTATCGAGACATAAAAACCGGCCAAGTGCGAGTTGGACTCGCGCACGAAGGGTTCTGTACCATATATGGGGACCCCCCTTAATGTATATTTTTTTAAATTTTTAGTATTTGTTGTTATAGCGGCAACAGGAATACATCATTTGTGAAAATTTTAGCTTTCTAGCTATCACGGATTATGAGATACAGCCTGGAGACAGACAGAAAGACAGACACACAAAGAAGTCTTAGTAATAGGGTCCCGTTTTACCCTATTGGGTACGGAACCCTAAAAACGACTACATTTCAAATAATACACACATTTCAAATATTTCAAAGAATAATTATTAAGATTCAAATGATGTAACCTAAACCAACAATCGTGTTTCCTAAATGTATATCAAAAACAAAGTGTGTCGCAAAATTTACTAATATTAATTAATAATGACTAGTTTGATAGTAAATTGTACCAGTTTTTAATATTATACATAAATTACAATTTTATATATGTTGCAGGTGGCAGACAGATAGCAGCCAGTATCGGATTACGCGTTTTTGACGGCAAAAATCTGTTGCTATGTGGGCCGAGTCATAGGCGAAAGCGGGAAACTTGTACAGCAACTAAATTCCAAGCACAAGTACGCGGCGTGAATCTCCGTCACCCGCTGATACTTAAAAATGGTTTCTCCGCATACCCAAGGAACTTTCCGAGACTACAAAGTCTGACAACAACTATAGGATACTGATGAAAATGTTGGAAAACCTACAGTACACTTGATTGAATTTGATGTCCACCCAAGGAAGGACAAAAATAATAAATTTGATCATTTATCAAGACAACTTTTCAGAGACCTATGGAATAACTTGTCTGTAGCTAACAATTGTAATAAAGTATTTGGATTTTCATTAATTCTGCCATAGCAAGAAGTTTTTATGTTAAACTACTACGAAATACTGAGTTCAACAATAAATAAAACTTACATACGTAGAATATTGTAGCTTGCATAATACCCAGAAAATAAACTATAAAAAATAAATCTTTTAAAATTTAAAAATATCGCTGGCACTGACACCGTACCTAAAATTTAAAAATTGGCTAGATAAGTGAAATCAGCCAAGGCCGAGCCTATCGCTGTAATAGCAAGTATCGCGTATTGCTCATTAGTTTATTAATAACTGCAATTAACTGTCCAACTGTATATTATCTGCGAGCTTGATTATCTGCGCCTGACCTGCTCTGGATTCGAAGGGGACTGAGGGCCGAATGAAAGGATATGACCTAACGATGTTATGATTGCCTGGTCCTTAGAGACACAGCAAACAAATTATAATCTCACTTTTCAAGGGTAAAATTTCGATTGCCTATTCATAATTATCATCACCAGTTTTTTTATCGTCCCACTGCTGGGCACAAGCCTCCTCTTGCATGGAGAAGGATTGATCTATAAGTACCATGCGAGCTTCTGCGGGTTGGTGATTTCAGAATTTAGAGTCCAGGATTCCTCGAGATGTTTTCCTTCACCTTTTAATCAGTCATTGGTGTCCAAAATATACTTAGAAAGTATATCTTTGATTGCCTATTGCAACTCGTAAATCTTATGCTGCTAATTATTTTTGGCGTAATTGAAAGCGTCAATTTAGGCAGAAAATAATTTGGCACTTGGTTTAGGAGTTATGCTGTTTTATTTTTCTATACCTAACATCGTTTTTTATTTTGTTGTTCATAGGCCCTCCCTGGGAGGGACGCAAAACACGTCAAAAAGCTGTCGAAACTTTTCCCAAATCATGTATGAAAAACCTGGTAGTTACTTGTAGTATCTACAAAATGAACAAAATCATCCAGACTACCTACTCCTGCGACAGTACAATCAATTAATTAAATTTTTTGCTTTTCGAAAAATTAAACAAAGTGATTCAAAACCAACGAACAAGACGTTATCAAAAGTTAAAGCAATGTCAGACGATCCTCTTATCAAAGTGTCATTGACAAATGTATCGATAAACTGTTTTATTATACTATAGTATATAGTAATGATTAAGATGTAATATGTGGTGTATTTCATTGGTTTAACTTTGTAAAGGAATGATCGATAGATCGGCATGTTTTAATATTGCGTCAGCTAAACTGTGAAGATTAAGCTGACCATAAAAAAAATAAGTTATTACTATATTATTTCGTCACCTCTGGATACGCAAATCTTAACACTTATTCCACTTAATATTTCTAAAACTGTCGATATTGCAAAAAAATATAATAAAATGGAAACTGACGCATCCAATAAGGCTAAAAGACAGACATTAATCAAAAATAGCAAAAATGCAAGCAATGCAATTCTAGCCGATAACTGGGTGCAATTGTGCACTCCGCAATAAATCAACAATTAAAAGCAATTACAACATAAATATAGATAGCAAACAATAGATAAACACTATCTTTCATTCACAAATGCACTTACAGCCAAGAAATTCATTGAGAATGCAAGAGAGTGCAGTATTTGTATATGAATGTAGTATTGCAATAAAATGCATAGTTGATAATGAAAGTGGGGTCAAGGGTATCACGTGTCACGCGGATGCATGGACGCTGATAAACGTAATGCAAGATATTGGAGGTGTTGTCGTTTTAGGGTTATCGACTGAATCCGCATTACATGACTTTTTATGTGAGATGTGGCTGTTCTTCGCTGTTTCCAACGCGTTCTGGGGAAATGTGTTTTCGTTTGGGATAAAGAATTTGGTTCAATAGGTTTTTATTTTTGAGCTGTTGAACACGACATTCTAATATGTAGTCTATAAAGTGGGTCACCGTTGTTGGACATCTTTGGCAGACGTTACGGGTATTCAGAAGCCGGCAATTTTTGACAACCAGGCCTTCCAAGGTGTGTCGGGTTGCCTAGGTAACTGGCTTTATTGAGATGAAGAGGGGGGGAAGACCAATACCATAAAAAAGAGGCAAGTGAATGTTAGAATAACAAACTTCAAGAAAACACGGAAGAGCAAAAATATTTCACCGACCGACAACGAAAAATTGATACGTCATTCTGAACTTATACTCATGCATGTCCTTCGCGATTATCTATACTTCTGGAAACAAAGATACAGGATTGAGACAAAGAAATAGCGATCTGAACAAAAACGGACAGCTCGCGTGATCGGAACCAATCGGCTCATTCATCGGCATGGAACCTACCTAACGTGGGAATTATTTTCGACAAGAAATAAAATGTCCTTACAAAAGTATTACTGAACTGGCTTCTGCCAGCGGTATCACCCGCGTCCCGTGGGGACTACTCGGCGCACCTGGATAAAAGGTAGCCTATAGCCTTCCTCAATAAATGGGCTATCTAACACTGAAATAATTTTTCAAATCGGACCAGTAGTTCCTGAGATTAGCGCGTTCAAACAAACAAACAAATTCTTCAGCTTTGTAATATTAGTATAGATTAGAAATCCTTAACCATAATATGCTAATTTACAAGTCAAAGAAAGACTACATTTGGTAATACTGCAACTCGCTATTAATATGCAAGTACGTATACTTGGTAGCATTAATTTTGTATAAGCAGACTATCATATTCCTTAAGTTGTTTATCAAAAGAGATGTTCGAGGTAGCCGAGCGTTGTGTGAGGAAAAAATCTTTCATTAGGTTTATACATTATTTTTCTGAAGGATAATAAGGAATTAGAGGCCTAGATGTTAATGAAGAACATGACCTATCTTTACGACATTTTAATTTAGATCCACTAAGTATCTTTGATGTGGAAGAGTGACCAATATACATAATAGCGTTGATCATAGTAAAGGCACTCTTAAAAGCAATTAATAAACAAACTATAAGTAACTTAATATTCAATGAAAATTAATGACTTTGTACAAGACACATGCAACCTAAATGATGACATAAGAACTATACTTAATTGATTTAAACTTATCTTGAAGTTATTTTTAGAATCACAATCATGGTCTCTGAGAGCGACTGCGAGTAAATTACGTAACATTAAAATATTGTTGTTGCTATAGTATTTATCATACTGCAAGCATGAGATAATTGAATACTTGATAGGTACCTAAATCTTAAATAAGTGAAGTTACTAAACTTATATTGATTGCCATTTTATAACTTGTTCCACCTTTACTATTTTTACAGTTAAACCTGTAAAGAGACGCACATTGCAGTATCTAGGTCATATTATGCGCAATGATGAAGTACATATTGCTACAACTGATAATGCAGGGGAAGATCCAAGGAAAAAGAACACTTGGGAGAAGAAGAACCTCGTGGCTCAAAATCTTAGAACTTGGTTCAACCTGAGCACTAGATCCCTATTCCACGCTGCAGTGTCCAGAGTCAAAATTGCCTTAATGATAGCCGACCTCCGGTAGGAGATGGCACCATAAGAAGGAGACAGTTAAACCTAAATAAAAGCTGGTAAAAAGATATAGAATCAACTTCACTTGCCCATTGAATTCTAAAACTATCAAGATTCTGCATCCGTATTTCATTTTGCTAAATCATCGTTTAAGTCTACCAACATAAATCATTAGCTTGTCATAGCCTGCATTTATTTTACCATCTTTCCATTCATCCATGGCATATTAAATTCACCAACTCCATTCTTCATTAATCACCATTAGTAGTCTAAACACGACACCGCCATCAAATTAACTTATGGTGTAACCACAGGAGTTGTACAAACGCCATCAGGTCAAACTACAAGAATCTGTCAAATTTTACCAATCGAACATTGATCTTCCACTGTTGTGATAAGGTTGAAAATCTATTGACGAACCTGTCTGTCTCCATTCATAATGACGGACGCAATGCACTCGGAATTATATCTTTCAGTTAATCGATACCTACGTAGGCGTTCATTCATGTCTACTACTAGTTGCGAGTAGTCGATTCGACCTTTGCGATCGATGCAATCATCATTATCTGCACGAGGGCTACCCACGTAAGGTTCATTCAGTTTGTTGGTACTACTAGCTAGTGAATTGGGTTTATCTGTTGTTGTTAGTTATTTGTTAACTTTGTTACTTTTGAGACATTATACCTTAATTTTGATGAGCACTCAAGTCGCTGACTACGCACTCAAGTTTTTACAAAAAAAAAAACAAAACCGACTTCACAAAAAAACACTGAAAGGGATAAAAAAATAAAACTTTTCACATGGCTCTAGAAGTCGGTGTCTGCAGGTCTGTTGAATGTGTTTATTTTGCCACCGACTTCTAGAGCCATGTGAAAAGTTTTATTTTTTTATCCCTTTCAGTGTTTTTTTTTTTTGTCGGTTTTGTTTTTTTTGTAAAAAGTTTTTTTATTTTATGCTTTTCAGTTTTCGGCTCTAAAATAAAACTATATCTTTAATACCCATACCCACCCACAGTGACAGTCGGGCCGACTGTTATAGTATCATCGACGTAAAAAAGCGTACGAAATTTGAAGAGTTCTCTCAATTTCTCCAGGATCCCATCATCAGATCCTGGTCTCCTTACCATGGGACCACCTGTGAAGAACACCCTTTCAAACAAAAAAAGAATTTTGAATATCGGTCCAGCCATCTTCGAGTAATCGGTGAACAATAATAAAAAAAAAAAAAAAAAAAAAAAAAATAAAAAAAAGATACGGTCGAATTGAGAACCTCCTCCTTTTTGGGAAGTCGGTTAAAAAAGACTTCACAAAGCACTAAAATTTTTCACATGGCTCTAGAAGTCGGTGTCTACAGGTCTGTTGACTGTGTTTATTTTGCCACCGATTTCCAGAGTCATGTGTTCATTGTCGGTTAATTGTCTTATTAACCTTCTCCCAAGTCTGACAAATACGATGCTGAAAACCGCATCAAAATCGGTTCAACCAAACGCGAGATAATCGCGCAAAAACATGCATTCTTTTTTTGAAGTACGTTAAAACGAAAGTCAGTTATACGATCATCCACAAGTGAAACCCATAGGTAACCCATAGCTAATAAGACTATAGGACGACAAATAAAAATTGCCACAGAAAACAAAACGACCACTCCAATACTTCCCGCGTAAAACCTTCACACATACACAACACACCCACACATTCATCCATCTGACATTCAGTTATCAATGTTATCAAACAGTGCAGCACAGACATGTGTTGTGACGTCACGCGACTATGAATGGGCCCACGCTACGCCCGGAGTATTTTGAGAGCTCCCCCAAAGAGTTACGTCACACAGTCTAGATTTGTACAAGAACTGGAATTCGTTTGTATAGCACTAATGATTGTGTTCGTGGGTGGTTTTTGTGAAGTTGATGTCAGAATTTTGGCAAAAACTTTAGTGGTATTACTTGAGAGTAACTTTAGATTGTCTTTTGTTAATTTATATTTTCAGTCGTGGATAAGGAAGGGAAGAAAATCTTTCTATTTTTCCAAAAAGTGATCTCCGATAATTGTTTGTACACACGCCAGCAGGTCAACCTACTTAAATCTGTAAATTTTTGCCAATCGAATATTAACCTTCCACTATTGTGAAAAGGTTGAAATTTGACAGATTGAGGTAGGCTGATATGTTGGCGTTTGAACTTAGAGTTTGTAAATCTGAAACATTTAAAATTTACTATTGACCCAAAAATTTTCATACACTAACGATTTTCTGGAAAACTGGTCCTTATAGGACTCATAATTCTTTCTCTACATTTTTCTGAGTAAATATATGGTTTGACGTATTGGGCTCGTTCAGACACGGCGGGAACCGCGCGATTTCAAAATTGCATGGAAATCGCGCGAGTCTTAATTGTATGAGTTATTAATTAATCGTTCAGACATAACCGCGCGGTTACCCCAACCCAACCGCCAGAAAAACGCGCGGTTTCCGTATGTCTGAACTAGGGCTTACTTTTTAAACTGCGGGTCAAACTGGTAGACAGTGTACGCCGGCGTTTCCATTCACTGTCAAGGCCTTTGTTGACCAAAGTTCATGGCAGTGCATTCGATACAAAACTGATTAATTTCATTTATAAATAAATACTGCGTTTTTGCTTCGAGTGTTTCATGTTTTGCGATGTGACGTAGTTTCTTGTATTATTGTAGAAATGATTGACAGACAGATTTAATAGTAGTTATTACAGTTTATTGTTGTGTAGACAAGTTTGCTGTGTTGCTTAACAAGCTAGTTAGCAGTCAACGTCATTGGAGTGAATAATATGTCAGATACAAAACTGCGGCAAAAAATTGCGCAAGATTACATACTTACAAGGAGGAAATTGTATTCGGTGCTTCAGGATACTTTGCCTAATTTTAGGGTCAGCAAAATTAATAGGATGTTAGAGGCTTCACATATCTGTTACTAAAAGATAAGTCCTGCACCTAATCTCTCTCCGGTGGTGTCGGATTGCCGTCCCATCAGGTTATGAGAGAGAGGGAATAGGGAGTGCACCTGTGTCTGCGCAAATGCTTGTGCACTATAATATGTCCTGCGCAGCTGGCTGATCTCCTTATATGAGAACAGCCGCCGTGGCCGACAATCGGCTAGGACTAAAAGAAATAAAAAAATAAATAATATACAAAACATATCCTAAGTTGATGACTTGTAATGTAAACATTCCTAAGAATTTTCTTTGAAATATAAGTATTTTTCTCCAAAACTAAAAAGAAAATAAAATTAATTCAGGTTTTTAAAGATTGAAGACTACAATTTTGGAATTTATCTAGACTGATAAGGCATTATGTGATGTAGTGACTAATTGAATCATGTACAGACGACAGCAGGTCAACGTATACGAATCTATCAAATATTAACCTACCGCCATTGCGATAAGGTTGAAAATCTACTGCAGAAATTTGACAAATTGTGGTAACTTGATGTCAGTACCATCTTTCAGTGACTAAACGTACCTATATTAATGTACTTTCCCATAGCTAGCGTGCGAGAAAGTATTAAAACATAGGTTCGGTACTTAGTGACACAATTTATATTTGGGGCCTCTCAGCGGGAGTACCTATACATACGTAATAACCAAAATATCATTGTATTTAGTCCGTTTATATTCATTATTACTCTCCTACTTAGTTAATTAGTCCGAAAATATAGTAGTACAGTACTTTCGTGCAATATTATATGGTGTTTTGTCACGCTAAGAGGCGAAATTACAATTTGTTGTAGATTTTTTTTGTAACTTTTTAATACTGACGTAATTGGGTATAATTATAAACTAAGGATATTTTAAAAGACTAAAATATTTAGTAAATATACCTGAAATAATACATGTTCACTTATAACAAAGTGTCCTAAATAATGAACTAAACGGCTTCAAAAATGATGTTGAAAATGTGTAATTGCTGCAGACAACATATTTTGTTCCCCCCAAAAAATACTCAGTAGTAAATAACATTTGAGAACATTTTGAAAAAAAAATAGACCAGACAGACAAAAAAATAAAAAGAGAAAATCTTTTGATTGCTTAAATAACCAATCCGTTAAAAATATAACATACAATTTTCTTTATAAAAACCTTTTTTTTATATACGCCATCGTTCATTAGCTGCTTCCCGCGGTTTCAACCGCGTCCCGGGGGAACTGCTTCCCCGTACCCGGACAAAATATAGCGTATGTTACTCGGGGACAGTGTGGCTTCCCAACAATGAAAGAATTTCTCAAATCGGTTCAGTAGTTTCGGGGCATTTAAACTAAAAAAAAATGTTTGTTTGTGGGTTAAATAATTTTTTTCTTCCGTTCACATTTCTCAATTCCGCTTGACGGCCTCTGACGTGGAATTGTATACGACTGCTACTGAGTAGCATTCGAGGCCGCCGGCTTTACGTGCCCTCCCAGGCACGGGGGTGTAACACCGCCAACTTCCAAACTCCAGGGTGCTCTGTGAAAGTTTCTAAAACCCACGAAGCGATTTCTGCCTGACCCGGGAATAGAACCCGAGACCCGTGCACGCCAGTCGCGTTATGCGACCACTAGACGAACGAGGCTTTGTAGTATAACGTTTGAAATAAAATTAGTAACGGTAATTATAATTGCGCGGTAACAACGCCCCGGTTGTGGGCGGGCGGCGCGTGGGCGGATTAGGACCAACACCAAAACTGTGGAGTTCATATTTAAATATTATCTAACTAGCTGATTCCTGTGGTTTCATTCATGTCCCGAGGGTGATACTTCACGCCCTGGATAAATAGTTAACCTTCTCGGAAGTACCTTAAATCACCTATTCCTATAAACAAAATTTCGTCGCAATCGGTTCAGCCGTTTTACCGTGAAAATGTAACAAACAAACTCACTTCCTTATGTTGTTTATTAATGTTATAGAACAGAAAATTAAAGTTTTTCCAACTGTGGCCTTTTTTCAAATTCAGAAAAATATTTTAGGCTCAAAAAAGTCTGTTATCAAAGCATGGAATGAAAATGGGCGCTCTTTTATTATTTTTATACTTTTAGTTTTTGCTTTTTTAGGAAATATCAATCTGTAGATTTATTTAATGAAGTTTTGAAACATCAGTCATTGACATTTAGCTCTCTGCTTACCATATTGTAATTAAACAGATTGATAATTTACTAGATATATGTGTATTTCTTAAAGTTTATTTCAGTTACTTTGGACGGTATTATATAAATAAGTAGGCATAGTATGAAATATGATTCCTCCTCATGAGAATAAGACTCGCTCCTTGTAAATGTGCAACTAGCTTGAAAGATCTTTTATAGGCCTATTTGCTTTTTTTTAAGTTTGAGTGAGTTTTTAATCACCTATCTCTATCTCCAGGGGATCTACCTTGGTGCAAAATTTTATTCAAATTGTTTTTACGAGAATTCTAAATCAGGATATGCTGTGGGGTCTCACAAACTATGAAATTACTTACATACATTATTTTCTACGGTCTCTTATAAAGTCAAAAATCCAACTTTGGTTTCTAGAAACCGTCGATCGCTAACGGTTTGAACTGATTTTCAACTTTAGTGGGAAGTAAGTACTTTCTTACAAGTGTTTCAATATAAGTGTTCTACGAAAATGCTTTAATTATTAAATTCTATCACCTTGAACACTGGTTTGTTGAAGTTGTTCTAATATTATATTCCAGGAATACAAACAAATACATTATTGTGTACGTTAATATCTTTAGTTTAGTATTACCTTGTACTGTTAAGACGCTGAGTAAAGGTCTCTAAAAGGCAAACAAGAGGCGTTGTTGGCCATATTCACTTGGAATTTTCTTTAAGTACTTCACATCTCTCATGAAGCTTCGATATTATAGTACACAGATAAATATGCGATTTTTTCATCGCTGCCAATTCATTCATCTAAATCTATGCTAATATTTTAAAGCTGAAGAGTTTCTTTGTTTGTTTGATAGAACGCGCTAATCTCAGGAACTACAGGTCCGATTTGATAAATTATTGAGGAAGGCTATAGGCTAGTTTTTAT
The DNA here is from genome assembly GCA_002382865.2 of Heliothis virescens. Lineage (NCBI taxonomy): Eukaryota > Metazoa > Arthropoda > Insecta > Lepidoptera > Noctuidae > Heliothis > Heliothis virescens. The sequence goes on along the minus strand of NWSH02000612.1, from coordinate 13,834,644 downwards.
CCGGGTGCGCCGAAGAGTTCCCACGGGTCGCGCCTGAAACCGCTGACAGAAGCTAGTTATATTATAAAGCTGAAGAGTTTGTTTGTTTGAGCGCATTTATCTCTAATTTGAAAAAATATTTCTGTGGAAGAATAGTCCATCCCACCAAAAACATTCTGTAAAAAACTAGCCAATTCTCGCTGAAGCTGCTTGTTTATCTCTAAAAAGTAATGAAATCTAGACAAAGTCGTGCTGAGTCTAAGGATTCTTACTGCGGTTTCTTTACTATTATTATAGTTAATGCTATATGACTGGCCGTTGATCATTCTTTATACGTTAGTGAGTACAAGTCAACGGCCAGTCATATAGCATTAACTATAATATTAATAAAGAAATCGCCGTAAGAATCCTTAGACTCAGCACGACTTTGTCTAGATTTCATTACTTTTATAGAGTATAAACAAGCAGCTTCAGCGAGAATTGGCTAGTTTTTTACAGAATGTTTTTGGTGGGATTTCACTTCTTTTTGTAGAAACGTGAGCTTATTGATATCTTCCTAAGGCGTTATGTTGATTCCTCTAATAGTTTGGTTGGGCTTTTGTGTTTTCTAATCAGGATCACCAGGTACTCAGATCTTCGATTATCCTAGTTTTTATAGTTTTCCTTATATATGGTCATTAAATCCTAACTCTGTTTCCAAATTTCAGCTCTCTGACTTTATTGGAAGTACTAGTTTCTATTTTGATGATCATGGAGTGAGTGAGTGTCGAAAATACGAAACTTTGATTTCGCCTTAACTTCGAAATTAAATGACCTACAGACTTGAAATTCTGGGTTTTACGTATGTGATTATAGCTATCTGGATGATGAAAATTTCAGCGTTCTAGTATTATCAGAGGTTCTCAAACAGAGGCCTGAAAATGCGTCGAAATGGTTCCAGAAAGGATGGTACGGCAGTTTTTGCTTTGCGCTCGACTTGGCGGGGGCACTGCCGTGCCCCCAAATCTATTGAGAAAGACTAACAATAAGCTCTTTTTGACGAGTGCGGGAGAGAGTCCTGAAGACGCAAATAGAACCACTGAGAACAGCAATTCATTAATAATTTTCCCTCCATACTAACCAAAAACTACAAAAAACCCTAGCAGTTCAAAGTTTTTCCCGCTTACAGTATAACGCCTTTCAGTCTAGTTATCAGCTTAGTGACGTCACAATATGGACAGTAACGTAATTCGGGCCTCTTGACATTTAACACGGTAATTTTTTTCCATTTTTGCGAATATTTTTGTGGATAATTAGGGTTCCTTACCTAGCCAAAGGGTAAAATATTACTTAGTGTTACCAGAGCCGTATCTCAAGAACCGTGACAGCCAGATAGTTGATGATGTTTCATTGTTGCTAATAAACTGAAAACTAGAAAAAAAAATAATTTTAAAACACAGGTTTTACATACGATCTCCTACTTAATAAAATAATCTCACTACATCCAAGAATAGCCTTAGCCCCACAAAAATACACCGCGGAAGTAATTAGCCGACTAAGCACTCAAGACA
>NWSH02000612.1:13818380-13831647 GCA_002382865.2 Heliothis virescens | reverse complement strand
AACTACAGGTCCGATTTGATAAATTATTGAGGAAGGCTATAGGCTAGTTTTTATCCGGGTGCGCCGAAGAGTTCCCACGGGTCGCGCCTGAAACCGCTGACAGAAGCTAGTTATATTATAAAGCTGAAGAGTTTGTTTGTTTGAGCGCATTTATCTTAATTTGAAAAAAATATTCTGTGGAAGAATAGTCCATCCCACCAAAAACATTCTGTAAAAAACTAGCCAATTCTCGCTGAAGCTGCTTGTTTATCTCTAAAAAGTAATGAAATCTAGACAAAGTCGTGCTGAGTCTAAGATTCTTACTGCGGTTTCTTTACTATTATTATAGTTAATGCTATATGACTGGCCGTTGATCATTCTTTATACGTTAGTGAGTACAAGTCAACGGCCAGTCATATAACATTAACTATATTAATAAAGAAATCGCCGTAAGAATCCTTAGACTCAGCACGACTTTGTCTAGATTTCATTACTTTTTAGAGATAAACAAGCAGCTTCAGCGAGAATTGGCTAGTTTTTTACAGAATGTTTTTGGTGGGATTTCACTTCTTTTTGTAGAAACGTGAGCTTATTGATATCTTCCTAAGGCGTTATGTTGATTCCTCTAATAGTTTGGTTGGCTTTTGTGTTTTCTAATCAGGATCACCAGGTACTCCAGATCTTCGATTATCCTAGTTTTTATAGTTTTCCTTATATATGGTCATTAAATCCTAACTCTGTTCCAAATTTCAGCTCTCTGACTTTATTGGAAGTACTAGTTCTATTTTGATGATCATGAGTGAGTGAGTGTCGAAAATACGAAACTTTGATTTCGCTTAACTTCGAAATTAAATGACCTACAGACTTGAAATTCTGGGTTTTACGTATGTGATTATAGCTTACTGGATGATGAAAATTTCAGCGTTCTAGTATTATCCAGAGGTTCTCAAACAGAGGCCTGAAAATGCGTCGAAATGGTTCCAGTAAAGGATGGTACGGCAGTTTTTGCTTTGCGCTCGACTTGGCGGGGGCACTGCCGTGCCCCCAAATCTATTGAGAAAGACTAACAATAAGCTCTTTTTGACCGAGTGCGGGAAGATGAGTCCTGAAGACGCAAATAGAACCACTGAGAACAGCAAATTCATTAATAATTTTCCCTCCATACTAACCAAAAACTACAAAAAACCCATAGCAGTTCAAAGTTTTCCCGCTTACAGTATAACGCCCTTTCAGTCTAGTTATCAGCTTAGTGACGTCACAATATGACGTAACGATAATTCGGGCCTCTTGAACATTTAACACGGTAATTTTTTTCATTTTTTGCAATTTTTTGTGGATAATTAGGGTTCCTTACCTAGCCAAAGGGTAAAATATTACTTAGTGTTACCAGGCCGTATCTCAAGAACCGTGACAGCCAGATAGTTGATGATGTTTCATTGTTGCCTAATAAACTGAAAACTAGAAAAAAAAATAATTTTAAAACACAGGTTTTACATACGATCTCCTACTTAATAAAATAATCTCACTACATCCAAGAATAGCCTTAGCCCCAACAAAATACACCGCGGTAAGTAATTAGCCGACTAAGCACTAAGACAATTAGTTAATAGGTTACACCCGGAGTGGGCCAGACAGGTTACAGGCTAGGTTACAATTTAATCCGTTTACTGGAATTACTGTCTAATATTACTGAAAACTACACTGAGCATGATTTCGTGTACTTACATTATGAAGACTTCATATTATTTATTAATCTATACTTAATATTATAAAGCTGAAGAGTTTGTTTGTTTGTTTGGTCCGATCTGAATAATTCTTTCAGTTTTAGATAGCCTGTTTATCGAGGAAGGCTGTAGGGTACTTTTTATCCGGGTGCGCGGAGTAGTTCCCATGGGTCGCGGGTGAAACCGCTGGCGGAATCTAGTGAAATATGTAATTGCTTCCATTGTTTACTGAACCTGGATAAATATATTTTTTTATAAGTTTCTCTTTCACTTTAAATCTACTGGATATACTTTGATGAAACTTGACAATAACATAGCTGATTTATCAGAATAACAAATAGGCTACTTCTTATCTTTGAATTTCAACTTATTCAGAATCAAATAATTATAAACAGTCTACTTAAAATCCGGTCACGTATCAACTAGTTCTTTCCTCAAAACAGTTAACCCTACCACTCGCTCAAAGACGCCGCCAAGAAAAATGAATGGCGTTCAATTCGGGACATAGCAACAAAAATGTCGATAGCCAGTCTGGCAGACCCCAGTAAATCACAAAGGTAGGTCAGGGTACATCGCAAAAACTGAACAAAGAGACTACAACCAGTCCTGACCTCCAGACGGCGGCCATTTTGTTCCGAGGGTTGTCAGTCACTTGTTGAGGCGGCGGGTTGAATGATGACGCTATCGTGAACACCCCTGTCCTTTATATGCCACATTCATTTTGGAACTTTTTGATACGTTATTGCGGTAATGTGATGAAATATTTTTTTGGTAAAAGATTTAGTTTCTGTAGTTGGGTTTGAGCTGTAAATAACTCTATAGCTTACCTCTATTCTATAGTACAGAGATGGCAAACCAATGGCACGCGTGCCCATAGTGGCACGCAGAAAAATGATTTGGGCAGGCTATTAGTTTGCATCTAAAATATTGCAGTTAAAATGATCTACTAATTGTTTGTCGCGTATTAACCGTCACCTTCCCACATTCAGATAAAATAGAGATAAAAAAATATTTAGTGACTCTAGGCACTATCTGCTTGAAGGCACTCTATTATTACATTGATTTTTTTCAAGGAATTTGGCACGTAACCCAATAATGGTTCGCCGTCTCTGCTAAAGTACCTAATATCATTAATGCGAATATTACAAAGCTGAAGAGTTTCCTTGTTTGCTTAACGTTCTGGTCCGGTTTGAAAAATTATTTCGGCCTATTTACCAAGGACGGATATTGCCTACGTTTTATCCGAGTGCTTGAAGCAGTTCCTACAGGGCCGGATAAAACTGCAGGCATAACCTAATTACTAAAGATTTAAGATATAAGAAAGGAATTTGGTCTTTGGATAGAATTTTATAACGTTTACCTTACTCACGTTACGTTTCTCGACTACAATTTTTAACAAACATCGTAACAGTCACAGACATTTAATGCTCTTAGCGTGAAGCCATGAACTAGCTTCGTATCTCTCAACGTAAGTCATCAATTTAATGTATGTAAAGCCAGACTCAAAACAAATATTGTTGAGGTATTCAAGCAGCCAGTTCTTTACAAAATGTTTCCTCATTAAACTTTGTGACAAAAACTCTTGACATTATTCAGTAGCAAGAATAAATTCGTGCTAATAAATGTATGATGACCTTTACTCTGTCTCAGCAGGGTACATGGTAGACAACTAATGGCGTATATATTAAAATTTGCCAATCAACAGACGACAAAATCATCTCGAAAGAAATCTAAGATTTTAAAATAGAATTGAATTATTTTGCAATGAATTAAATAGTATACATTATATTCTCACAAATGCAGGTAAACCATATATGTGTGCGTAACTTTACATGCACATCGTCTTTGTATGACTCGGCGACTCGACCAATACTGAGCGCTCCTAACCTTACGCACACAAAGACAATGTGCATGTACATTCACACACACACGTATGACTCAACCACATGAATGAGATAAGACATCAATACCATTTCCTGTGTCTGGGTGATTTTATTATTCAATATTAATAAAGAACAGGGTTTTATCAGACCCCTCAATGTCTAGGACGAGTGGTCAATCCAGACTGGATACTTAATTCAAAGTTTCAATTGAAGAACCAGTTTTATATACACATTTTGAAACATCCGCCTAGCCTTTTCTCTATTGAAGACAATGGCAATTTGTCTAGAAGGGTTCAAGACCCGAGAAATTCGATTCTCGTTATATCAATTCCATAAATTAACTTCACAACTCAATCGATTAGCGAAACTGTTAGCTACTTAGTAACGACCCTTCAGGCTGAATTCAGTCACCATTAATTCAATGTAGACAAATAACTTAGTACTTTTGTTCGTCTACATAGTTTGGGTCTAGCCTCAGGATATTGGTGTTGCTAACAGTTTGTTGATCAGAGGTTTAACCTCGTTATACGCTGTAGGGTAAATACTTTCATTAGAAACGATTTTTGGGATGTTAGTAGCAGGCCTACAGTTGGTATAATGTTATAATCACCTTGTATGTAATTACATAATTATATATGCACTGTAAACACTTGGACATCTTAAAGACTATAATCAACATTGTTGTACCTATTAATACACTCATACCCCTTAATTTTGTTGTGGGAGAAGAATATATTAGTGACATTTAAGTAACGCCGTAGTAAGTTTCACCGGAATCGCGTAAAATCAGCAAATAACTTTAAAATAATATCCAATATACTTGCACTATGTATGAGTAAAAATAATAGTTAGTTAAATATTACAATTTTAAGTCCTAATGAAACAAAATTGAGTTGCAAGTTTCCCACTTATTACATACAAGTTAATTAAAGCTTGTAACGTATGTTTTCATAATAACTGCTAATATTAAACATTAACTTATCTAAAGCTTTGTCCTACAATAATAATAAACTAGCTAAACCAATGTTAATAAGTTCGTAGAATTACTTTATGGTAGAAGTTCTCTATTAGCATACGTATGTAGTTCCAAGGATTTTACTATATGCGGCTAATATTTACTACAATAATGTTCTTTGAAAACATTATTTGCTTAATTTATACACGGATACAGGGAAACGGTATTGCGTCAAGTAAACTCGATGGTGTTAGCAAAGGGCATTTGCCAGGATCTGCAAGCCTTCAAGGTTTATATTCATATTCATTTATTTGCTTTTCCACAATATAGTATATGCTAATGTTGATCGAAAATCTATCTTGTAGTAGGTACATATAATTTAAGTTCTGAAAAAGTATTTTTTTAAACACGTCGTCAAGTCACAAAATGTCGAACGTTTGAACTACGAACATCATACGGAATTTTGGGTTTATAATCTGTCGGTCACTTGATACCTGTCGCGAGTTTATAAATTTTTCCCCATACAAAAAGTACTCAGCGCCGTTAAAGAAGTTTTCAAAAATCATCACGAATCATCATTGTCTTATTCTCATTAGTTCAGCTTTTCAAGATACCCTATTAACTGCAAGTCTAGATGAAAATAAACGGACGAAATAATGAATGATTAATTCTCACCCCACTAAAGAGCTTACTTCGAACTTTGCTAAACTAGTTAGTGCTGGCAAACTGCCTTAAATAGAACTACTTCATCAACTTCTGACCTACTCATTATATTCAGCTGAAAGTTAGTTCGGAGTTTTGACAACCTATTCAGTTAACTGATTTTGGAAGAGCATATTTTTGGTGGTGAAATTAAGTGTACGGTGGAAATCAGTCATAATTTTATTATTGTAAGGCATAGATAGGTCAAATTAGTCAGGGTTGATCTACATTTATCAAGGATGTTCTATGGATGGGTTAATGGGACTTAGTGGTTGGAAAACCGAGTTTGGTTGTAGCCGATTTTACTGAAAGATATCCTTATTACAGAAGTATCAGTTTTTTCTCATTAGAAAGAAAATACTGCTCATTCTTATTCAAACATATATGAAATACTAGCTTCCGCCAGCGGTTTCACCCGCTCTCCCGTGGGAACTTCTGCGCGCACCCGGATAAAAAGTAAACCTATAACCTTCCCCGATAAATGGCCTATCTAACACTGAAAGAATTTTTCAAATCGGACCAGTAGATCCTGAGATTAGCGCGTTCAAACAAACAAACAAACTCTTCAGCTTTATAATATTGGTATAGATAAAACAAACGTATTAAAACATGTTAAATTTTTGTAACGGAAACCAACAAGTCAAAGTACTTCCTAACATAAGGAGTATTTTCATGACGTCAACGAAAAATACATAATTCATACTAATATAACAATCTTTGACATAACGACGTATATTCTTTATTCTTACAACGTAAATAACACCTTATTTCAGGACTATAGAGTTGAATATCCTTTAATTGCAAATGGAGTACTGGTAAAAGTTAATTTGTGTACAATAAAAATGGCAGAATTATGGAATTCCAGTAATAGGATATGATTTAACAATATCGAGTGTTAATTTACAGGGAGTCAGGAATTAGCAATATCGCGAAATATGAACTTTGTTTCATATAGTTTCAAAACGTTGTTTCTAAGAGAAATGTTAGGTTTTGTTGCTAACTAAGACAATACTTATGTCCTATTGGAACATTATGATATTACACTTACGGCTGAAGATTTTGATTCATTGTTTGAACATGCTAATCTCAAGAACAGAGGTAAGGTCAGATTAGAAAATTTTAATGTTAAATAGCCCCTTTATCGAGGAAGGTCGCCTTTTATCCAGGTACGTGGAGTAGTTTCCACGGGACGCGGGCGAAATCAGTGGCGGAAGCTAGTTTTTTGTGTTTTTTGACTATTGCGGCAGTCGTTACTGACAAACCTATTTGTTAATAGCTGTATTTCGGCAAGAGATGATTATTGGGGGGTTTATATAGGAATTAAAAAAATGTATTCTTGCCACCATCCTTATATGTATGTATGGTAATTTTTTCGCGGGTTTTATCTTTATTTACATACTCACTTATCGCTTAGGGTTTTACGTTCCCATTACGGTTAGGGAAGGAAAGTCTAGTTCGTTACAAACAACACATGTACGACCTTCATCGGTTCATTTAATTCAGTTAAAAATTATATTATCGTACATGCCTCTAACCGCATCCGTTGTAAGATTTCGTCAACAAGTCCTGTACCCGAAGGGAAAACGGCAAACCATTACTTAGATATCGCTGTCCGTCTGTCCGTCAGTTCGTTGGTCTATCACCAGGATGAATCTAATGCAACGTTATAGTTATAAAGTTGATGGTAGATTTCACAGATTCTTCGAGGGTGACCCCGACTTGCACTTGCCGATTTTTCAAATTAAAAACCATAAAACAAAACCTTTTTGCTGCTAGTGCAGGCCCTGGAGGTAGTTGAGTGTGCAAAAACCGAGCACCGCATTCCACCAATGGATTTGTGTTAAGGATAGCTTATAGATTAATAATCCGAATCTTGCCGGATAATATTTTGGTGCAATTTTTTTTTTACCCTTTCCTAATAACCCTTAAGGAAATCAATGGAATACATGGAATGAAGTCATTTTCATGATGTTTATGTCAAAATTTATAGATTCTGCTATTGATAAAAGTGATAATCGGTTGTTCAATGGTATAAAAAAGAAAAAAAAAACAAAAAAAAAAACATTTTTTTCTATCTTCTATACTTATAATGAATCTTTAGAGAGGTCAATTCTGTACCTGCATGAAATGTATTTCCAAAATAACTATCAGGGGGTGATTAGGGATCGATACTGATGCTAAAAATGCAATGAGTTGATTTTTTATCCGTCTGTCTCTCTGTCTATCTATCTGTTTGTCTGTTTGTATAACCGTTATAGAAACAAAATCTACTCGACGGATTTTAACGAAACTTGATACATTTAATTATTCGTCAAACTCCTGACATGGTTATAGTATACTTTTCATCTCGCTACAATCTATAGGAGCAGAGCAGTAAAGGGAAATATCTTTGATTGTGACGACCCGTTGTCGCTGGCATAAGCGACATGATCCGCGAAGGAAGTCGCTGGCAGAAACTAGTTAATTATAAAATACACAATCGAAGAAAAAGGATTTAAATAGCCATATGTTCAAGCAAGACAAATTAGTTACTAATTTTAATTTTGACAGTCATTATTAATGCATTTACACAATGGAATACAAACTATTTGTGACTTTATACAAGTGCACGACATTGTTCGACAATTAGCCAGACATTTACATTTAGGTGGTAGTATCGCACCCACTTACAGCATGTAATGCTGGCACAATATTAGGTACATATGCTGTCACCCAGGGATTTCAGATTTCACCCAGGGAACAATGTCGTGCACTTGTAAAAAGTCACAATAGTTTGTATTCCATTGTGTAAATGCATTAATAATGACTGTCAAAATAAAAATTAGTAAGTAACTAATTTGTCTTGCCTGAACATATGGCTATTTAAATCCTTTTTCTTCGATTATGTATTTTATAATTAACTAGTTTCTGCCAGCGACTTTGTTCGCGGATCATGTCGCTTATGCCAGCGACAACGGGTCGTCATAATCAAAGATATTTCCCTTTACTGCTCTGCTCCTATAGATTGTAGCGTGATGAAAAGTATACTATAACCATGTCAGGAGTTTGACGAATAATTAAATGTATCAAGTTTCGTTAAAATCCGTCGAGTAGATTTTGTTTCTATAACGGTTATACAAACAGACAAACAGATAGATAGACAGAGAGACAGACGGATAAAAAATCAACTCATTGCATTTTTAGCATCAGTATCGATCCCTAATCACCCCCTGATAGTTATTTTGGAAATACATTTCATGCAGGTACAGAATTGACCTCTCTAAAGATTCATTATAAGTATAGAAGATAGAAAAAAATGTTTTTTTTTTTTTTTTTTTTTTACCATTGAACAACCGATTATCACTTTTATCAATAGCAGAATCTATAAATTTTGACATAAACATCATGAAAATGACTTCATTCCATGTATTCCATTGATTTCCTTAAGGGTTATTAGGAAAGGGTAAAAAAAAAATTGCACCAAAATATTATCCGGCAAGATTCGGATTATTAATCTATAAGCTATCCTTAACACAAATCCATTGGTGGAATGCGGTGCTCGGTTTTTGCACACTCAACTACCTCCAGGGCCTGCACTATGCTGAAAATATTTTGAAACGAAAAATTATTGAAATTCATGAGAAAAAAACACCATTGAGAAGCAAACCACTACCATAAGATACTAGCACATTAACTTGTAAATCTGTCAAACTTCTTCAATAGATTTTCAACCTTATCACAATAGTGAAAGGTTTATTAATGTTCGATTGGTAGAATTTGACAGATTCGGATCAGTTGACCTGTCTGTACAGTACCTTTTTTATCGATGGGAATCATCAGTATGACCCCTCCCGCTGTGGGTGACAGCGGGTGGGAGTGTTAGACTTTTACTGACTAAAACCCACCGTGTTCCTTCGGGAGCCCTTTGAGTGCCAGGGCCGCGGTAACTCTTTCGAGCAACCCGCAGCCCGCCTGTTCATCTAACAGCAAAACAAACACCATAGGTACAGTCAGCTCATTTATCCTTAAGGTCATAAGTCATTGATATCCTATCAACTGCTTGTCGGGTTTCCCCTAACACCATGGGTTCCATACCCACGATAAAAGCAGGATGATTGTGGTCCTATATCAAGTAGTAGTTTCCGCTCATAAAGTCCGCGATAATGGTACTAATTGGGTGATGTGAACCAAGTTTAAATAAAACAGTTCATTAAGGAATGGCGACCCGTGTTATGGTTGTTACTATGAGGAAAACTTCAAGGGTTTTTCCCAAAGAACTACGTTTAGAAGAAGTTGTTTTAATTGTGTTAAAGGTATTTATTTTAAAATATTGTGCTTGTTTTATTTACAGGGTGTTGATAAAGGAAAGAATATCCTTGTTTATTTTTAGAAGTAACATAAAGTGATCGTAGTTGTGTAAATAGATTTTCATTGTTTTTTCTACTTCTTATTAATATCATAAACTTAAAAGTTTTTATGTGTATTGATGGATGTTTGTTCTTCTCTGATACAAAAACTACTGAATGGATTTGATGGAACTTGGTAGTAAAGTAACTTATATATCTGAATATTACAGACGCTACTTTTTATCCGTGTGCGCAGAGTAGTTCCCACAAGATGCGGGTGATACCGCTGGCGAAAGTTGTTCTTTTAAAAGAAGTGCAGCTGTACCTCTAGTAATAAAACAATGTACATAAACACATAATCTAAATATACAAAACTCAAAGGTGACTGACGGACATAATGATCTATCAACGCACAGCCCAAACCACTGAAGGAATCAGGCTGAAATTTGGCATGCAGGTAGATGTTATGAGGGAGGCTTCCGCTTAGAAAGGATCTCCCGAAATTCCCACGGGAACGAAAAAAACGGGATTTTAAGTTTAGCGCGGTCGAAGCCGCTGGCAGAAGCTAGTTATACATATTACTATAACGTACCTGTAATGTTTACTAACAAGCCAAAAGTAAATATGGCGGACTACAAATAAATGTTCTAAAAATAAGACAAGACTATTTATGTGTTGGCGTCAAAAAATATTAATATCGTCTTACGTGTAATTAGTTGTTTATTTGTAAACATTCGAATCAATGAAGTATATTTAGGAAATAAAGCTAAGATGAATTTGTTTCTATTTGTGTACTTTGTTAGGTAATAAGGTGATTTTATACGGAATATTTCTTTGGTAAAATATTTATTTGACTTCTGTTTTATCGTTGTGATACATTATTTATTTTATTTTTTAACGTGAAATATTTCTATAAAGAAAAATAACACCTTTTTTCGGCTTCCATCGTTCTGTGAAATATAGGTAAATTGTTACTTACTGAAAATAATAACGTGCTGGTTAAAGAAAGCACTTTACTTTTAATGAACTGTGCGTCTTATGATTGAAGGGTTCATATTTCAAAGGAACAATGATTGCACACACATATCTATGTTAATATTATTAAACTGAAGAATTTGTTTGTTTGAACGCGCTAATCTCAGGAACTACTGGTCCGATTTGAAAAATTATTTCAGTGTTAGATAGCCCATTTATCTAGGAAGGCTATAGATTACTTTTTATCCGGGTGCGCCGAGAAGTTCCCACGAGACGCGGGTGAAACCGCTGGCAGAAGCTAGTCCTTTATAGAACCTGAAAGTATCTAACAAATATTCTTAAGATTCTTTTAATTATTTATTATTTTTTCTTTAAATTATTCTACTAATATTATAAATGGGAAAGTTTGTATGTTTTTTACACCTTCACGCAAAAACTCCTGGACAGATTTCGATGTAACTCAGTAATATAGCTTATATATTAGAATGACATACAGTCTACTTTTACCTTGGTACGGGAATTAGTTCCCTTGGAAAAGCGGGTGAAACCGCTGGCGGAATCTTGTACATGTTGGATTAAGTAGGACGTACACCTTTTAATCTAACAACTAATTAATACACCAAACAAATTACAACGCCCAAAATCGGCAAAAAGAGCAGAAAAAAAAGCATTACAAGAGCAGAATTTAAAATGGCAACGATCAAAACATACCGATTGCGGGTAGGCCATCGACCCACCTATTGAGTAATACATACACATATAATATATGCTGTGCATGCTTTCGGCAAACAAGTCCGAATACTTGAAATTCTTCGCGAACTGGTATTTCGACTTTGGCACTAAAAAACGCGGGCAAGCGTGAGTTGGGGCGTAATGATTATATTCCTTATATGGTGTGCATCCATCATGATTTCATCATTGCACGGAATTTGGATAGGCATTTATTTATGATGATATGATATGTTGTCCCGGATGCCTTGATTTGTAACTGCATTAAGCGACTTTGCCCTTAATGGTTTAAAATGTGAAAGAATGAATAGCACCGGGATTTCAAATGACAGTTGCCAAAACTATATTTAGAGAAGAAACCTATGAAGGACTGAAGCTGTTCTCACTTCCCGAGGTACCTTCTTCCCGCTATCAGTAAAAAGTAGCTTGTGTTTTATTTTTCAGACCAAAGAAACTATGGAAGGATTGTGAGAAAATCCATAAGGCTTGGAAGAATGTAACTTGTGAGACGACGTCAGATAGAAGAGTATGGAAGAAGAAAACATGCTGGGCCGGCCCCAAATAAATTGGGATAAGAGCAAGAAGATGATGATGTTTTTTTTCAGGCTCTAGACTATTTATGTTCAAAATTGCATTTATGTCAGATCAATAGTTTTGGCTGAAAAGCGCGACAGACAGGCAAACAAAGTTATTAGTAAGCATTTGTCTCTGGATTACAATACGGCAAACAACACCTCTTTTTTTAAGGCTTTTTGTAATCTCAAAGGTTTTCAGAAAGAGAAGTGGTGTATCTGTTGAAATCTCTTTAATATCTTATGACCAAAACTGAAGCCATATACCTATAAACTATAGAACACGCCTCAAGTTTTAGACAGTTTTCTAGACTTATCCACGGTACCCTAATGTAGCGATTTTTTTTAATTCAGAACCGGAACGTACTAATGATGTGTGGAATTTTCCTATGGTGTTCAATTTGATTATCCAAATATCATTTGATAAAACTTGTCCTCATTTAAGAACTAGCTCTTTCCTGCGGTCTCTTTCTTTCTTTTTACCAAGAGTATTGGAGCCTTTTTGTAAAAAAGTCTGGCACATCCACCTATATTGGCATTTACTATTATTTAGATGAGTTTTTGTTTCTTGAGCTCAATCCTTCTCTGGAGGCCTGGGGGGTGATTTCCTAACGCAAAACATCTTTACAGCCAATAAATCATCGTTGCAAAATCTATAAGTGCGCGATCGCAGCGCTTCAACGATGTTGACGGCGCGACATAGAACTAAAATATGGTTCCAAATGTATGAAAAATCATCCTCGCCTTCGACGACAACGACGACTTCGCCTTCGATTTTATCCTTCAAACCGAAAAGCTTGTCATTTGTGAGGTCGTCGTTGTTGTCATCTATGATGTGTCAGTTAGAGAATCGCATGGCAGTTCCCAGCAGTAGGACGATAAAAAGGCTGATAATGATTTGTTTGTTACCCTTTCTCAGCAAAACTAACCAAATACGCGCGACAAATAACACCAGTGTGAAAGCCTTGTTACGCTAAACCCGGGAACGCTCATTAACCGACTTCAAAAAAAAGGAGGAGGTTCTCAAGTCGACCGTTTTTTTTTTATTTTTTTTTTATGTTTTTTTTTTGTCTTTGTTACTCGATTTCTCGAAGACGCCTGGACGGATTTGGAAAATTCTTTCTTTATATGAAAGAGTATACTCGCAGTTGGGTCCCATTGTCACCAGGTCAGGATCTGATGGTGGAAACCCTGAGAAATCGAGAGAACTCTTCAAATTTCATACGCTTTTCTATGTCGATGATACTATTACAGGACCGACTGTCACTGTGGGTGGGTATGGGTATTAAAGATATTATAGTTTTAGGCCCGAATACTGAAAAGCATAAAATAAAAATCTTTTTACAAAAAAACAAAACCGACTTCACAAAAATACACTGAAAGGGATAAAATAAAACTTTTCACATGGCTCTAGAAGTCGGTG
>NWSH02000612.1:13794731-13810818 GCA_002382865.2 Heliothis virescens | reverse complement strand
ATGCAACGTCATGAAAATGCTTTAAAATCACTGATCTAGAATATGTAGGATGAATTATAAAAGATTTTCCTGTCTCAGAAACAAGAAATTGAAACAAGTTTACGCAAACTAAACTTATTTATTAAGAAAAATGACCTGCAACTGGCGTTTCCTTACATTGAAATTTCTTTGCATATGTTTTTTTGTACTGTAGTAAGTTAGTAACGAATTGTAGAGCAGAACGCTCATTCTGGATTATAAAATATTTAAACTACGTTAAAAAAATTACTGCAAACACGNAACGTTATAAGGGCTGAATGCGCTTTATTTCCCAATTTAGGCATTTTGTGATTTGGACAAACTGCGGCAATTTGCATCTAAATCTTAATCAATTTGCATCTTAGTCCTATCCGATTTTAATTATGAAAGTGAAAAAACATATTGTGTACATTTGAAATATGAAAAATGCAACGTCATGAAAATGCTTTAAAATCACTGATCTAGAATATGTAGGATGAATTATAAAAGATTTTCCTGTCTCAGAAACAAGAAATTGAAACAAGTTTACGCAAACTAAACTTATTTATTAAGAAAAATGACCTGCAACTGGCGTTTCCTTACATTGAAATTTCTTTGCATATGTTTTTTTGTACTGTAGTAAGTTAGTAACGAATTGTAGAGCAGAACGCTCATTCTGGATTATAAAATATTTAAACTACGTTAAAAAAATTACTGCAAACACGGTTAAATTACGAACTTAGTCCAGAAAATAGTTTTCATTCAAAAACTGTTCAACTAATCAAGTTCAAAATAATGTTCCTAGAATGTCTTTATAATGTTCTATATCGACGCCTTAGAGTGAAAACCTCGTAACAGTTAGAAACATAACTTTTTAGAAGGAAGATATAGGTGGTTCTATGCAAAGTTATCTTTCAAGAATCGCAAAAAAATATGAAGAAAAAAATGCTTTTCCGAGGTTTTCACTCTAAGCCGACGATATGTGAGATTATTTTTAAATATTTTTTTCAACTTACAGTTCAAAAGAGTGGGGAAGACACATTTTCTTCAACTTTCGGAGTGATTTTATTTCAGAAAATATTAACACTATCAAAAAATTATTGAAGTAAACTCCTATTAATTTTTAAATATCTATTCAACAATATGTGACACGTTAGGGGGTTGGAATAAAAAAAAAAACGGATTCCCCACAAATATTTTTTCTTCTTTTTAATTAAGCGTTCCTAGTTGAATACGGAAACCTAAAATCGGCTAATCAATTTCATAATTTTCATCATCGAAGCCGATTTAACAAATGCAATTGACTATGACGATGTATTAAACGAATTTGTTAAAAATGTTGTCCACAGAAAAATAATGTAAAATATAAAATCTATAAAAAAAAATCTTTCATTCCTTGATGGGGCGGAAAGCTACAGGAGCCCGGGGCGCGCAATCTTAAAATACGCCCCTGCAGACAGACAGACAGACAGACATAACGAATCTATAAGGGTTCCGTTTTTTGCCATTCGGCTACGGAACCCTAAAAAAGCGCTTATGGTAGGTCAATAAGGAAACGCATAAACAGAATGTGAGTGTTTTAGGGATATGCCAATGTGAATAACTAATCCAAGTTTTATTTATCCAATTACAAGGTGTCAACCAATTTTGACAGCTGTCATTCTAATCTAGTAGCATTTAAACAAGTATACGTCCTCATACAAGAACGTCCTCATATAGGAACATACTCATATAAGAACGAACATACTCGTTATGCAATTACGTGCGACCACATGCCACGGGCTGAGGAATTCAAGTAACTGCGATTTGTATGGAAAGGGATTCATTGCGAGGAATTTTAAGGGATAACTGTACTTCGGTGATCACACTGTGACAAACAACTGTTTGTTTTGTGTATTGTACGGTTTGTAGGTTTGTTTATGTTTGGGAATTTGAATGGGAATTAATAGACCGTTTTCAAATGATTGTATAAATAATTGTAGAAGCGGTTTTTGGGGTAATCTTGTTTCAGTATCATCTTAAATTCTAATTGTTATTAGATCAAAACTAGATTTAAACACCTAATAGAGGCGAAATTGGTAAAGAACTACTTTTCATCCAAATAATTACACCATGTTACCACAAAGGACTTTTCTTGAAATATTTATGTTGTGATAACAATTAGGTACGTAACAATAAAATAATTTACAAAAATCGCGAAACACCTAACCAAACCTATATATAAGTCATTAACTAAGTATAACATAAACAAGGAAACTAAACATAAATGCAATATAATAACATGTAGGAATAGCTCATAAATATAAATCAATTAAACTAATGGTTTATTATTGCATTTTCCGGTATGATGCTTCATTGATACTGCGATTTGCCGCCAATTTTATTTCCATGTTCATAATCCTTATAAAGACAAACAAGGTTTCACCCGAATCTCGTGGGAACTGCTCCACGCACCCGGATAACAAAGTAACGTATAGTCTTCCTCGATAAACGAGGTACCTAACACTGAAAGATTTTTTCAGCAGCCACTAGAGTAGCGCGTCCTCCTACAGTGAAACGACAACGATAACGACAGCTACTGAATAGCATTCAGGGTGATTGAGGTGCCTCCCAGGGGTATAACACCGCCAACAGCCAGACTCCGGGCTGCTTTTGTGAAAATTACTAAAATCCACAAAGCAGACACAGTATATCGAACCCTTGCACAACAGTCGCGCATAGGTCCACTGACTAACTAATGAACATAGCAACTAATACTCAAATACGGGTCTCATTAAGCTCTTTCACTTGGTCTCACAATAGCACACACACATTGTATTAAGTGATCGCCCAGGTCCGGGTTCGCAATAACGGCTGTTTTTTGTCCCAAACCACTGGCAGATACATACCTACTCATAATTTGAAAGTTGAAACTGATTAAAAGATAAAACTATAAGAATTAGATTGGTAGGTAGTAAAAAATTGGAGGACTGTGATTCGGCGTTTCGCTTGAAGGTTCTGTAGTCAATGAATTAAAAAACTTACCTGCTGCACAAATGTATTCAACAATAATATTTAAATATTCTTTTATATAATGCAGTAAAACGTCAATTAATTTAAATTTACACTCAAAAGGTGTTACTTAAATTTAAATTTAAAGAACTATATTTTTACACTATGGTAGCACTATTCGCAAAAAGTGAAGTAGTTACACAAACGAGATCTTTAAATATGTTGTATGTCTTAATAGTTTAAAGACAACAGTCCAGCGTTTAGCTTAAGGAACCCTAACTGTAGGCTTGAATTAATTGTAGGCATATTTTATGATAGCATCACGCGTGTCAGTACGGGGTTATTTTAATTGCAAAAATGATATTGATATCATGTTATATTAAAAAAAACATCTCCTACAACATACAGTTGAGACGTCAAAATTAGGTGAAGTAATTTGAAGATTCAATGGCGAAAGTGTAAACTTTAGTAAGTAACATATTTCTGGACTAACCTGACATAGAATGTTTTCCCGCGATTCCATCCCCAGGGAACCATTAACCTAGGTCACTTTCCAGGCTTAAGACTATCTGTCTACCAAAATTTATTCAAATCGGTTGAGTAATTTTAGCGTGACGGGGCGACAGACAAACAGAGTTATTTTGGCAGTTAAAATATTAAGTAAGAATATAATACCTTGCATAACCACAAAAATATGACCTTGGTATCCAAGATTAGATGCAGCGTTATGCAACAATGTGTTAAATATTGCAATTTCCACGGTGATTTGAGTAAGAGAGGAACATTCGCATAGCGTAGCCGAAGCTTATCACGCGACGAGACGAATCGGGATAAACCACGTTGCTATGGTTACGGATTTGATAACAATTCAATGGAACTGTGTATAAGACTAGCCAGTGGTTTCACCCAAGTCTCATGAGAGCTACTTCATGCATCCGGATAAAATGTGGCCTATAGTCTTCGTTGATAAATGGGCTATCTAACACTATAAGATTTTTTCAAATCGGTCAAGTAGCTCTTGAGATTAACGCGTTCAAGCCAACAATCTCTCTAGTCAAAAAACCACAAATTATTTGCAAACCTCAAAGCTATTTATTAAGGCATCTCCCACCAAACCCCATTAGTCATTGCTCAAGAATAAAATAATCATAAGACACCCTTAAAGAACGTCACATTAAAACGAAAATGGCGAACAAAAAATCGAAAGGAAAAACAGCTTATCAAAATTCATATCATACACGTTACAAAGTAAGACCGGATGTTACGCAACCGGAACTGGCAGTACACATGTGTACATATGTGTACTTTGTGTGTATGTATTGTGTATATCGATCCCTTATGTATTCAGGGGACGATTTCGTTGCCCTTTACCTTGCGGGGACCATGACCTCGGTAGCGATTGGCAAAAAGTTTAGATAAGGTTTTCTATACGATATTATGATAACGTTTACTATATGGTACGTTATATGATACGTTTTTTTGATAACGTTTGCTATATGTAAGACTGTGTAATGTGATTAGCTAGTATGATGTATGGTGATTAGCTGAACTAGCCTCGTTGGTCTAGTGGTCGCATAGCGCGACTGCCGTGCCACGGGTCTCGGGTTCGATTCCCGGGCCAGGCCGAAATCGCTTTGTGGGTTTTAGAAGCTTTCACAAACGCAGCCCCCGTGCTTGGGAGAGCACGTAAAGCCGTGGTCCTCGATTGTTACTCAGTAACAGTCGTAGTTATAATTCCACGTCAGAGGCCGTCAAGCGGATTTGAGAAAACTCTGATACTAGGGCTTGTCAGGTAATTAAACCTGCAGTTCACTCGATAAGAAGGAGAAGCTGAACTAAAATGGTGAGAAATTTTCTGCTCCAAAATCTAGGATAGATTTTTGAATCTCAAACAAGGCTCAGATTATTTCTAGAAAATCATCAGACAAGTTCATTAGACGATAGAAAACCATTGTCACAACGTATGGATCTCCAAATTTTGAAATCAATTAGCGAAAACCTAAGGTTCTCTTTTTTAACCGACTTCCCATAAACGAGGAGGTTCTCAATTCGGATTTTTGTATATTTTTTTTAATATTGGTCGTCCATATCTCCGTCGTTTACCAACTGATTTGAACAATCCTTTTGATTTTCGAAGCTGTATTTTACACTAGCTTCTGCCAGTGGTTTCACCCGTGTCCCGTGGGAACTACTCGGCGCACCCGGATAAAAAGTAACCTATAACCTTCCTTGACAAATGGGCTATCTAACACTGAAGGGATTTTTCAAATCAGACCAGTAGTTCCTGAGACTAGCGCGTTCAAACAAACAAACTCTTCAGCTTTATAATATTAGTATAGATTTATACGCATAAAACTCTTACTAATTGTTTTGCTGACTCTACCTTTATACGGCAGTTAAGCCTCCAGGTTTATTGATAAACTTGGTGTGTTAAACGCTTACTATATTGTTGTTTTTAGACGAGCCATTAAGTAACGAACAGTTGTTTTAAGCGTTGTTAATACTTCTTCGACATCGTTTTGGTTCGATATATTTTCATGATATATATCTTCTATCTATATCTATACTTATAATAAATCTGTAGAGAGGTCAATTCTGTACATAAAATATATTTTCAAAATAACTATCAGGGGGTGATTAGGGATCGATACTGATGCCAAAAATGCAATCAGTAGAATTTTTTTCTGTCTGTCTGTCTGTCTGTATAACCGTTATAGGAACAAAAACTACTGGACGGATTTTGATGAAACTTGGTACAATTATTATTCATATATTATATACGTTATAGTATACTTTTCATCACGCTAAAATCAATAGGAGCAGAGCAGTGAAGGGCAATGTTGTGAAAACGGGAGAAATTATGACGACCCGTTGTCGCTGGCACAAGCGACATGATCCGCGAACCAAGTCGCTGGCAGAAGCTAGTAATAATATTTAAATAAAACGTATATAAAAGAACATGAGTGTTGTTAGGTGAAGGATTCCTCCATAACACCACACTATTCTCCGACAACGTGCCCAGAAGGCTGGCTTCATTGTCACGCTGTAGATATGGCAAAGTTAATTCTTTCACCGAAGTCACGTGAAGTGTCGACAAGTCTTTTGCTATTTTCTTGAAGTGGACTCGTGTACGGACCCCATGGTTCGAGCGTTTTGACCCCAAACGGCTCAAAAGTATGTATTCCAATAATATTTCATTTTATTGAATGGAACAAAAAACCTTTTAGACCTTCTTAGTACCCTAAAAATAAAATCTAACTTTACAGGAAAGTTTAGACAAAGACAATTTTTCAACCACCTAAATGTGTGCCATGATTTAGCCATATGAAGTCTTTTAACATAAAGTTTTTATTAGTTACTAGCTTTCCGCCCGCGGCTTCGCCCGCGTGGAATTCGGTTCGACACACAGCGCCATCTACAATCCATCCATCAAGCAAACAATATTTTTGTTTTCCCTCGGGAATATCTATTTTTTTTGGGATAAAAAGTACCCTATTATTTAATCCGGACTTCTAACTTTACGTCTGCAAAATTTCAAAGCAATCGGTTCAGTAGTTANCGGGAATATCTATTTTTTTCGGGATAAAAAGTACCCTATTATTTAATCCGGACTTCTAACTTTACGTCTGCAAAATTTCAAAGCAATCAGTTCAGTAGTTACGGCGTGAAAGCGGAACAAACAAACAAACAAACAAACTCACTTTCCGATTTATAATATTAAGTAAGGATATTATAGTAAGGATATTAGTTCCTTCTTCGATGACAATTGACCTTTGACCTATAGCAAGACACTATAACACAGCGGTATTTCAAAATCATGAGAACTGTACCTCTTTAATGAAAAAATAATTATGCCCTAATCTATGAGTCGGTACATGGTGCACTTAGGGTCAACATACTATAATCTGCGACCATAACAGTGCGAATTACAAGCTATTGTTCATGTGCCGTCCATACTGAATAGTACGTTATGGGCTCACACCTTAACTAAGACGATGTGTGACAGATCGCACGTGTTTAAGGTGCGGTCTCATTAATGCGACTGGTTTTAATTTGTGTGGGGAATTTTAACTAGTTTTTTTTTGTGTATATTAAAGAGTTTAATTTTTTATTAAACGGTTTATTTAGAAATATGCAAATCTATAACATTTTATTGATATTTCACAAAAAATAAAAGGTAATGAAGCCGACAGAAATAGGTAAGCTAATAAAAATTGCGAAAATATATGCAATGCATATTGCATAATAAAATGTTCAATGGAAAAAATAAGTTACAGTTAAACAGCAAAAAAACGCTATAAATATGAATAAGTAGTAATAATTTTGCTGAAATCAAAACTCAAAATGCAACCGATACTCCCACGGATCCGGCAGTAGTTACCTTTAATGGGACATTTTCCCACCAAAGATTGGTAAAGATAACAAATTCATTTAAGGTGCATGCGACGACTAGAAGCGGGAAATTCAAATATAAAATGGTTTTTTCATGTTTTACCTAAGTTAACATTCAATATGAGGCGTGATCTTATGATTGGCGGTTATAATATCCCACAAAGTAATTTCTGATGTCCTTGTTTAACTTAACCGAAAACTTACTCTGTGAAAAAAAAACTAACTTTGTAAAAAACGTTTTATTGGCGGCAATAAAACGTTTTTTTACAATAGTTATTTAATTTGTAAGAAGTTTCGGAGTTAAACAAGGAACATCAGATTACTTTGTGGGATCATTAATAACCGCCAAAGGTCATCAAGATCACGCCTCAATATTGCAAATGTTAACTTATGTAAAACATAAAAAAAACATTTTTTATATTTGCAAATTCCCGCTTCTAGTCGTCGCATTTCACCTTAAAAAAACGGGGTTTTTTAATCGAAACATCTAGAGACGTATAAAGAATCAATCAATCTATAAAATTAATAATAATTTTTAAATGCGCGTACGCAATCATTGGGTTATTAAAATTAATTCGGAACGACAGGGGTTAATTATGTCAAATTTAGTCATGGGTGTGGAATCGATATTATTATTTTTGCGGTTTTAATTTATTATATATTCAGTATGTAATCAGTTCATAAAATACGCGAAAAAAAATCTTAGAAATATCAGTTCCAGGATGGTTTCAAGTTTCATAAATTTCGTTTTTTATCCATGTTGTAAAGGAAAATGTTGACAAAAAAAAAACAATTTTAAGCCACTTTCATAAAAAGTACTTTCATAAAAGTAGTTTTTATCTAATAATCGATAATTTATATAAAAAGATATAAACATGAGACAGAAAACTAAAAAAAATAATTCAAAAAACATGTTACGGTAAAAAATGTTAAATGTTTACTTATTGTAAAAAAACTTAACTTGGCACCATTGTTATAGGATGTTCCCACACGACATCATGTCTAAAATACAATTTGTCTAATTTCAATATTTGCCCACTGTGGGCTTGCCAAACCGGCTTCAAAACGTGTAAAAATTAAATGCCATCTGAAAACAACTTTTAATTTCAGGTTGTCCAGTGCGGCAACACATTATGCTAATTCTCAACGGCTTCCGTACAGAAGTCCTATCTTGGGTTCCGGGGCCGCGCTATGTACAGACCAGCAACCAACCTACGCTATCTGTCAAAATTTCTTCATAGATTTCAACCCTTATGCACAACTAGTGGAAGGTTTAAAGTGCGATGGTAAATTTGGCAACAATTGGGTAGTTGTACTTTTGGTTGTCTGTTCAATGTTTTGGTTTGTAACTAGCGCGAGTGGTTGCCATAAGTGCCTGGCGTTTGAGATGATTGTAAAATCGCTTGTCAGCGAACCGCGTAAGGTTATGAATTTGGGCCCAAATTGAATGTTATTGTTTTGATGTGTACAAACCGTTGATTTTCTTGTTTATTTTGTTTTATATTATCTCTGTATATATTTTGAATTGAAGATATTTGGTTTAAAGCTTAAAATTAATGCTAGCTTTTTATTACGTAAAACATGCAAGTTATGCAACCAATACTGAAAAGTTCTTTCGCTTGGAAACAAGCTCTTTTTCGAATTAAATACAGGCTACGGGATTTGAGAATTTTACGGGTCGCGAAAAATCACCAGGTGTCAATATAAGTTAAAACCTCCTCAATTTGATGTCAATATCCCATAGAACTTTACTACTCAAATCAGAAAAAAGTAAAAATAACAAATCTGAATTCTCTAAATGTACCGTACATGAAATAAAGATAAATAGTTTTAATTTGCGTAAATTGAGGACGCAACAGCGTGATGTATATTACTTAAATACATAACAATGCGGTGTATTTATTCCATAGACGCATGAAATTAAAGCATCTTGACTTACAATTACAGAAAATTTAGATAAATCTATGCGAATGTACAAGATAGGATGGTGACTATCACTTTTATAAATTCCCAAATAAATATAATGCAACAAATATTATTAATTATAAATATTATATCTAACGCCAGAAATTATCATTCCTAAAAATTATAGCCTATTATCAAATGCAAATTATTATTTATGTAATTACCAAGAATGATTGGTTATTTAAGTACGTCCTCCAATTCCCAATTTAATCTCTTTTTCTTTTCTATGGTGATTGAATTTTCAATTTTATTTTTACTTTTTCTGATTTTGTGATTAAGTAAGTTCTATTATTTGAAACAAATTAGTGGAATTAACATCATGACGACTTTGGTATTTTCGGGGTACCGTTAAATCTCAAACGTTTATCTATTAATCGAAAGGATCTTTTCCAAGCGAGAATAAACTTTCATTAGTCTTATAACTCATGTTCTTATAAAATTATGCATAAATTAATCTTAAACAAAATATCCTCAATATCAAATATATACAGGAAAATAGAACAAAATAAACAAAAATCAAAACTGTTGTAACCAAAACAAACATCAATTGTTCCAAATCCTACCTTCCACGTTTCTCTAAACCCTGATTTACAAT
Source organism: Heliothis virescens (assembly GCA_002382865.2). NCBI lineage: Eukaryota > Metazoa > Arthropoda > Insecta > Lepidoptera > Noctuidae > Heliothis > Heliothis virescens. The sequence goes on along the minus strand of NWSH02000612.1, from coordinate 13,800,878 downwards.
CTCTCAAACTCATGGGTAGGCAAGACTTGAGTAAAACAAAACTTAACAGACAACAAAATTACAACCGACCCAATTTCAAATTTTGACCATCGAACTTTAACTTCCACATGGAAATTTAAAACTAGTGAATAAATGTACAGTGATTGTTAGTTTGGTCTGGTTCTGTACATACGGGTCCCGTGTTTGAACCAAATAGATTCTTACGTAAGCTTCATATAGTGCATAAATGTGTCCCTACAACTTGAAATTAAAAGTTGTTTTCAGGATGGCATTAATACACGTTTTTAATCCTTTTTGGCAAGCCATTTGGTTTCAAATTGAAATAACAAATTATATTATACAGGATGTCTTTGGTGGACATCAGGTCCAATTAAGGTTTACTATTAAAAAAAGTTTGCTAACATTTTTCTCAACATTTTTAATTATTTTTAGTTGTCTTGGGGTCTCATTTATATCTTTAATATATATCGATATAATAAAACTACTTATAAGACTTTTATGAAGGCAAATTTTTTTTTGGCACATTTCCTTACACATGGGATAAAAAACATTTATGAAACGAACCATCTTGGAACTTATTCTATGATTTTTTTCGGGGTTTATCAACTTTACAACGGGATATATAAAAAAAAACGGCAAAAATAATAATACGGATGAAAATGATAAATGACATAATACGGTCCGATTAAATTTAATAACCAATGATTGCGTACGCGGCATTAAAATAATTATTAATTTTATAGAGATTGATGTCTTGTTATTATCCTAGATGGTTTCGAATAACCCGTTAGGTGAATGCAACGACGAAGGGAAATCAAATATAAATGTTTTTTTATGTTTTACATACATTAACATCAAATGATCGTGATCTTTACAATGATTGGCGGTTACAAATCCCACAAGTAATTCTGATGGCCTTGTTAACTCGAACTTCCTTACAAAATTAAATAACTATGTAAAGAGTAACCCCCGTTTTATATTGCGGCAATAAAAATTTTTTACATAAGTTTTTTTTACAGAGTAAATTTGGGGTTAACAAGGACATCAGAAATTACTTTTGTGGGAATAATTAAAATTAATTCGTTAAGAAACCGGCCAATACATAAGATCAACCTCAAAATTGAATGTTACTTAGGTAAATCCAAAATAAATCAAAAAACCATTTATATTTGATTTCCCCGCTTCTTAATCGTCGCTCTATGCACCTTAAATGAAATTTGTTTATCTTAACCATCGTTGGTGGGAAAATGTCCTCTAAAGTACTACTGCGGACCGTGGGAGTATCGGTTGCATTGAGGTTTGATTTCAGCAAAATTAATACTACTTATTCATATTTATTGAAAGCGTTTTGTTACTGTTTAACTGTAACTTATTTTTCCAGTTGAACATTTTACTTATGCAATATCATGCATAATTCTCGCATTTTATAGCTGTACCTATTTCTTGTCGGCTTCATTAACCTTAGTTTTGTGAAATATCAAAAAAGTTAAAGATTGCATATTCAAATAACCTTTAATAAAAAATTAACCTTAAATACAAACAAAAAAACATAGTTAAAATTCCCCCACAAATTATAAAAAAAAAAAAAAAAAAAAAAAACACAAACAAAAAAAAACCCAGTCGCACATAAATGGACCGCAACCTTGAAACACGTCGACTGTCAACAGCTCGTCTTAGTTAGAGTGTGAGTCCGATAACGGTAACTATTTCAGTATGGACGGCACATGACAATGACTGTAATTCGCACTGTATGGGTCGCAGATAGAGTATGTGACCCTAAGTGCCCAGTACCACTAATAGATTAGGGATAATTTTTTTCATTAAAGAGGTAAGTTCTCATGATGTGAAATCACGCTGTGTTATAGTGTCTTGCTATAGGTCTAACAGGTCAATTTGTCATGAAGAAGGAACATTATCTTGACGTATAATATCCTTCTTAATATTAGAAATCGAATATGAGTTTGTTTGTTGTTGTGTTTGTGCTTCCAACGCCTAACTACGAATTGATTCTTTGAAATCTTGCAGACGGTAAAGTTAGAGTCTTCGGATTAAATAATAGGGTAACTTTTCCGAAAAAAAATAGTATCCCCGGGGAAAACAAGAATATGTGTTTCTTGAATCGGATGATAGATGGCGCTGTTGTGTCGATACCGAACGCACGGTGCGAAGCCGCGGGCGAAAGCTAGTAACTAGATAAACTTTATGTTAAAGACTCAATAATGGCTACAATCAATGGCAACACATTAGTTGGTAAATTGTCTTTGTCTAAACTCCTGTAAAAGTAGATTGTTTTTTTAGGTACAAGATCTATAAAGTTTTGTTCCATTCAATAAAATGAATATTATGGAAATACTGAGCCGGTTGTGGTCAAAACGTCTCGACCATGGGTCCGTATACGAGTCCACTTAAGAAAATAGCAAAAGATGGTCGACACTCACGTGACTTGGGTGAACGAATAACTTTGCCATTCTACAGCGTGACAATCGAAGCCAGCCTTCTGGCACGTGTCGAGAATAGTGGTGTATGGATCTTCACCTAACAACACTATGTTCTTTTTATACGTTTATTTAAAGTATTAATTACAGCTCTGCCAGCGACTTGGTCGCGGATCATGTCGCTTGTGCAGCGACAACGGGTCGTCAAATTTCTCCCGTTTGGTCACCTCATCAAGCATTGCCCCTTCACCTGCTCTGCTCCTTTGTTTAGGCGGTATGGCAAGTCATTCTAATACGTATATGATATATATGATATTAATAATTGTTACCAAATTTACAAAATGCCGCCAGTAGTTTTTGTTCCTATATACGTTTGTTACAGACAGGTACAGACAGACAGAAAAAATTCTAAAACGAGCATTTTGGCAGTCTATATCGATCCCTAACACCCGCTGATAGTTATTTTGAAAAATTTTTATGTAAAGAATGACCTCTTGCTACAGATTATTATAGATAGATGAAGATGAAGAATATATCATCAAATATATGCTGGAACCAAGACGATGTCGAAGAAGTTATAACACGCTTAAAAACAACCTGTTCGTTCCTAAGGCTCGTCAAAAACAACATATAATAATCGTTTACCATTTCCAATTTAAAAAAACCTGAGGCTTACGCCGTATAAAGGTTAGTAGTCATGCAAAACAATTAAGTTAAGAGTTATGCTATAAGCATACTAATATGTATTAGAATGCTCGAAGAGTTTTTGTTTGAACGCGCTAGGTCTCAGGAACTACTTATACTACTTTATACTCTTCACCTGTTTTTCTTATTCTTTTCTGTTTCATTCCTTTTACTTCTTTGCGGTATTTTGCTTTTACTACATTTTACCTTTTTGTTGTTTGTCTGTGGGGGGTGTGTATTGAAAATATCGCTTCAGTGTTAGATCCCATTTGTCGAAGGACAGTTAGGCTTTTTTATCGGGTGCGCCGATATTCCAGGGACACGGTGAACATTGGCAGAAGCCTAGTGAATAAGCTCGAGAACAAAGGATTGTTCAAATAAGTGTAACGGACGGAGGATATGGACGACCTAAATATAAAATAACGAAAAATCCGATTGAAACTCTCGTGTATGGAAGTCGGGTTAAAAAAGAGAACTTAGGTTTCGCTAATTGCATGTCAAAATTGGAGATGCCAGTACGTTGTGACAGATTGGTTTCTAACTCGTTCTAATGAACTGTTCTCTAGATTTCTAAAATATGAAGCCTTGTTGAGATTCAAAAATCTATCTCAGATTTTGGAGCAGACAAATTTGTCACCTTTTGTTCAGCTCTCCTCTTATCGAGTGATGCAGTTAATACTGACAAGCCAGTATCAGAGTTTCTCAAAATCGCTTGACGGCCTCTGCGTGGAATTATAACTACGACTGTTACTATAACAGATCGAAAGTCACCACGGCTTTACGGCTCTCCCCTCCAAGCACGGGGGCTGCGTTGTGAAAGCTTCTAAAACCCACAAAGCGATTCGGCTGCCCCGGGTAATCGAACCCGAGTACCGTGGCACGGCATGCTCGCGCTAGCGACCGACTAGACCAACGGAGGCTAGAGCTATCACCATACATCGATACTAGCAATACATTACCAAGTCTTACATAAGCAATAACGTATCAAAAAAACTATCATATAACGTACATATAGTAAACGTATCATATCGAAGAAGACCATTGCTAAACTTTTTTGCCAAATCGCTACCGATGTCGATGTCCCGGCAATGGTATAGCAACGAAATCGTCTCCCCTGAATAACATAAGGATCGAATATGACCACAATCATACACACAAAGTACAACATAGTACACATGTGTACTGCCACAGTCCGGTTGCGGTAACGCACCGGTGCTCTTACTTGTAACGTGTAGATATGAATTTTGTTATAAGCTTTTTTCCTTTCGATTTTTTGTTCGCCTTTCGTTTTAATGTGGACGTGTCTTTGATAGGTGTCGAGAATTATTGTGAGCAATGACTAATGGGGTTGGGGGGATGCTTAATAAAGTAGCTTTGAGTTTGCAAATATTTGGTTTTGGACTAGAGAGATTGTGGCTTGAACGCGTTAATCCTCAAGAGCTACTGTGACCGATTTGAAAAATCTTATTAGTGTTAGATAGCCCATTATCAACGAAAACTATAGGCCACATTTTAATCCGGTCATGAAGTAGCCTCTGAGCCTTGTGAAACCACTGCTAGTCTTATAACAGTTCCATTGAATTGTGATCAAATCGTACCATTAGCAACGGGTTTATTCCGACCGTTCGTCGCGTGATGAACTGCTACGCGCATGCGAAAGTCCGTCTCTTACTCAAATACCGTGAAATGGCAATTATAATCACATGTGTGCATAACGGCGCATCTATCATCTGGATACAATGGCATAATTTTTTTGTGGTTATGCAAGTATTATATTCGTATTTATATCATTTAACCTGCCAAAAATAATCGTTGCTGTCGCCCGTCACGCTAAACATTAGCTCAACCGACTGAAAAATTTGGTAGACGATATCTAAGCCTGAAGTGACCTAGGTGTAATGTTCCCTGGGGATTGGAATCGCGGGGAAAACATTCATTCATTATCCAGTAAATATTTACTTACTAAAGTTACAATTTCGGCATTGAAATCTTCAAATTAACTTCACCTTAACTGACGGTCCAACTGTATGTTGTGAGGAGATGTTTTTTTAATATAACAGATAACAATATGCATTTGCAATTAAAAAACCGTACTGACACCTGATGCTATTCGATAAAAAGGCCTCATAATCAAGCCACAGTTAGGGGGTTCCTTAAGCAACCTGCGGACTGTTGTCTTTAAACTATGAAGACATACAACATTATGTAAGAAGTCTCGTTTGTGTAACGTACTCACTTTTTGCGACGTATGCTCATATGTTAAGAATTAGTTCTTTAAAATTTAAGATTTAAGTAACACCTTCTTGATTAAATTTAGTAATCTAATTGACGTTTACTGCCAGTGTATATTGAAAAGAATTTAAATCATTTTGTTAAAGTACATTTGGTGCACAGTAAGTTTTTAATTCATTGAGCTACAGAAGCCGTCAGGCGAAAGCTCCGAAATCACAGTTCCCCAATTTTGTTACTACCTACCCAAGGTCTAATCTTAAGTTTTTATCTTTTAGATATTCATTCAACTTTCAAATTATGATTAGGTATTATCTTGCCAGTGTTTGGACACAAACAGCCGTTATTGGCGAACCGGACCTGGGCCGGAGTCACTTAAACAGGTTGTGTGCTATTGTGAGACCAAGTGAAAGAGCTTAATGAGAACCCTTTGAGTATATTCCTATGTTCATGTAGTTATCATGGACCTACTGCGCTGATCTCCGTTTCTGATTCTTTCTTTGCCGGCGGCTCTCAACACTAACAGAGTAGGAGGTGTAAGAGAGAGATCGCGCCAGTAGTTCAACTGATAACTATGACCTGCTATACCATACGAGCAGATACGGGTCCATTAAGTCTTTCATCACTTTGGGGCTGCTACAGATAGCTAATCCAATTGTCATTGCTAGTATTATAGTTGACCGCCAGGTCACGGTCGCAGCTAAATAACGGTCTGTTTTTTTATTTTCCCAAACACTGGCAGTTAACAATAACCACGTCATAATTTGAAAAGTTGAAGACCGATTAAAGAAGATAAACC
>NWSH02000612.1:13770044-13794706 GCA_002382865.2 Heliothis virescens | reverse complement strand
ATCACGCCTCATATTGAATGTTAACTTAGGTAAAACATGAAAAAACCATTTTATATTTGAATTTCCCGCTTCTAGTCGTCGCATTCACCTTAACGGGTTATCGAAACATCTAGAGACGTAATACCAAGACATCAAATCATCTATAAAATTAATAATATATTTTTAATGCGCGTACGCAATCATTGGGTTATTAAATTAATTCGGACCAGTTAATTATGTCAATTTAGTCATGTTGTCATCGATATTATTATTTTTGCCGGTTTTTTTATTATATATCAGTATGTAAAGTTCATAAAATACCGAAAAAAATCTTAGAAATATAGTTCAGATGGTTCAAGTTTCATAAATGTTTTTTATCCATGTTGTAAAGGAAATGTGCAAAAAAAAAATTTGTAACCACTTCATAAAAGTCTTCATAAAAGTAGTTTTATTATATCGATAATTTATATTAAAAAGATATAAACATGAGACAGAAAACTAAAAAAAATAATTCAAAAACATGTTGACGTAAAAATGTTAAATTCTTAATTAGTAAAAAAACTTAACTTGGACCATTATAGGATGTCACACGACATCTGTCTAAATATACAATTTGTCTATTTCATATTTGCCCACTGGGGCTTGCCAAACCGGCTTCAAAAACGTGTAAAATTAAATGCCATCTGAAAACAACTTTTCATTTCAGTTGTCCCAGTGCGGCACACATTATGCTAATTCTCACGGCTTCCGTACAGAATCCTATTTGGGTTCCGGGGCCCGTATGTACAGACCAGCAAACCAACCTACCACAATCTGTCAAATTTCTTCAATAGATTTTCAACCTTATCACAATAGTGGAAGGTTAAAGTTCGATTGGTAAAATTTGGCACATTGGGGTAGGTTGTACTTTTGTTGTCTGTTCAATGTTTTGTTTGTACTACCAGTGTTGCCATACCTGGCGTTTGAGATGATTGTAAAATCGGCTTGTCAGCGAACCGCGTGGAAGGTCAGGAATTTGGCCCAAATTGCTGTTATTGTTTTGATGTTTACACCGTTGATTTTCTTGTTTATTTTGTTTATATTATCCTGTTATATATTTGATATTGAAGATATTTTGTTTAAAGCTTAAAATTATGCTACTTTTTATTACGAAACATGCAAGTTATCAGACAATACTGAAAAGTTTCTTTCGCTTGGAAACAAGCTCTTTTCGAATTAATACGGCTAACGATTTGAGAATTTTACGGTCCGAAAAATCACCAGGTGTCATATAGTTAAAACCTCCTCAATTTGATGTCAATATCCCATAGAACTTACTTACTCAAATCAGAAAAAAGTAAAATAAAAATCTGAAATTCTCTAAATGTACCTACATAGAAAGAAAGAAAGATTTAATTGCGTAATTGAGGACGCATACTTAAATACATAACAATGCCATTATCTTGTATTAATATAATAAATTCATGCATTTTGATAAATAGCTAGTATTTTAAGAATGATATTTCTGCCGTAGTATTAATATAACATATTATACATTAGGTATAACAATAACATCATAATAAGATCCGCTTCGAAACAGAAAATTAATCATTTCCACACAAAATTGGAAATCTATATTAAGCTGTCAATAAAATTTAACGAGCAAATTAATACTGTCCTAATCCATGGCGGAAAACTATAACATTTTTAATCAGTTAACTTTAATGTCCTTGATTGAGTTCACATAATTCATATTTATTTAAATCGCTAAGGAATTTTAGGTATTTTTCGTGCAAGGTAACTTCTTCAAAAGGCAATAAAAATGCACTTATACTGTTTATAAGCTGTTACTTAATTATTTAACAGTAAAAAAATATATAAAATAACTGGGTTGCGGTGATAGGCAAATCCATGTAAAACACTGGTACTCAGCTGCATCCGGCTAGGCTGGAAGCCAATCCATCGTAGTTTCGAAAAGGCTAAGCAGACGTAGAACTTCGAAAAAAACACCGGTTTGCACTCCGGGAATGCTGGCAGAAATGAAAACATGAATATTAACTTTATGCGTTTTTAATATTTTTTTGAGATTATGGAATGAAGAAAGAGCACAACTACTTTTTACTGTCATCACTTGCCCACGATATTGAGAGTTTCTCAAAAAAATCTTTTGTCAAATCAAATCAAATTCTTTATTTGCATGTTAAGGTTTTACAGGTCTTACTTAAGTATATCGGTACAGCTTAACGGCCTTTTTCAGGCGTTGCAAAGAGGGCTTACATCTAATTACATTTGCTTAACTTAGGACTTAGCATAACTTATAATAGTAGTAGGTAGTATTGCACCCGTTTATTAACATTTTTCTAATAATAAATTAAATATATGTATTGTAATATAAGTGGGTATGTAGTTAGTTTTTTTTTTTTAATTATTTTTGTAAATTTATATATTTTTTTTATAATTTTTATTTATTTGTTGGGATATATGTACTTACTTAGGTATATAATATATTATGTGGGTTAGTATAAAATGTAAATAGAATAAATAGGTATTCTTAAAATGTAGTATTTATTTAATAGGTAGGTACTTTTTCGGTCACGTGATACCTGTCGCGAGTTTATATATTTTTCCCCATACAAAAAGTGCTCAACGCCGCTAAAGAAGTTTTCACTTAAAAAAAAACTATATTTTCACCCACTATATACAAAGCCCAATTAGAAACTATATACTTCGGTAAACATTCAAACAATTAATGTCTGTAATTAAAACCGTCTATTAATAGCTTTATTAGCAAGCTATTAGTGACAGTCGTACCATGAGAACCAAACCTTAACCGCCTTGAAAGGCGATCGCCAAAAAAGTCCGCGTTTATACGCACGACTTTTTAAACGCAATTAGATTTAATTCATGTACAATCGTGATGTGAACTTGATACACGCACATTATTAACTACCTGTGTATGTGTGTTTTTATGGCAATAATGATTTTCTATAATTAATATTTTTTTGGGAAGTATAACGACTATTCTGTCAATTTTTCACACATGATTTGGTGTTTTTTTTTTTGATAATTTTGTTTCTTAATTAAGTTATGTCCTTACTGTAAATATTCCGTCCGGAATTTTATCTGATGTTCTATGAATGTCAGGCTACATCATCATATTTATTTGTAATTTGTACTGAAACTTTCGACCTTTAAATAGGTACAGAACTATTTTTAGCTGCGAATTTAAAAGAATATTTTCAGGTGTTATTTTTTGTAAAATAAACTAATTAAAATTATAATATTAGTCACGAAAACATACTAAATATGTTTCTTAATAAATTCACAAGTTTTTTAAATTTAACTAAGGCACAAATTAGTTCATCATTTTCGATTGCATTTATATATGTAAATAACCTCAAAACCACAAGATATTAAATGCATATTCACATCAATAAACTTAAATTAAGTTTATGATAATAATTAGTTAAAATAAAACTTAGCAATAGATACAAAAATATGTATAAATGAGATTTTGTAACAGCAAATACAAAATCAAACTAACTAAATAAAACTCTTTTAATCCCGCATTCGAATTTCGAACACCGCCGAAAAAAACAAAACTAAAATTTCATCATGGCCACCTGTTACGGCAATAAAAACGCGGGAAAACATTGATATACAAACGTCAAACGTGCAATACGATTGAAATTCAGAGGGTAGTTCCACCCTATTTCGTATTCAGGTCTATCCGTAATATGCGGATTCTTTGGGGGGAGGAAATTCCTCCTTTTGCGATGTCCGCTTTCGCGATACCGTTTGCCGAAAAGCGAATGAGCGGAGAATGGCGTTGACTAATTTGTAGGCTTTGTTTTATTGCGTTTGATGTAGGTGGTGATGATGGATTTATACAGTTACTATGTCGGAGAATATTCGAAGTGTTTGAGAAGGAAGTTACTTGTATGAAGTTCACTATGCGGTGTTATGTATTAAAAGATTACCTATTTTGAGAAGGATCGTATCTTTTGAACTTACTCTTAGAATTGAGTGAATTGCACAAAGTACCGCTTCGCATCCATCTCATTTCAATAAAACATTTATATAACCCAACAATTGTCATTACACTTATATAATATAAACGCTTTACCTAAAAAGGCCCCAAAACGGGCTGTATAAAATACTAATAGCGAACTACATACGTACAATTTTTTTGTCTCGGATCGTTGGCCGAGCAAACATACGTATAAGCAATACATAAGTAAGTACTAACAATATTATATAAAAAAACTGACCAAACGATTGTCGGCCTTCAATTCGGACAGGTCAATCACCTGTGCTGATTATAACTGCGGAAGAGAAGTCCAGAAAAACAACTTAACACTATGTTTTTATTAGAATTTTAGTATCGACTGTCTGTCTACGACAATATACGGTCGACAGCGGCCTTGCACTGGGCCAAGTCGTCTATTGTTTAACTCAAACCCTATTCAATTTACGATGACGAATCTGACGTTTTTACGCTTTTTTTCGTATCGTGAATTGTACCGAGATTTTCGGCTAGTTATTTTATTTATTTACTTTGTTTTTCGCCAAATTACTCCCAGGCTTCTGTTGGAAGTTTAACTATAACCTGAAAGAAATTTACCTGAAGGAGTTTTTAATCGTCATCAAAAATGAATTGGAGAGAATAGCGATAATAATTCAGTTCTCAATTACTTAAGGACCTACTACGCTTCGATATGTTTTTAATTTGTTAACGCAAAATGGAAACGCCAAGGGCTATTGGAGAGGAAGACATATAGACTCCAACTGAAAAATTAGGATAAGGGTAGGAGAATGATAATGAGACTTGAATCAATCAAGACAAGACTGTCATCTGTACGCTATACTCAACAATATAAAGCTGAAGAAATCGTTTGTTTGAACGCGCTGACCACAGGAACTACTGGTCCGATTTGAAAAAATCCTTCAGTGTTCCATATCCCATTTACTGAGGAAGGCTATAGGCTACTTTCTACCCGGGTTTGCGGAGTAGTTCCCTCAGGACGCGGATGAAACCGTTGGCGGAAGCTAGTCATTTATATTACACAAAAACGCATGCAAAATGAACCTTCTGTCCTTACACATACAGGTAGACAGAACGCGTGACGATTAGCAAACGAAGCCGCATTCTGCGAACGAACCTAGTCGGATGATCGGCCGTTTTTGTACAGACCTAGGCGTAGTTTTATTAGTCACTTCCTAGCCGTAATGTTTACAAATAAACCAAATATCTGCTTGTGGTTGATGTTCTAAACGTTTGGAACTTTCGAATACTGAATAAGAGGAACTTTTTTGATGATTGAATTTTAATACAAGACATGAAGAAACATCTTGTTTCTGAAATAGATGTCTTTCGATCTCGAACAACACAAATTTTTGGTAATTAAAAATAATCAAATCATTGCACAACGCTAACTTTGACACAACTAAACTGCATTCATTACAAACTTTTCATAATATCTACAACTGTATGATCTCCACTCCCCATTTCAATTCACGGTAAAATATTCCATAATATAATCTCCATGGGACGGTGATAAATAACAATACACCATTCAAACATCGACATGGAAAATAGGAAAATAGATACCCCGTACGAATTTCCCCGTAATTTGATACACCGGGACTCCCCCATGCTTTGACATAAAAACACCTGAATTATGTCTCCCCGACTCTCCCCAGACATTCGGTGTTGCCAGGGGAAATACATAATTAAACATTATGCGCTGAAAATGCGCAAATAATTGAAATATCAACGTAGCATTAAAGTTTAGGATTCATATAACTGGTAGTCAGGAAATAAAAAGATTTTAAGCAACAAATAACAAATTACCTATTTTTTTTCTTGAATTAAATAAACTTTATTGAAATAATGTTGCGAATATTTCAATAATATTAAATTTAATAAAATATGACGCGACTTATTAAATACAATAAAAAATCGAAATGCACCATAATTCACAAATCACAATAATTCACAAATCTGTGAGGTTTTTTAGCAATAGGTATTGATATAATTCACAAAACCCATGAATTTTATCCGTCTGTGAATATAAATGAAATTAGATATTTTGAATGAAATGATTTAGAAGAAACAAGGTACCAAAAAGAAAAAGAACCATTTTGTCTCTATGTGGCGATAAACTAAACGGCTGAACTGGCTTAGAGCACACCAAAAGGTATTTATCCTGGACACGGACATAGGCCATATTTTATCCGTATGTTGACTGTAGTTCATATTGGACGCATATGAAACCACTGGTAGTATGGTCTGACCGTTTTTTGGTCATTACTGGTGCATCTTTATTCTGTGATCATAGCAAGTACAGCCAGTTGGCACATGGCATCTCGCAGTTCAACCAAGGAGGTTGTCTTAACCTGACTATACCTTCAACGATGGGATAGATGATACAGGCACGTTCACCAAGCTCATCAAAAAGGTTGGTGACCCAAGTCTGCTAGAACCAGTTAGGAGTGCCTCATAACATTATGTGATGAGTTCAATATGCTTTTAGTTAGCAAAAAGTTCGTTAGCAAAAACTACGAATTGAAACTGCTTAAAACTAAAACATTAATAGCGTAGTTTTTTTTTTGTTTTCACAGTGTATAGTATGAGCAAATATTTTTCTACGCGATACCACCCACGTTATTAGGGAACTTCTTCCCGCACCTGGATAAAAAGTAGCCTGCATCCTTTTTCGGGATTCAAACTATCTTTTTACGAAATTTTATTTACATGGGTTGAGTATTTTAGGCGTGAGAACGACAAACAGACAAAATTACTTTTGCATTTGTAATAATTGTAAGAATTACGGCCAGATCCACAGCTTCCACATAGAGTTCTAGATAGCTATGAAAGATAATGTTATACAAAATAGCTATTTATTTCATACTTCATACCACAAGTATCTCCATTAATTTATAGACTTTAGCTGCTTATCAAAATAATCTTTTAACAAATTTATTTTGATTAGACTTTTTTTCATCCGGAGATCAAACCCGCCCACCCACTTAGACAGTCCTTGCCACTATACCTTTGAGGGTTCAACATCAATCAGGTATTCAAAGGCATGCAAATATAAAGCGAGAAAGTGTTGTATACATTTACATATATATTTTTAAAATACCTGCTGGAAAGACTAAAGAAATGCATTATAAACTGCAAACTTCAATAATGACGTAAAAACAAATCATTTTGCTAACAATAATTTTACATTTTTCAAAACAATATTAAGTATTTTACACCTGGCAACATTTTTCTTTTTTAATGAATCTTGTGACTACTGAATGCGCATGATTACTTTCTTACAAACGAAATGAAATAAATGTAATTTAAATGAAAGTGTTATTGTACTCAAATAAACTGCTTATTGGTAGATTTTTTATTCAAATATTAATATATTTTCATCTAATCAACCTAAATTGTATTTTTTTTACTTTTATTGTCTCATGTATTTCGTACAAAAATTGCACTATCTGTAACGACAAATAAAGTAATTAATCAATTACATTTTTGCACTTAATGAGAAACAATTACCTGACAAAAACAAGCGCCATTTTTGTTCTGAATATTTTTGCCGCCAACACGAAATGGCCAATAGTATTATTTCATTTTTTGCAGCTAGCAACTCTACGTACATATCCGTATTTAGCATAAAAGTACATAATTCCATAACGTCAGGTGCGAAATAATCAAATTATAAACGTTAAATATTAATGGTATGCTAGTTCAGTACGATTTTTTATCAAAAGAAAATCAATTATACAGTGCGCGCTTCATGTTGTTGCACGTGATAAAAGTGCGCATACATACGACCTGTGGAAGAAAGTCAACTCTGACATTTATTCCTAGGCCCATAAAGTCTCATTTCAAATACAGGGTACCTCGTGCTATCAGTACAAGGGAAATGCAACTTTACTTTGTAGAACTAGGGGTTGATTTTCATTTGCAGTGTTACTAACTTCAGTCGTCTTCTTGAAATAAAATGTTCGGTATTTTAATAATGTGTAAACTAAAGGGGAAATGTATAAAACATGTGTAGTGTAAGTATTCGATTCTGTCTAATGGTGGGTTGGTTTTTGCGAGATTTCCGCCATGTCTGATATTGGTAGGTCCGTTATTTTGAATCGACACTTACTTTGAGTGTTAAGGGGTGGCCGGTGCATACCTTTCCAGTAAATTGAAAATCCATACGCATTTCTTCCTTCCTTTTTCAATTTAACATGTAGTTTGGATGTTTCGATGACTTTAACCAGTTAAGATTTATTTCTAGGAATATCTGTTCAGATAAAAATTCATTTAGATAAGACGTTTGTTTATTTTTTACACTTTTGATGAGACATAATGATTGACATACCAAAACATACTTAAGTATATGAGTTTTAAAGTCATATCTAAATATGGTGAATTTGACTCTTAAGTACCTTTAACCAGACTTCCAAAAAGGTTTATTTCTTTACAAGCCTAACTTATATTCCACGAAATTTTCTTCTCAGTAACTTCATCCAAAAATACCCACATACACGATACTAGTCACACAAAATCAGTTTAACTATACATCAAACACAACATACTACCAGCATCGTGTATCAAGCTACGACAGCCGTGTCAGGTGACAGACTCGCGCCAACCAAATCACCTGAACACAACACCTGATGGTCAGGATACTGCCTTGGTGAAGGTCAATCGATAGTAAAGTAAATTTACTGCGGAATTCAATAATCTATCTATCTCTGGATTTGCCTGCTAGAGTCAGAACTTTGACATAAGTCCCATACAAGTAATGTCCAATTCCTATCTGTAGTAAGCAAATCTTTAGATAGATGGAATATTGGGAGTTAGTGTTCTCGAACCTAATCTTCTTGTTAAAGTTTATTCTATGTTAGTCCTAGCATTTAAAATGCTTGTCCAGTTGTTGTATTAAAAAGTTTAAACGGAGGAACCGATTTGCATGTGATGGCGAGATAAATGAAACCGTTGGTTTAAAGCTCTTCAAATTAAAGGTTATCTCTTCATATTAGGTTACTAGCTCCTGTCTGAAGTAGCCTATGGCCTTGCTTGTTAAATGGGCTATCTCGCAACGAAACGATTCTTGAGATAGATTTTTAAGTATAGCTCGTTCAGGAAAACAAAAACACCAACTTTTTATTATTAGCATAGATTATCTAATCTAAGGCGTACCTAAGATCTTTATTTTATGTTCTATAAAAATAAATAAATATTATGCAGTCTGCCGTCCATCACGGATCTCTGATTTTACAAAAGATTGTGAAATCCATCTGTAGGTATATTTTTTCACGCTCTTCATTTACAATTTACGATCATTGCCACTTTATAACATCTGTTTATATCATTTAGAGATATCAAAGTAAATATCATGAATAAATAATGAGGCGGATGAACCGAAAATATTTTTCAGCAAAAAATCGAACTAGTTCAATACCTGTCTGGGCAAGGCTTGTCGCGTGCCCGACAGGTTTTAAGCAAAAATTAACTATTAATTTTATATTTCATAGTAGAAATATATACTAGTAGCTGTCCCCCGCGGTTCCACTTCGGTAGAAATTACTAGATACTTCTAGAAATTTTTCGCGCCGCATTTCGTAAGGTACCATTATAACCCTTCTTTTATAACGAGCCAACTCAGCCTTGGAACCCTATACTGCTAAAGACACTATAATTTGAACCAAATTAAGTACTGCACCAAAATGACCCATAGCAACTTTAGCATCCACTGACGCCCAGCCAGCAAGTATGAAGGGAAATTTGAATACAAAAGGAGCAATGTACAGTGAAATAGCTTATGTGACGTGTTCCCACAGCAACAGAAATTGGTGGACATGTCAAGGCAATAAGTTCATTGACGATTCTGATGATACCTTTGCATTGTGAAATATTAACAATGGTCCAACAGTTTACGGTAATGACCCGAAAACAAAAGTAATCATTAACATTATTTTGTGTAGACATCTATTTGTATTGGCGTAATAAGTAGCGGTTTTGAAGTGTCTCAAGACTGTGTTTGGTATGAATGTGGATGGATGGAGAGGTAAAGAGTAAGCGAATGAAGTAGTATGACGAGTGGCAGAGAGAAATGGTAGTGTAAAACTTACTGTGTCGACTGTCAACTGCAAAATTGGGAATAGAGCAAGAAGATATCAGGTATCTCCAGATTCCAATGAAAAGTAAAATTCATGGCAAAAAAATAGTTAAATATTAAAATCCTGTTCATATAAAAATCTAGACCTACAACTATCATATGAATTGACATAATTAGTCTCCAGTTTCCCAAAACTAGAGAGTATCGCTCCACTTCAACATTGTTCAAGTCATACAGTGCACTAATAAACTCAAAATTACGTTGGCACCGAGCCATGGGACTTTAAAAAGACTACTCCAGCAGAAAGACATAAAGTAAAAATAATATTTCTCAAAGTATGCGTACCTATTTGAAGAACCCTTAATAGGGTCAAATATGACAATAGGTAACTACCTACAGACTGAAGAATATAACTGTTGTTTTCCAGTAGGTAAACCTCAATTTCGTTCGAAAGGAATTATGCTCCAAAATTCCTCCCACACTCAAAATGATGGATGAGAAACTCCGAACGAACGAGTAAAAAGCAAAAACACAACGCCCACGCTAAACGTTCAGAATTCAAAACCGAAGCCGTATCGAAACCCATTCATTCGTTCACAAGAGCCAGGATTAAGGCACAAACACCTTTTATGCTCAGTGTATACGAGTTTCCACGAAGAAAAGTAACATGGCCCAATCGCGTTTATTTTGTCAGTGTAATTGTGTTATGTACACCCCATTTGATACTAATTCGATTCGGCGCCCTGTAGGACCGAATGAGTGGGTAGTAACTAGAACTCGTCATTGAATTTTCTGTTGTACTCTTATACGTCGATAGGTTAGGAGGTAATGTTTAATATGTCTGACACTTGCCAAAAATAATGCGGCAAGAATTAAAGATAAAGATAAAAAGTCATTTATCCAAAGTAGACTGAAAATCTGCGCTTTTTGAAGGTCAAGTTTACAAAAGACAGGTACCAAAAAACGCCCGTCCTTCACCACTTCCTATGTGTTTTAGCTGAGAAGAAGAAATGGTGGACCAAACTCCCCAGCAACACAATTCTGTCTGTATGGTTTGGAGAACCGATTCTATACAAAATCAATACATTCCTAAGCTAGAAAATGATTTTGGAAAAAACTGACGTCTATGATCTTAAATTTTTGTATGCTGTTAATGAATAAAGATAGCTGTCTATTTGATAGATTTGGAAAATGCTTGAATGTCTTTTTTTCGTAACACTCTGTGTGGTCAACTTTTTATTAAATCTCCGGTCATGTGTAGTGCCTTTAATGAAGTCATCAATCAAGAAGTTAACGTCATTACAAATAAAACGCTTCGTGGATTGATGATTGCAGAATATAAATTACATTTGTTACAGAAATACTGGTATATCGCCATTTATGAAGATCCAAACCTCTTGTATCTTTCTAGCAGTTTATTCAACATAAGTTTGTATATGAACTAATTACATTATGTATATTTTTGCAATATATTTCGCGATTAAATATTTGGTTGTCATATAAATATTATTCCATAGACCACCACTCGACCACAGAATAGCGCGCGAACGATTCTCGCGCCAAAATAACAATATTGTTTGTAACCCTAAAATGCGGGTGGAACGTCCAATTTTTGTGGGAATTTTGCTGTCCACTTTATTAGGGCGAGTGAAAAGCGCTTTCCGCAAACTTCTGCAGTCCGACATGGTGATAATTGCCGATAGAGTCGTTAAACTTAACTAGTACCATAACTTATGAATATGCGAAAAGGGCCTTAATTATTTTTGTTTCATAAAAAACATAATGAAGGGTCGGTCGGTCTATTTTTGTAACCATTCAATCCTATTTTGATAACGAGTGTAACACGATCAGCTGCTACGTACAATTTCCGTGAACAGCCGAAACATACCGCCGCGTTAATTGGCAAAATTCACGTATATTTTTATTAAACGCACACAAACAAAAATGGCCCTTTAAATATTAGCAAAAAGCCCCTATCCTTTGGTGTAACAGATTCTAATTTGACACCATCCCAATTTAAATTCGACTTTATACATCAGAACTAAAGTTTGAATTTGTTTGATGGGGTTGTAGCTAAAACACATTACTTTTTATAACAGGAAAAAAATATCATGTTGGAATTTAGAATATTATCGTAACTGGCTTCGTTTTTTGTTTGGGGGTCGAATGTGCCTTATTTCCTGGTTGTAAGGGTTGTTCGTAAAATCGTAAAAACTGCAAACTTTTTCGCTAGGGTCAATAATGCGGTCGGCAAGCGGAAGGGTTAAGTGTTCCTGTCGCGCAAAAAAATATTAATCGAGCAAGAGTTTTGGAATTAAGAATATTCCTTATTCTTGAATCGTCAGTGCTATGAATTATTCAATGTTTCCAGTTACCAATAAATATGTAATACAAATCGAATTACTATAAGTAGGTACAGACGACAGCAGGTCAACGTATACGAATCTGTCAAATTTTACCAATCAAACATTAACCCCCATTGCGATAAGGTTGAAAATCGATTGCAGAAATTTGACAGATTGTGGTAATTTGATGTGCTGTACAGCATGCCTTGCGAAATTTTAGTACGTAGATATACAACACATTTGACGTCAGTGGGTGTTATAAATCAATTAATATTCATAGTCCGTACTTAATTAAAACCATTTAAATCACCATTTTGGATGGTGGACGTGATCAATTCTTGCTATTCCTGAACATATCTTAAAGTTATGTTATCCACATGTTTATGTTGTGAAGTTGGCACTTTAGAGAGAATCGAATAAGTTAAAATTCGAGAAAAAAAAGAGGATTATAAGAAGTCGGTAGTTTTTAGGGTTCCGTAGCCGAATGGCAAAAAACGGAACCCTTATAGATTCGTCATGTCTGTCTGTTTGTCCGTCTGTCCGTATGTCACAGCCACTTTATTCCGAAACTATTAAGACTACACAATTCAAACTCAGCAAGTAGATGTATTACATTAACCGCTTTACGATTCTTATGCAAAAATAAAAAAATAATAATATTAGAGGGGGCTCCCCATACATGGAACTGAAACTAAAAAAATTTTTTTTCGTCTGACCTATACTTGTGTCTATAGATAGGCTTTTAAAAATGAGATTGAGGTTTCTAAAACCATTTTTTCTCAAAGTCAATCATTTCAGAGTAATACACTTTCAAAGTGCTAAAATGTGTGTCCCCCCCCCCTGTAATTTCTAAACTACCAAAGTGAAAAATCTAAAAAAAATATATGTTATAGATCTTAATAAAAACTATCAACCAAAATTGGTTTGAACGAAATACAGTCAGTAGTTTTTAAGATATAACACTTTTTCAGTAACCGCAAACTATAACTTTGTTATTCATATATTTGTATGAAAAACAAAGATATTTTTTTGTTGTCGAGAAATGTTCGTGTTTTGGCTAATTGTAGGTAGTACCTAGGTACGTTTATTTTTCATAGATAATGGAACGGAACCCTTCGTGCGCGAGTCCGACTCGCACTTGGCCGGTTTTTTGTTTTACAAGTTGCATAATGAGGCTATCAACCTAATCTTAATGTTATGAAGCTTTTACATTAACTAGATGTTAAACTACTGTGTAGCTCTTGTATTAAAATGTGTCAAAATGCTTTAATTTTTTGGTTACGCATTATAATTTTTCCTGAAGGTTGTCTTGAGACCAGTACTAAAACCCATAGGCAAGACCATGGGAGCATAGATTCGGTTTTAATAACAGTGCCAAAACACGTTATATATTGCCACGGGTAGAATATAAAAATAAACATATAACTATAGATAAATTGAGTACAATTTACAAGAAATAACGTATTTTTTGTCAAAATCATAACGATCTTTTCATACTAACTGGCAAGCGTATAATAATTCAGCTACGAAGATTTCCTGAAGAAAACTCACCCATTGTAAAGGATACATAAAACTATCGTTAAGTCAATTAATTTAGCAAATAATCAGAAAAAAGAAACTAAAAACTTAATGATCTAGATTTATAACTTAAAGACAGCTTTAGCTTTTACTGTAAAATATTCAGCAATAAAAAAAAAACATAGAAAAACAAGCTAGGCACGAGCCAATCCAGTTTCCAATGTTTTTGACCCGTGTCCAAAATCGTTTCACGTGACACTAACCTTATATAGAAAAATATTAAATAGAACTTATCTAATAATAGCATATAAACTGTCTAATTAATATGATATCGACGAGACAGGATTCTGAAATAAACGAAAAAGATACATTTCCAACAAATTCAAAAAAATCTGACCATACTTTTTCGAAAAAATTTGGAATTTTCGATTTTGAATATCCATTTCAATACTAGATCTTGTACCTAACCTCCGTCAACCTACGCTTAAAAAAAAATACACTATCGGTTTTTTAAGTGTTACCTATTACGAAAACCTTTCCTTGTCCTTAAAAACCTATATTACCATAATAATTCTTCTTTGTCTACGTAATAGCTTAGCAACCGTTTTCGTTAGACTTCCGCGGGACCTTCAAACCAACCTCCAATGAACCAGGCTAGACATTGATCTTGTGAATTCTAAATACGGAAAACGATTCGCCATTTTGCGAATAAAATTAATTAAAATCCAAAAAACACTGATAATGCGGATCACCTGATAACGCTTGCAGACTATCCACGTGTTGTCATACTTTTGACGAGGAATAAGCTTATTTCTTTATTAATTATTTCTTTATAACTAACCAGCTTCTGCCAGCGATTTCACCCGCGTCCCGTGGCCACCATCGCGGCGCACCCGGACAAAAAGTAGCCTATAGCCTTCTTCGATAATTGGGCTATCCAACACTGAAAGAATTTCTCAAATCCGACCATTAGTTCCTGAGATTAGCGCGTTCAAACGAACAAACAAACTCTTCAGCTTTATAATATTAGTATAGATTTAATAGTCGATCAAAATTTCTTTGATGGATAATAAACGTCGCCTAAAACTAGTTTATTCCTGAGGAATAATAATTACAAGTTAGTGATGTTAATGAATTAATTAATCGTTAATTAATGGTTTCATTTCCAATTTGGCAAATTCAGCCTATCTTTTCTCCATTTTATAATGTGTGATTCTTTCAAACAAACTCGCATTTGACTTAGGATTGGTGATGTGGGTGAAAATCGAATATAATTATGTAGATGAATGTTTGGGATAAAAAGTGTAGTAAGTGGTTCGGGTCCGCGGTTGTTGTTCGACATATATTGCCGAACCGACAATGCCCGCTTATGTGTACTCTTCTGTAACTAAACTCACTTACTGCACCACACTGACATTCTACTTTTTAAACGGTTTTATTTAACTCATCCCGTTTGTTTCAGTAAAGATTTGCCATTTATTTACAACTAGCTGCTTCCCGCGATTCCACTCGCGTTCTAAGAGATCTACCTCCACAGCAGACGAACATTAACTTAGGCCCTTTCTCAGCCTCTAGACTAATTTTCATTTAAGTTCGATAGTATTCGCGTGAAAGCCCAACAGGCGAATTTATTTCGCATTCATAATATGAGAAAGGATTGTGAGTCCATCTTACTATGTTTAATAAATAACATCTCAATGTCGCTTTGGTCTAGTAAACTTGTAGCGAACAAAACAACCCAATGTTTTGACTACTTCATATCCGGTTTAAGTCGTATATTAGACGCCAGAAATTCGCGACACGAATTGACGTACAAATCGTAAATATCATGGTATTATTCCAAACGAAACTTCTTAAGCGGTCTCAGTAACATGAAGCTACTACGCCTTAATCAAATGAGGTAAACACTAACACTCGGAAAAGCTAAAATGTGGGTGTTTTGTGGCATTTTTCGTAGTACAGACAACAGCAGGTCAACGTATACGAATCTGTCAAATTTTACCAATCGAACATTAACCTACCTCCATTTTGATAAGGTTGAAAATGGATTGCAGAAATTTGACAGATTGTGGTAACTTGATGTGCTGTTGTCTGTACATTAAAGTTGTTGAGCACCAATTTCATTGGAAATCGGTTAATAAATACTACCCACTATTTCTAAACTAGTTTTCGTTATTCATCGTATAATCTCCCTGTCCTTATCCCAACACTATTTAGGGTCAGCGCACCAATTCTCGTTCTTTTCATTACACATAATACTTACTTATACAATTATTGGTACTTACCACGAATTGCATGTAACTCGAGCTCACTTCCATTCAGCTTAGAACACACCAGCACCACTTTCCAGACATTGAAACTTTCGGGAAGCCGACCCACATCGTATGACCGTTGACCTTGAAATTTTCGAGCGTACCAGCCCAGTTGCCTACCGTGTAATCTTGACGTCAAAACCTAGGCTGAGGCATCGACCTCACAAGGCCACACCGTCCGTTTACGACGCCATAGAAGTTTTATTAAAGCCGGTGTGACGCGACGCCGGTTTTTTTTTATTTCAAGGTCAGCGTTTGAGGCCCTAGTCCCTTTGGGTCTAGAATGTTCTATTTTTAGTTGGTGTGTGTTTGGTAGTTCTTGTACTTTTCGGTTTGTTTGGAGCAGTCAAATGTTTCAAACTTTCAGTTTCTGTTGCCCTTGTTTCTTGAACAAATAATTATTTTAGCGATAATATCGCTGATAGATTACCTATCGAGCAATCTATCAGTAAGAATCTGATATACAATTGAATTTTAATCTTTACTAAGACATTTCCAGATCGTAGCAACACCTCATCTTGTCTAGATAAGTGACACTGATATCTAAAAGTACAATTGTCAAATGAGACATGCACCTTTTCTACCGAATGCGGATTTCAATAAGCTATCTATACGTTGTTTTGACATTAGCATCATACAAGTAATGTCAAATTCCTATCACTAGTAGGAAAATCAACAGATAAACTGTGTGACGGATAAGGTACGAGTATGGGACCACCTACCACGCTAGCTCTGTGTGAAGGGGCATCATGTGGACTTTATAAATCAGGAATTTATAATTAATTAATTACGTACGATAATTTCGGACAAAATGTTGTCACTAAGAAATCAAGGGTTATCATTCATTTAGCGGTCATAATGAAGGGCAAAGTATAAAGTTTCCGTTTTTTTTATGAAGAAAAAAAAGCAGCATATTTATCATTGCTCTTGATTTTGTCCCCTAAAATACATCATCGTATTCATCATAAAATTATCATCATCGCCTTTAGCCCAATCGGAGTTTTATACGGAGAAAATATACATCGGACTACGAAACACGACACGCCTTATATTATTACTAGCCGTTTTCCCGCGGTTTCACTCGCGTCCCGTGGGAATTATTGCCCGTACCCGGATAAAATATAGCCTATGTCACTCGTGGATAATGTAGCTTTCGAATGGTGAAAGAATTTTCAAAATCGGTCCAGTAGTTTTTGAGCCTATTCATTACAACCAAACAAACAAACAAAGTTTTCCTCTTTATAATATTAGTATAGATAATATATACGCCATAAAGTTGACCGCCTTTTTGACTAGATTTTCGAATGTACCTAGATAGTGGTCGCATGTAGTATCCATATTCCACAGTACAATACAAATAATAAACACAAGACAATTAAAAACAAAATAAAAAAATGCAACACTTTCAAAGCACGTCATTACGGGCGAAACGCATGTCCGCACCAAATCCTCTGTGGTCATTTGAATGGTATTTAAAATTAACAGCAATGTCCATCCCATAGGGTTTGTTCACCGTAAGCAGAGGGCGTATTGTCCCTATTAATAAGTATTCATACTCTTGAGGGGCCGGTTATAGGCACATTTACCCTACCCGTATAGTCGAAGTAATTAAATATAATTGGTTATGACCATTAAATAATTTTTGAAGTTGTTACAATTTTTAGTTGAGTGACTGTGCAAAGTAATATTATGGATGTGTAAATGTACCTAATAATTGTTATTTGTGATTAAATAATAAGATGTTCTAATTATCTAACTCGATACAGATTTTAAACTGAATTAAATAAAATATTATTAGAATTGGTTTATTATTCTATTTCAGGCATATTTCAGGATCTTCAGTTGACGTAGGTAACGTCCATAAATATAACAAAATAGGTTCTTTCAACTGTTCTAAAAACGTCATTTACTTAAGTATCATTAGCTTAAATACGTAAATTGATATAAAAACTGCTCTTAATTCAGAAAACAAATCATTTACTTAAAACATCACTGATTATTTAATGTATTTGTATTATAATTTCAAATTTTATAGCTATGCAAATTGTAAAACTGGTCTAATGTTACTAAACTATAGATAATAATTCTAAATATATATTTAGTACTATCTGATGGAATAAAATATGGCTCTGATAAGCAGCATGCTTTTTAGGGTTCCGTACCCAAAGGGTGAAACGGGACCCTAATACTAACATGTCGCCAGGCTGTTTAGATTTTCACAGATGATATATTAATTTTGCTCCAGAAAGTCAGACAACCAGTCTTACCTAGGGGTGCCAGGTTGCCCGGGTAACTGGGTAGTGGAGGTTAGACAGAGTCGCTCCATGTAAAACACTGGTTCTCAGCTGCATCCGGTTAGACTGGAAGCCGACCCCAACGTAGTTGGGAAAAGGCTAGGCAGATGATGATGTATTAATTTTGCTGCTATAACAACACATAGTGAGTTCTAGACTAAAATACGTATTTTAGGGGGCTTCCATACAACAAAGCTATTTTTTATTGATTTATTTTTCATAATGGTACGGAACCCTGGGTGCGCGAGTCCGTTTCGCACTTGTCCGGTTTATTAATCAACTTGTTCTGACTTGACTAATGAGTAGAACCAAAAATACTCCTTTACAATCTTCGTCGCGATATAATCTTTAGATTAAAGTTTGATACCCACTGTGATCTAAGTTGATTAACATTTTAATCTTTTAAAACTGCAGACACATGCAGCGTCTATTATTTTGTGTTTATACTGTTCTATAAAAACATACATAGATAGAATCGTTATTATAGAAATATTTTATTACACCAAATTAGACAACTACAGCTTTATGCGACCATAAAAAGGCTGATAAATAATAAGTGTACATTTACTAAGAAAGCTTTTAAGATAAGACTGTCAATTCTAGTTCATCTGCCTGGCCTTTTCCGACTATATTGGGATAGGCTTCCAGCCTAACCAGATACAGCTGAGTATCAGTGTTTTACATGAAGTGGCTTCCTATCTGACTTCGTACTTAACTTCTGACTACCAATTTGACGGCTTTCTGAAACACGAAAGAACTTTTCGTGACAAGAAGCTCACCCATCCACGGACCAACCGCGTTAAGCGTTGCTTAACCTTGCGACTGCTAATATGTTTTACCTATGCAGTCTATTTTAAAATTGGCCTTCTCATTTAATTATTTAGTTTTATAATCTAAAACTATTAAATCACCCTTCAAGGGAATCGATACATGAGCGAATCGATAAGACTATTGAATTTTAAATGTTATAGCTATGTAAATGATACCAACTGGTTTGATTAACAAAACGAAATGTTACTACGCAGTAAAACACGAAGGATTGTTTCCTTATTGTCAGTCTGATTAGCACTATGACATATTAATTTTATTGGCGTAAAATATCGGAATATTTAAACGAATCTGTTGACGGTATCGATATTATGATGAAGCTGTCAATCTGGTGGACAACAAAAACTATTACGTCAATGATCTAAATTAAAGCGAACAACGTAGTTAAGCTTTGAAATTGGAATTTTCATGTTCCAAAAAAATAAACAATTACAACATCCGTTTATGTGTGTCTCTGTTTTCGCGAAAAACTCAAAACTACTGGACAGATTTTCATGCATTTTCATCTTTAAAAAATGTAGAGTGATTCTTCGTTTATAAATTTACATCCATCGCTGAGGCAGTACACTATTAAAAACACTGCACTTAATCAACTAATAAGGTAACTAAACCAAAGGTTTACCAGCCCAGCCCTTATGAAATCACCATAAAAGAAACTCCAAAACAACGCCCGCAAAACACCATAATTTTGTTTACAATCCCCATGTGCGATACGATGACCTATCAAGGTCACATCACGGGCCATCACAATGGCAGGTCGGGGAAGTCGATTTTCACTTTCATACATAGTTGTAACCGAGCGTTGAATTCCAGTTTAAGGTGTTTATTGTAAACCAAATGTTGTTTGGTTAATATTTGAGGCAGTGTTTTGTTTTGGTTTTGAACTTGTTTTAACAATAACTCTTGGATCTATTAGGCGTGTGTATATTTCTCGCAAATTGTCAAGACGTCTCCGTGTTTCGGAAGGCACGATAAGTTGGGGGGGTTACGGCTGTCGTTTTAACACCTTTGGCAGTCGTTACGGGTAGTCAGAAGCCAGAAAGTCCGACAGTCAGTTTTATCAATTTTATCAGTTCCCACAAAATTCAATGTGGATCCGCAACAAAATTTCGAAAACTGCGAGCGTGTGGCCGATTGATTGCTGTCGATATACGAGTGAAACTGCCCTACGAAAACCGAGCGGAAAATCCTTAAGTGTGAAAGCTGTAAGTTTTAGTCCATTTCCTTGCCAAACTACGTGTATATTCTTTCAGCAAATTCTTTGAATAATATACTTACTTGTTATTATTGCTGCCGTTAACTACGCTCTTCATATACATACATAGTCATAAAAACTAAATACATATAGGAATCATATTTCAAAATATATAACGTCACATATGCCCCGGATCTGGTTGTCGCTGAAATACTGAAACAGGACGCGATTCATTAGTTTCAAGAAGAAAATTAATGAACGTAAAGGATTGAAATTTCTAGCGAGAGATTTAATATATGGGTCACGTTATGATGTAGGAACGAAGGAAATTCGGTGCTGAATAAATATTATAAGTGGTATTCAATCTGAGATGAAAATAAGGTCCTTGTTAATTTAAGACTGCGTGGCTGACAAATCAGTTTCTGAATACATTTATCTGCTGTTCATTTATCCTTAAAAATGGATGGAGAACGAACATAAATATTTCTAGACACACACAGTACTTAGGAAACTAAGCCTATTTTTTAGCACGGTTATAAAACTGCTCATAAGTAGTGTCCAAGAAGACAGATAAAATCCTTAGAGAATTTAATGATTAGGAAACCTTACAATAAAGAACTCGTTGATCTCAGGAAACGCCGCCATTACCCTGATGAGCTTGGTTGAGGAGCTTGCTTGACGCGATTCGTCCGTGGATGGGTGACCATCTTAACATGGCGATAGATTTTTTTTCTATTGCTCATAGGTCCCGCTTGGATAACTGCTCTAAAATAAAAATCTATAGGTACCGCCCCCAAAAATTGTACAAGGAAAATCGCCGAAGATTTGGTACAATTCCCCAAGACATTGAGTTACCAAGTTATTTTATCGGTAAACATGTGCTTTACATATTTATAAGTAAAGGAAAAATATTATCGTGTTCCGCTAAAGTTTTAATATTAGAGATTAGATTGGTCCTGTAATTTAGTCAGAAGATGAACATATACACCTACTTATAAAAGCTAAACATATGTAAGTATGTCTATGTTTTATTCAGAGATGGAAATTCGAAAATGTTACACGGGTTCGTATTGTTTTGGTTGAATAATTTGATGAAAGAATTGACTACCTTCTTATACCTAAATTGCTTGCAAAAATAGAGGTTTCAACTATTAACAAGTTAAAACTACTGAAACTCGAAATTAAATGGAAAAGCTAGATATTTATGCCTTCGCATAGGATTTTTCCCAAGCTATTTAAGATCACCAATACCACAGTTTAAGTATATGTAGAACAGTTGGGAAGCTACCTACTAAAGTTCGTAATGTCACAGTTTATGTACCTTTACCAGTGCTGTCAGTACTGACTGTCACCTTAAAAGCTACCCGCCAGCTGTGCATTTGATTAAAACAGGAACTAAAGTTTGACACATATTGAAGTTAGTACTACCAAATGACAACCCTATGGCTTCGATGGTGTTTACGTCATCATTTTGACAACAAGGCTTAGCTTCATTACTGGTACATCTTTATTCTGTGCCAATACTCACACAGATACTTAAATGCCTATGTAACTACAACTAATTAAAACAATTTAATAGCTTTCAATAAGTCTTAAAATATTTGCTAAAGCCATTGTTATTTTTATGTTAAAAACTTACCTGACGTTTTACACTGAGAATAAAATTACAATACTTTCGTAAAAAATATCATTTTCTGAGTTAAATTGATAAATATTCCATACATTAACACAGTTGACACGGATAGAAAAGGGGTGAATAATAAATTGATGTCTGACATTCGTAGAAATGTATAAAAACAAAAGATATACGACCAGTTTAACAGACCCAGATGGACTCCTAAATATCTATCGAATAGGGAATGTTTTTAATTTTGATTACTTTTCCATGACATGATCTCTCAGATATCTAGAACTCTGTCTGGATTTTGTGACACTGGCCAATAGCCTTCAAATAGATGAGAAAGAATGGTGTTGATCTTTCACTGATAGAAATCATAATATGGAGTGCTACAGAGTTCACTTTTGAGAAGGTACGCTATCCCTGAGTAGCATAAGCTATATTTTGTCCGGATACGGAGAGTAGTTCTCACGGGACGTGGCTGCATCCGCGAAAACAGATAGTCAACAATAAAATAAGTCCACATTATCCTATTCAAAGAACACAACTAATAACATAATAATATTGACGGCCGTGGACAAGTGACAATGCAATTATCGATCTAATTGTACAGAATTAATTCTGGTCTTGAAGACCCAGACACTAATTAAAAGATAACTTCTCATACCAATTTATTTTATGCACTTCAAGTAATAGATCTTAGACCATTCTGCAACCACTATGCACTTTCGATCACATCAATACGCAAGCATACGTCAAAAATGACAAACTCAAACATAAACTTGACACACACAATCACATGTATGTACACGAGGGTGATCGTACATGGTTGGTTTTGGTCTTGGCAGAAGGAAAAGAACATCACTGGCGCTCCTTCCTTCCTTTTTGTAATGCTTTCAAATCTACACTTATATTATAAAGCTGAAGAGTTTGTTTGTTTGAACGCGCTTATCTCAAGAACTACTGGTCCGATTTGAAAAATTATTTCAGTGTTAGAAAAACCCATTTATCGAGGAAGGCTACAGGCTATATACTTTTATCCAGGTGCACCGAGTAGTTCCCATGGGACGCGGCTGAAACCGGTGGCAGAAGCTAGTACATAAATAAAGGTCCAAAAAAGCTAAGCAGACAATGAAAGAACATTTTAGGCGTATCAAAACAGCCACTCGAATACGCGAATGACCTCAAAATGTCGTCGTCCTGTGGTCGACAAAAACTGCGCTCATAAATAAAATACTACGTTTCGAAATGAGGAAAATCTAATGCCTAACTGTGAAATTGTAAGCTGGAAATAAAAAAATAAAGTACCTAACAATAATTTTGCCAAAATGTTGTGTTAGGTACAAAGATTTTATACTTACTATTAACTAGCCAGCGGTTTCACCCGCGTTCCAGATAAAACGTAGCCTTCCTCGATAAATGGGCTGTCTAACACTGAAATAATTTCTCAAATCAGACTAGTAGTTCCTGAGATTAGCTCGATCAAGCAAACCCAGAAACTCTTCAGCTTTATCATATTACTAACTACAGATGCTACACAAAATTAATTGACAAAAACTTTCCCAAAGCAATTTCGTACCTGCTACCTTTGTAAAAACATTCATATTAATTGCAGGTTAAAATCCTGCTACAAGCATACAGGGACGCGGACGCTAACTTTGCCACTACGAAGTTTGTTACCAACTGACTTCACACTGCTGCACCACCAATCAGGGCTTACCGTCTAGATGCAGCTAACTACAAGTTCTTAATGGAACGACTGCTTATCGGACCTCCTCAACTCCTACCCGGGCAACCTGATACCCCTTGGTAAGACTGGACGTCAAACTTTCTGGCTTCTGACCCCCGTAACGACTGCCAAAGATGTTCAAATGAAACCAAGACCCACCAATTGAAGCCGTTATAGAATTAGCAATCATTTGTTTTTTCTAGGTTGTCACGTCACGGTCTAATAGCGTCGAAACGTTTGGATTTATGTTTGTTTGTAAATGTGTTTAGGAAGGTGAATTTATTTAGCGTCTATTGAGGAGCTTTGAACTGCAGTTGGAATATTTTGTTTTGTCAAAGCAATCGTAGAATTTATACTGCATTCAGTAAATGCGCTTAGTTTTCTGCAAAAACATAACTAAAAAAACAAATTGGGATAGTTTCAGGGCTGCTTAATGTAGATACTCCCTCCAAAATTCGTTTGATTCGGTAGTTATTCTTAGGGCCCGTTTCACATTCTCCACGGTCATCATCATTATCTGTCAGATAGCTATATAAAACTTCACTTGAAAACTGTGAAACTGACCGTTAATATCTCTACTTTTTAGGGTTCCGTACCCAAAGGGTAAAACGGGACCCTATTACTAAGACTTCGTTGTCTGTCTGTCTCCCTCCACGCTGTATCTCACTAACCGTGATAGCTAGAAAGCTGATATTTTCAAAAATGGTGTATTTCTGTTGCCGCTATAACAACAAATACTAAAAA
>NWSH02000612.1:13730308-13744660 GCA_002382865.2 Heliothis virescens | reverse complement strand
AAAACGCCTTGTTGAAACCATTCGTCTTATATTCAGCTACGATATAACGTCGCTGAGGTAGACTAATAAGAGGTAGTCTTCCACTCTTATCACGACTCTTCAGACTACCATCTTCCGCAAATCTCTTCACCCAACGCCTAGTAGTCTCTCTCTAAAAACAATAATATATATTACACACTTGCAATAAGCAATTGAGCTATTTTATAAATATCGTCACATTATATTAGAAAAAATTACTTACGCATAAGCCGGTTTTATTCGATATTTGAGATTATATTAAGACCATCCGAATATAGGGTCACAATATTTGACTTGGCTTCAATACTAATATAAGCCTGCATAATGAATACAAAAGAATACAATCGCAACAAGATAACACAAACGCTCGTTACTGTGTTCATCAACAACAGCGAATACCGGAATAATTTATAAGTGACTAGAAAAGTTGTTAAAATATGAGGATAGATTTAAAGTGAACTTATCATAATCTACCCTCATATTTTAAGAACGACGCGACGCTAAGATTAAAAATTAAGAAGGTCGTAAGTACCACTAATATTGCTATGCAATTGTTTTTTGAAACTGGTAATCCACTTATGCTTACTACTGTACCTATTACGCGCCGAAAAATTGATTTACGAAGTACCTAGTCCTCGACTCTAGATAGAAACTCTATAGATAGGAAGTTTTCTTTAAAATATCGATATATTCTTCTCTGTAGACATCGTAATAAAGTTAAAGAGTAATATTCGAATGCTTAAAAATGTTTGATAAAGTTGTTACCTTCGATATCATAACTTTATGAAATCCTGAAAAAAGTCAACAAATATTTTAACTCATGTTATTGACTATCCTCTGCTTGAGTAAATGTATATAAAATAAAAAACTTATAAGAAATAGTTTCCATTTACAAAATTAAACCTTTAAACCACCAGAACCCATACAGTGAGTATCTATTTTTATAGAAAAACCTCATTAAAAAAATCTTGTTCAGTTTGCTGAAACATTATCTTATAAGAAAAAACGCAATATAATCCAATAAAATAATAAGAAATATATTCCTATACGCACTTTGTGCTGGGTGAGTCTTATCAATCAAATTAACAACCAATCTCAATAAACTATAGTCTGTTGTTTTTTTTAATAGAGATAGAATTTTTACATTAGCCCCATACTAGCAATGTCAAATTCCTATCTCTAGTAAGCAAACCAACAAATAGATAGAATATTGGGAACAAACATTACCCAAAAACAGTGTTGTAAGAGGCAGTGTTGTCATGTAAAACATTTATATTAAAACATTAACTTTGTCCGCTATCATTGAAATCTGATGCTTTTAAAAAATATCAATTATAATTTTTCAATTTAAGTACTTTGGATCCTTTTAAAATTTTTATAGTATAGATTCAAGATTTTATCACAGAAAATAATATTCAACAAATTTAAAGCGGCTCAATAAGAAAGCGGGATTTAGTTAAAATATATCTTTGTACTTCTAAAAGTAGAAATTTGTGTTAGTAATAATGCAGTATTTGTTGAAAATTACTTTTGAGTTTTTAGCAAAGCTGATGTAGGTAGATTCCTTTTTAAGTTCAGGTCTGAAAGATGTTTCCGTTCAAGCAAAACTTTGTTGTAATGTCATAGCGAGCCTTGGTAATTAAGTAATACACAGCTTTCTGCGGGTTATATTCTATAAGTAACCTTTTACGGCTATTAAAACCACTTATTTTCAACGCTTAAAGCTAAATAATTGAAAAGTTTACTCAGGGAAGTCAATCAAACTTTGAAAATTCTAGTGGATTCATATTGGATTTTTGCAATATTACACATTAAAATAAGTAACGACATGAATAAGTATTTCGAAACATATATTATCCTATAATTTCCTTAAGTTAAACGTATTTGAACAGGAAATATGTACTAAACAACAAAACTTTGTAATCAAAATATCAGTTTTAGGTTAGGATTTATTTCATCTCAAAACATTAACTAAAACAGCAAAATGCCCAAAATCTTTGATACCACGTGTTTTCTATAATCATCTTATAGGATTCATTGCATTTTCACATTTCAATTTTGTGCATTATCTTAGAAAATAGCCCTCAAAAGTTTGAGGTTATCATGTGACATACATAGGCGATTTTCCTAACAAACCTGCATAGAATCTGCGCTGATGATCTCCGTCGCGTACTTTTGTGCTAATTCCACACTTAACTTTGTCTTCCCCGTACCTGTTGCACCTAAAATTATCACCATAGGGACTTTGGAAGTCATCACTGCCCGTAGAGCCATCATAACAACGGCATGCGCGAACTTCACTAATGTTTTGAGTTTTGACATCTGTCACTTGACTCGCTCCGCTTCGTTTGAGGCAGAGGAATAATATTTACAGCCAAGTGATAATTGTTGCTGTTATTAATAGAAATATCTATTTACATTCAGAAAGTACACATCTTTATGCTATTGTTTATTTGTCTTTCCATTTCTACACTGTTTACATGTATCATAAACACGGGCTTTCTTATGAATTGATATCAGCATGAGAAAATACCTACCGGCATACATAGATACAGCCCGGTTGTTTTGAAAATACATTTCAATACATAATGTATAAGATTTATTGCATGATCTGGACTTTCTTTTATCTTAGATACATATACACAGTCACGTAAGTGATAGTTAACCCCAGTTCAACGTGGTTCAACTAAGTAAGGGTTTTGACGTCAATCGTCGTTGACGGTATTTAATAGAATAATTATCATCATTAATCGGGCACGGTTCCAGTTTAGCTTGAACCGTTTTAGCAGGGATTTATTCGTTGTAGCTAATTCCTTAAATACTTCAAGTGGCCAGGGTTCAAGCTCGGGGATTCAGCGCATTAACACAAAGTTAGTTTTACCAGTTTTACTGACTTACACTGCATTTATTTTCTCCTTAATTATTCTTTTTGTACTTAGGTTTCACCACACAGGAACCTCCTGTGGAGATAATCGTGTGATACTTACGCCACGTCTGCCTTAATTGATTGGAATCTTCGTAGATGGTAAGTTCGAGTCGTATAAATTCAGATGATTATCTTTAATGTGTTAAGAGATAAATTCACTATTTTTGTGAATGTAATTTATATCTCTGAAGATTTGTGTGCCTATTTATATTTTATTTTTGGTCTGTTTCGTGTGATTTTTCCCAGTTTCGTTGTTGGAATATTTAAAACAACTTTATTAATCAATCAATCGTTTAATTTGGGCAAGTTTGTGTCATGTGTCATTGTTCGCATTTATCTTGTAGATTAGAACTTAATTGCGTGTAGGTGTGTTAATTAATAGTAATATACTTAATGTGTATAGAGTATTTGTTTTATCACCTTTATTGAAACCTCTTTGGTTACTTCGGGTGACTCATGCGCCATTTTCAGCGTTTAAGGAAAATACTTTAATTAAAGGGTGAGTCACAGAAGTCAAAATAAACAGATGTTCTATTTATGAAAACTTCCGTGGTTTAAGTAGGTTTAGGTAGTGGATTAAAGAAATCAAAACTCAATGAAATATTTTTTTTTAGTCAGACCAGATAGGGCTGTGGAAACCCAAACGTACCCCACAGGTACATAATCACAGAATCTATACTATACAATACAATGATTTTATTTATCCCAAATTACAGCGAATAAGTATAAAAATCACAATAATTAGCCCACTGTTCCCAAGCTCTTTCCGGATCCGACGTAAGCGTTTAATATGTATAGTCAATGCAATACAATGTATCAGTGTATCCATACACATAGAGGAACAAAACCAAAAAAAAATCTATCTCTGTGTTACAATAGTATCCCAAAAATTAGCCACATAAGTACAAAGGTCCTTAGACTTAAGAGCGCCGCTTCAAAGATTGCAGAGGGCAATATTAATATTAGGCGGAATCTATGTTGCGCCCTGCACTCCCTGTAGCGGCGCGCGCGCCCCGCGACTGCCGGCGTCGCAACGCATCGGCCGGCGCCGACGCCGCGGCGGCTAGCTGTTACAAACGTACGGATACTATACAAAGGATAAAAGGAAATCTTTTATATATAACAGGACTTATAATTTTATAACCCGACCTTAACTATATACAGTTCAACCTAAACTTATTATCAATAATTCCTTTTCCATTTTGGCAGTGGTGGAAATGTGCCTTGTCACAAAAGCGGTTATATTAACCATCGTTTTCAACACTTACATTCTGTCTCCCGATTTTATAAAGCTGTCATTTCTTACCATTAAACATTTACCTACTGACTTTTTCTTATGTGTCTAATTACACTGGTCATCACCAAAGCAACCGATTACATTTTGGATAACTAAAACCATTATTATCTTTATTTATTTATGTCAAGATATGAATAACAAAAAAATAAATGCAGGTACAACATTCGAGGATCCGTAACTCTCCAGTAAAGAAAACTAAACAATTACTAGGACAAAAACTCGTTAGTAAAAAAGATTGATCAAAGTATAATATACTTAGTATTACCATTACATCTGTATGTACAATTAAATACCTAGTGGAAGATAAGATAAACATCTTTAATATCAATAACTTTTCTTGTCTGTGTATGTACACTACTTAGAACAGCGCTATTCTAATCGTAGACATTCTTCACAAAAAATATGTCTTGCAAACTAATTCGAGTATAAACCTAATATATATAATAATGTACATGAACATAGCAAGGCACATTCCTCACACAATTAAAGCCTTCACACTCACGATGCTGACCATGTGCTTGATAAAACATCAACCTCCTGATAAACCCGATCAGTAGAATAAAAGTTGCGCGTGCGGCTCCAACGAAACATTAACTAGAACACCGGCCGGATTTATTCCATTGCAATTTTGAACACCTTTATTTTTCTGATCAGGTTCAATATTCAATTAACACGAACTATTGCGAGTACTTTACTAAACTTACTTGCATTAATAAAAAAAATATTATAAAGAAAAAAATGCAAAATTTACTATTAGTAGGTACTATGAGGAACTATGTCTTGGTTATTTTTTTATTAAGGTCCATTTTTGCGGACCATTATGGTATAAGACTTGATGTTATTATCAAAATACACAGTCTATTATTTTCTTACGAAATGACTGTCACTGAGATTATACAATTTACATCAAAACTTTTTTTTTACCTTAATGTCATAAATCATATGAAAATGGTATGTTGCCATTGTAATCCCAACATGTGAACGAATTAAATATTGATTTCAATATTCTACACGACTTAACATTAGTAATAATGTTTATAATTATAATAAGGTACGATGATCGTAAAATGAAGGGAACACTATACCTTCAGATAACATGCGCTTGTGACCTGTTCACACGTACTTATGATCTGTCCACAAGAATTTTAACAAATCAAAGAAAAATATTTAAAATCAATGTTTGTTTAAAAAAAACTTTGAAGTGTGCCGTTGTTGAAAAGTTTGTGAACAAATTATCGTACGTGAATTACCGCGTTTGTTAGAAAAAACAGTTTACTTCTAGCATCTCGTTAAAAACTTACGCGGATCTAAAAATTAATAAAATGGATAAAAGCCTGGGAAGGGCATTATGTTATACTTTAAAAAAAAGTCGACTAAGAAAGTCGATATAATCACAATCGCATGCTAATCGTACGGTGTAGTTTCACATGATAAAATTGCATACACATTACTCATAAAATCGTTATGAATCATCATCATCTCAATTGGAAGCTGTATGTGAATCATTTTATTGTATAAAATTCTATTCAACGATTCCAAATTACCGAAAATTGGTACCGATTTTAGTGGGTAATCATCTCTTATGTAAAAAAAACAATAAAAGTGTTAAAAATTTACAAAATAACAAAAAAATAAACTAATGAAATAAGCGACTATCCTAAAATGCAATTTACTTAAAGCAGTTAAAATAATAGTTTACTTAAAGCAATTAAAAGTAATAGTAATTGATGTATCACTTCACTAACCCCACTCTCGCGAGCGAAGGTTAAAATTGAATAATCCTGCAAATCGGGCCGAAAACATATATAGTGGCCATACATCTCCAACCAGCTCCAAGCGCTTGACCACCTCTGACAAAGCTTTCAACTACCTGCACTCTCTCATTATATTTACAGCACTGACAAATTCATGCTCCTTTAAAAAATGCGACATCGCAATACTTAACTATTTAATGGAAGGTCCAGTAAAAAATCTTCATATCAACTTCTCGAAACAATATTTTAACAAATGTCATATCATTTTCGATCTGTCAACACGGAGTAAATCTGTAATGTGCTATTTCAACTATGTATAATTTAATGATAAATTCAAAAAACATTTTAGAGGTATAACCAGTCTACTAGTTCACGAAGCAGTCTGTAACTATTAAGATATTTTACTGAAGACCAAGGATTTGTCGTTAACAACAGTTTTATGGCTCACTTTGGCACTGCAAAATATCGTTTTGAGCAAAACAAACCTGCGGTTATTGTTTCATAACTATATTACTCTCGAGACATTGCCAGAAGCAGAGTAAGCCGTAAAAGCTGAATTTTCATTGAAATATAACAAACTCCCGACTGTCGACTCGACTGAAGACATCGCTTAAAATTTTGCAATCAAAACGGCGGACGGGGGCTTCACTGCGCCACCGCGTCTTGAATAAACGGTTCTAACGTTCACTAGAGCGTTCAGAAGCGACTTACATAAAAAGTTACCAGTCCATAAGTGTCCAGTCGAGTAGACTCCATAGTTCCTCGGTCGGAACAAATCGATTACCAGTCAGGTAGTGCGAGGCGCTCAGTACGAGCGGTAGCGCGCCGACAGCATCGTGCGGAGCTTTTTCAACTTCGTCACAAGTTGGTGTTGTTTCTTCTTTAGCTTTTCCCTCTCGAGGTCTTCTTGGCTAAGCTTTCTGCAGAGCGCGGCAGCTTCTCTCAGTATGACCACTTTAGGCGCGCGTTCCTTGTCTCGTGTGGCCGGGATTTGCTTTTTGAGCTCATCAAAGAGGTTTTTGAGACCGATGCGCCGGAGTCTCTCCATGTCGTTGTGTATGGAGCGGCGCTCTATCTCGGGAGACTCGGCCTCGGAGTCAGTGTCGGTGTTGGAGCGGCGTCCACGGCGGCCGGGCCCGCGAGCACGGCGGCGTGACGCGGCCGCTATGCTGGGCGGCGGTACGAGGCGCTTCCTGGCCACCGGCCGTGGCGAGCGCGGAGTGATGGCTGTCTCCACAGTGCGCTGTATGTGCTGGCGCTCCTGCGCTGACGGCACGCGAGGCAGCGAGTCCGTGCGGACGTGAGTTTGCGTCGTAGGCAAGGGCTGCTGCGTGCCGAGCGAGACCACGTCAATTTCCTCCTCTGCAACAACGGAGAACGCATTTTAACATAATGTCCACTAATTACAAAAAACCCATCAAGAGAATCGTTTATATCAGAGTCCCGCCCGCATTTACCGTTTCATTGCTTGCATACTTTCATTCATACCGTTCGTTCATTACGCTCACATCACCATAAAAGGCGGGCGTCGATTGTCGTAGCCACATCTGTATACGATCGCAGGGGGCTAGATCTAGTCGGGGAGATGCGACTGCAGTGGTCAGGTGCGCGGGAGGGGTGGGGGCGGCGTACGGCGGGGGGGAGGGCGTCGACCCCGTCGTACTACCGCAGCGTCTGCCGCCATCGATCCAGACGCCTGACGTCACGGCGCGCCATTCGCGCCAAAACGAGAGCGCGTGCGCGGCGCGCTGCCGCAACGTCCGCACTCAATGGAGTCCGGATTACCGAGCGGTGGACACGCTTTCCGGCCTCCGCCGCTACCATTTAACAAAGCATCGATCGAAATTAACTGTCACGTGAGAGTTGCACGATAACGACGGCCGGCCGGCTTACACGTTCCTAACTGACATACCAGCCGGACCGGTTCAGTCGGCGAGCTAAAAGCCGCACTATCGATCACGTTGCATTGCGTTTGGTATTTCTAATGTGAGAGACGTACGGGGTTGCATAGCGTCAATCGAGACCGCCTCAACACGGGCGTCTCTCTGGTTTAATGTACCTGTCTTTTCTAGAACCGCAACCATAGAGGCGTACGGCTCCCAAATGAACAGGATATACCCTATTAACTTAAATCTATGGCTAGCTTAGTTAGATGGATATTGAGGTTCGATTAATGACCGATGCGGAAACGGCCTAAATTCCAGCCAGTGCAGCAATGCAGCGATACGAGTGCTGAGAGTGCATTGTCGACTTCTATGAATGAGCTATGTAGGTGCGGGCGTCCATTTCACGATCGCGTTGCATCTAAGTGCGGATGTGGACGTTTGTCCGACTCGTGTTTACGCCGTAGTGCATGTTTCGCGGAATCCGTTCGCCCGCACTATCCGGTTACACCAACAAATAATTATGTCAGCGGTTCATTGTGATTAAAGGTTACCGGCTCCGCGCTAAAACGTGTTGCTTGCAGCGCTATTTACGTACCCAACAAGGACGAGAGTTTCCGTTTAAATCTCCAGTGCTTAAGCACTAGAAATAGAAACAAGTTACGTGGGCAGCTGGCCGATTCGATTACGAAACTGCGAGTCAGGGACGCGGCTAAATAGGTTCATTAAATTGCGCAGATTTGTGCTAAAAAATACGCATCAGACACATTTATCGAACAGCGCGACGATAAATTTATACATGAACGTGTTCTTTTTACTACGTTTCCGCATAGTTACGCGGCCGCTTATCGCTTACGCGTAGATCTAATTCGAGGATCGGCGCCTGTCGTCAAACACGCCTCGCTTACGTCTAAATCTAGGCGTGGGTAAGATTGCTGGCGCTATATCGAGCCACATGGACACACCCTGCTTATTAGGATACAATATACTTGTACTCTCAGTAACCAGTCTGTTGGTCAACTTCATTTTTTAGATCGTAGATAGCTGATCAGCTTTGAATTGGTCCATTTAACCAAAAGCAACTCTTAACGTATCAGGTGAATATCAGGCTCATTTAGAAAACAACTCCCGAACGGCGTTAATCGCGTTCAAATGACGATAAGGGCCGCGTAATATCTATTAACTTATTATAAATATTAAAGTAGAAGACCCTAAGTGCCTAAATTAGTGAGTGTAACTAAATACAGATTAGAGTGTAATCGAGAGGGAATACCGCAGGGTGAGAGGTGTAAAGAAAATAGCGTTGACAGTACGCGTAGGCGCCTATTGTGCGGGAGTCAATTTTCACGTGACGATTTTCTCCGTGGCGCCAACGCGATTAACGGTCGGCCGAGAGAGTATTTGTTTCAGGTCTGCGTGTAAGGCGATACGGCCGGTATTGTCGCGGTGCGCCGCCCCTGGGATCCGGTCTAGTGCATATCTATTATATCTCCATCACTCGAGACGCGATTCTCAGATCCGCCGCCGTTCCAATTTTATACCAGAGATAATCCGCTTTTTATTGTTCGCCCGACCGACCGGTATCAGAGTGGTGGGGTAAAAAATTGCCAGCTCTCTCTTGCACTTGCCCATATGTTTCGATGTCTGCATAAGGCCGAGACGTCGAACTTTAATAAAACTTTGCTGAACTTTTATTTTCGAAGGTAAACAATGAATAAGCTGCGTTAGCTTCGGAGATACTTGCGTCGAGTCTGATTAGTCACAAATTCTAGGTAGGTCTAAGCCTTAGCGTGAGAAAACAATGAGTCATAGATTCGCAGACTTAAGAGGCTAACTCATTAATCGCTGGCGATCTTTGTAGACAGTTATTTTAAACCGGTACAGCGTTTCCCCAACCATAAAACGTTCAAAACATTTTCACTGTAACTTTGTCAGCTTCACATTTCTTGTCGGTATTAAAGTTAATTCTCAATTAATTACCAAGTTTGGAGTTAAGTGATAAATCAAGCGAGGGAAANCCTGACGTCACGGCGCGCCATTCGCGCCAAAACGAGAGCGCGTGCGCGGCGCGCTGCCGCAACGTCCGCACTCAATGGAGTCCGGATTACCGAGCGGTGGACACGCTTTCCGGCCTCCGCCGCTACCATTTAACAAAGCATCGATCGAAATTAACTGTCACGTGAGAGTTGCACGATAACGACGGCCGGCCGGCTTACACGTTCCTAACTGACATACCAGCCGGACCGGTTCAGTCGGCGAGCTAAAAGCCGCACTATCGATCACGTTGCATTGCGTTTGGTATTTCTAATGTGAGAGACGTACGGGGTTGCATAGCGTCAATCGAGACCGCCTCAACACGGGCGTCTCTCTGGTTTAATGTACCTGTCTTTTCTAGAACCGCAACCATAGAGGCGTACGGCTCCCAAATGAACAGGATATACCCTATTAACTTAAATCTATGGCTAGCTTAGTTAGATGGATATTGAGGTTCGATTAATGACCGATGCGGAAACGGCCTAAATTCCAGCCAGTGCAGCAATGCAGCGATACGAGTGCTGAGAGTGCATTGTCGACTTCTATGAATGAGCTATGTAGGTGCGGGCGTCCATTTCACGATCGCGTTGCATCTAAGTGCGGATGTGGACGTTTGTCCGACTCGTGTTTACGCCGTAGTGCATGTTTCGCGGAATCCGTTCGCCCGCACTATCCGGTTACACCAACAAATAATTATGTCAGCGGTTCATTGTGATTAAAGGTTACCGGCTCCGCGCTAAAACGTGTTGCTTGCAGCGCTATTTACGTACCCAACAAGGACGAGAGTTTCCGTTTAAATCTCCAGTGCTTAAGCACTAGAAATAGAAACAAGTTACGTGGGCAGCTGGCCGATTCGATTACGAAACTGCGAGTCAGGGACGCGGCTAAATAGGTTCATTAAATTGCGCAGATTTGTGCTAAAAAATACGCATCAGACACATTTATCGAACAGCGCGACGATAAATTTATACATGAACGTGTTCTTTTTACTACGTTTCCGCATAGTTACGCGGCCGCTTATCGCTTACGCGTAGATCTAATTCGAGGATCGGCGCCTGTCGTCAAACACGCCTCGCTTACGTCTAAATCTAGGCGTGGGTAAGATTGCTGGCGCTATATCGAGCCACATGGACACACCCTGCTTATTAGGATACAATATACTTGTACTCTCAGTAACCAGTCTGTTGGTCAACTTCATTTTTTAGATCGTAGATAGCTGATCAGCTTTGAATTGGTCCATTTAACCAAAAGCAACTCTTAACGTATCAGGTGAATATCAGGCTCATTTAGAAAACAACTCCCGAACGGCGTTAATCGCGTTCAAATGACGATAAGGGCCGCGTAATATCTATTAACTTATTATAAATATTAAAGTAGAAGACCCTAAGTGCCTAAATTAGTGAGTGTAACTAAATACAGATTAGAGTGTAATCGAGAGGGAATACCGCAGGGTGAGAGGTGTAAAGAAAATAGCGTTGACAGTACGCGTAGGCGCCTATTGTGCGGGAGTCAATTTTCACGTGACGATTTTCTCCGTGGCGCCAACGCGATTAACGGTCGGCCGAGAGAGTATTTGTTTCAGGTCTGCGTGTAAGGCGATACGGCCGGTATTGTCGCGGTGCGCCGCCCCTGGGATCCGGTCTAGTGCATATCTATTATATCTCCATCACTCGAGACGCGATTCTCAGATCCGCCGCCGTTCCAATTTTATACCAGAGATAATCCGCTTTTTATTGTTCGCCCGACCGACCGGTATCAGAGTGGTGGGGTAAAAAATTGCCAGCTCTCTCTTGCACTTGCCCATATGTTTCGATGTCTGCATAAGGCCGAGACGTCGAACTTTAATAAAACTTTGCTGAACTTTTATTTTCGAAGGTAAACAATGAATAAGCTGCGTTAGCTTCGGAGATACTTGCGTCGAGTCTGATTAGTCACAAATTCTAGGTAGGTCTAAGCCTTAGCGTGAGAAAACAATGAGTCATAGATTCGCAGACTTAAGAGGCTAACTCATTAATCGCTGGCGATCTTTGTAGACAGTTATTTTAAACCGGTACAGCGTTTCCCCAACCATAAAACGTTCAAAACATTTTCACTGTAACTTTGTCAGCTTCACATTTCTTGTCGGTATTAAAGTTAATTCTCAATTAATTACCAAGTTTGGAGTTAAGTGATAAATCAAGCGAGGGAAAACATCTGTTTACAATGTTATAGTGGGGATGCGATGGAAATTTAATTACGCTAGTCTCGTCCACACGGTGTGTTGAGTCACGTCAGTTATTGAAGTAAGTTCCGAGTGTAGTTCGAGCGCAGTCTGTTGTCAAAATAAACAAGCGAAGACGTTAGAAAACGGAATGCAATCACAATGGTGTCGTCAAGTATGACCTGGTGCGGGGGGCTAGCGCACGCTCCGCTGGCCACGGCTTGAGGCCAAGTTCACTGGCATTTGAGCACTATAATTAAAAATTATCGTGACGCGCACGCGGCACACGCCATCTTATACAGCCTGCTCGTAATGCGGCCTTAATTAAACAATAAATAAAACCTCTTTTTCATGTAATGCGATGGAAGTATGGACTAGACTTTATTTAAAACGCGGTATCATAGTCGCGAATTTTGATAGTACAGCGTTATCATAAATTTTCCTATTTGCTTAATCTGAAGCGATTTCGTTGTCGCTATAAAATGATAATCCTAGAGCAGGGGTCGGCAACCTTTTGAGTCAAAAGAGCCAAAAGTTACAATTTACAACATTTTTAAATTTTCAAAGAGCCACAAACAGTGGCGGCGCTAGACCAAATGTGTACGTCGGCGACATGCGACATATGTTCGCGAAGCCAAGGGTGGATCCAGCTTTTGTGCTAGGGAGGGGGGGGGTTGGTCATACAGTTGTGGTCAAGTACCAATACATAATTTTATTTTGATAATGTATATCAAAATAATAGTACACGAAAAAATACATAGAAACGTAGTATGAATGCGCGAGCGAAGCGAGCGCGAAATTTTTTCAGCTCGACGTGTAAACATCGTAAAGAAAAGGGCACGAGTAGACTGAACGCGATTTCTTTTGACAGTTTTAGGCCAAGTCACAAAAATATCTAATTTTCAAAATGTATCTCAGGTACCCACTAAAATATTGTACTGTTGTGTGTGTTGTGTTTAAGTTAATTTGTGGAGGAATAAAGCAAGGAAAAAGACAGACAAACTATACTTATAATAAGTCTGTAGAGAGGTCAATACTGTACATGAAATATATTTCCAAAATAACTATATGGGTGTGATTAGGGATCGATACTGATGTCAAAAATGCAATCAGTAGAATTTTTGTCTGTCTGTCTGTATAACCGTTTAGAAACAAAAACTACTCGACAGATTTTAACGAAACTTGGTATAATTATTATTCATACTCCTGAGGTCGTCAATCAATGGGAGCAGAGCAGTGAAGGGAAAGATCTTTGATTATGACAACCCGTTGTCGCTGGCATAAAAGACATTTTCCGCGAACG
Organism: Heliothis virescens; assembly: GCA_002382865.2. Taxonomy (NCBI): domain Eukaryota; kingdom Metazoa; phylum Arthropoda; class Insecta; order Lepidoptera; family Noctuidae; genus Heliothis; species Heliothis virescens. The sequence goes on along the minus strand of NWSH02000612.1, from coordinate 13,731,245 downwards.
AAGTCGGTAACTGAAGCTAGCATGTAATATAAATGCGCGAGCGAAGCGAGCGCGAAAAATTTTATCAGTTCGAGGATTAAACATAGGAAAAAGTGCACGTAGAAACAAAAGATTGCGTGATTTTTTTTCAAAAACAAGTTGTTTATGACACTTAGGCCTTTACAAGCACTAATGAAAGCCAAGACAAAATATAGGTCTGGAAGTTAATTCATAATTAATTTAGTTGCACATTCCATTTTGACCACCATTAAGACCCCCACGAACCGCCCTTGGCGAGGCCTTTACTTCGCAGCGAAAAATCGTTAAATCAAGTGGGCCAGATTAAAAAATAATCGAGATGTATTGTTAATAAAATGATGACGAAAAATAATCACACACATAGAAATTGAAGTAGTCGAACCTTTCAGCGTGCAGACTCACTGTTCTTTTCAGTATTGTGTCGTAGTTAAGTTTAGCCGCTATTTCAGCTTCGATTATCCGAACTGATAACGCGGATATTCTATCTTGCCTCATCGTGCTTCTCAAACAGATTTATATAAATTTCAACTTTAAGAAACTTCTCTCAGCGGAAGCTGTGCTAACCGGAACTGTGAGCATAATTCTAATTTTAAAATAAATTAATAAATGTTAAAATAGTAAAATTCATTATCAGCTGCCTAACTTTCTCTCGAATTGTTCGGGGTCGGCAATCTAAACCAGGATGACTGGCGAAACGAAAATAAATAGGTAATAACTAGTTTTTCTGCGAGGCCTCCTCAGGAATCAACGTAAAAGTGGCTGAGACATAGAAATGGTGCCGAATATTTGTTAATCGATTGAGAAAGTTCTTTAATTGGTTTTTATTTTATAAAATAAATAATATTTTTGTATGGAACTAAAGAGCCGCAGCTTCCCATCCAAAGAGCCGCATGTGGCTCGCGAGCCGCAGGTTGCCGAC
>NWSH02000612.1:13699730-13729694 GCA_002382865.2 Heliothis virescens | reverse complement strand
TACCCCTGTCCTAGAGTAAATTTAACCTTGGAAGGTTACCGTGATATTTTAAAGTAAATATCTTGAAGGTGTGGCGAAAGCCGGGGAATTTAAAATAAGGGGACAGGCCTGTATTATCTCTGTTTGAATGGAAATGTGATGATTCTAATTAGACGTTAACTTCACTATACTAGTTTTAAAATGAAGCCGCTTGCCTTTATTGTTTATCGTGGCTTTTCATATTTTCCCACTGAACTTTTAAAACTAAATACTTTATGAAAAACCATTGTTATCAACATGAGAATTTACAAAGTTACATTATGCATGACGTGGGAAACAATAAACAAATATTTTACTACTAATTTAACTACGAAAACCAAAAATCGTTATTCTACTAATCAGAAATAAAGGGCAAAAGCGTGTAGGTAGGGTACCTTGGAAGTATACAAATAAATCGTCCCGTATAGCATTTCAATACAAGGAGCAGATAAGCCACGTATTTCTGTAGGGTTACGGCAAGCTAAAACAAAAGTCCCGCGTCATTTCTTGGGTTTTACTGGGTAACCACCGGCCGTTAGTCGGCTAAAAATAGAAACCGTGTCGTATTTTAATCGATATGGCCGGCATATATTCGAATTCCACCATTGAGCCCGCCGGGGGACCTTGAGGTTGGTTTTCGCCAACCGCGGAAAGTCATGGACGTACATACGCTACTAAAATGTTGGACGCAACCCTTTTTTTTAAATTACCCACTTAATGAGACATATGTGTAGGTTGGAGGCTCCGTTAACATAAACATACGAATTTTCCTATGAAGAATTAGTGTGAAACTAAAGGCGTGGAAACCCACTGGTTTCTCCAACAAGATTATTTTGCGGTCTACATACAGGCGTGCCAAGGACTCCCTTAAGATAGTATGTTGGGCCCAACTTTAATTTGCACAAAACTTGCGCAAAACATACCTACTGGTAAATTGCACATATCAATAAAAACTAGGTACTAAACATAATAAATGCAGTAAATTAAATGGGCGGGTACACGACTTCAATCTCTCAGGGTAATCAAACCCCACCTCCCCTGATCGAAACACAACACAGCCCAGTAAGACAAGGATAAAATACCAGCTAAACCAAGATGAATTTACGCGCGCGCTAAGTAAACGATATAAAATGTCATAACATCTTCCCACTACAAAATATGTTATAAGTTATAAACTATAACAGGATTGGACCACTTCCTTAGTGTTTTGAACATTCAAAATGGGGCAGGTTTTAAACGTCATTGTTAATGTTTCTGTTTGGCCGGGCAAGCCCCAACCACGGCCCCATCCTGTGCGACCGAATAAGAAACCCGGGATCGTAATGATTATTACTAGATGTGCCTCATCTCAACACGGCCCAACGGGGAACCGTTCTGTATGGTTGTTGTGTCGCCGCGAACCCAACACTTGCCCGGCTTGAAAAGGGGACACCCTTAAATGCATCAAGATTTAATCAACACGGCAAAAAACTAGTAGGGCAATGTAGTGCTTCCATAAAATGTGCGCCGCCTGTTATAAATTATTGGGGACGAAATTTGGGCATAGAATTACACATTAAGTAGCTACGCAGGAGGGTCTCGTGGAACTATACTGTGCTACAGCATTTTAAATCAACTTAAGAATACTGTATTTATATTTTAATTAAAATTAATAAATGGTACGCAATCACGGTGTTGGACGCGGGAGTGGCTGTGTCACGTTTAAATCAAGCTTATTTTAGGTCCATTTTCGCGATTTACGATAAGCCGCCCGCAATTTTGGTCCGTGCGTTGCGGCAAGCCGGGCCGCTGTGAGAATCCAAAACCGGGACTTCGTACCACCGCCACTTCGGCTAAGCCAAAATATAACTACAACATTCCCTCATTTAAAATAATTTTGCCGATGGTATCTTCTCTTTCTTTTTTTTTTTTTATAAATTTCAACTTTAAGAAACTTCTCTCAGCGGAAGCTGTGCTAACCGGAACTGTGAGCATAATTCTAATTTTAAAATAAATTAATAAATGTTAAAATAGTAAAATTCATTATCAGCTGCCTAACTTTCTCTCGAATTGTTCGGGGTCGGCAATCTAAACCAGGATGACTGGCGAAACGAAAATAAATAGGTAATAACTAGTTTTTCTGCGAGGCCTCCTCAGGAATCAACGTAAAAGTGGCTGAGACATAGAAATGGTGCCGAATATTTGTTAATCGATTGAGAAAGTTCTTTAATTGGTTTTTATTTTATAAAATAAATAATATTTTTGTATGGAACTAAAGAGCCGCAGCTTCCCATCCAAAGAGCCGCATGTGGCTCGCGAGCCGCAGGTTGCCGACCCCTGTCCTAGAGTATTAACCTTGGAAGTTACGTGATATTTTAAAGTAATATTTGAAGGTGTTCGAAGCGGGAATTTAAATAAGGACAGCCTGTATTTTATCTCTGTTTGAATGAAATGTGATGGATGCTAATTAGACGTTAACTCATATACTAGTTTAGAAATGAGCCGCTTGCTTATGTTTATCGTGGCTTTCATATTCCCACTGAACTTTAAACTTAATTACTTTATAAAACATGTTTATCAAATGAGAATACAAAGTAACAACGTGGGAAAACATAAACAAAATATTTTACTTACTAATACTACGAAACAAAAATCGTATTCTACTATCAGAGATAAGCAGCGTGTAGGTAGGTACCTGAAGTATCAAATAATCGCGTAGGCATCAATACAGACAGATAGCCACTATTTCTGTAGTGTTACGCAACTAACAAAAGTCGGTCATCTGGTTTACTGGTAACCACTCGTAGTCGGCTAAAATAGACCGTTCGTTATTTATCGTATGGCGCATCGATCCACCATGAGCCCGCGACCTTGAGTGGTGTTCGCACCGGCGGAAGTTCATGGACGGTACATACGCGTACTAAATGTGACGCAACCTTTTTTTTAATACCCACTTAATGAGACATATGTGTATGGAGGCTCGTTAACATTAAACATACGAATTCCTATGAGAATTAGTGTGAAACTAAAGGCGTGAAACACTGTTTCTGCCAACAAGATTATTTGCGTCTACATACAGGCGTGCCAGGACTCCTAGATAGTATGTGCAACTTAATTGCACAAACTGCGCAACATACCTACTGGTAATGCACATATCAATAAACTAGGTTAGCTATAACATAATTAAATGCAAGTAATTAAAATGACACGACTTCATCTCTCAGGTAATCAAACCCACCTTTGAACAGCAGTAAGGAAGGATAAAATACAGCTAAACAAGATGATTTACGCGCTAAGTAAACGTATAAAAGATGTCATAACATCTTCACTACAATATGTTATAGTAAAGCTATACAGATGACACTTCCTTAGTGTTTAACATTCAAATGGGCAGTTTATTACGTCATTGTAAATAGTTCGTGTTGCCGGGCAGCCACCACGCCCATCTGTGCGACCGAATAAGAAACCGGATCGTAATGATTATTACTAGATGTGCCTCAGTCTCACACGGGCCACGGACCGTTCTTATGTGGTCGCGCGACACCACACTGCGGTGTAAAGACACCCTTAAAATGCAATCGAGATAATCACACGCAAAAAATACTAGTAGGCAATGTATGCCTTCCATTAAAATGGCGCGCCTTTATATTTTGTGACGAATTTGGCATAGAATTACACATTAAGTAGCTACGCAGTTATCTGTGACTAGGTACTGTGCTACAGCATTTTAATCAACTTTAAGAATACTGTATTATATTTTAATTAATTAATAATGTACGCAATCACGTGTGACGCGGAGGCTGTCACGTGTTATCAGCTGTATTTTAGGGGTCATTTTCGCGATTCGATAAGCGCCCGCAATTTTGTCGTGGTTGCGCAGCGGCCCGTGTGAGATCAAACCGGACTTCGTACACGCACTCGGCTAAGCAAATATAACTACAACATTCCTCATTTAAATATTTTGCGATGTTACGAGATCAAACCGCAGTTATCTTGTTGCGAAGTCGCTTTATCAGTCGTCAGCGTGGCTTTAGTTTTTTTCTCGTGATAAGACAATACAAATTTATGTTAGGGTGTCACGTTGTAATAAGTACTATTGTTATCGGCATTGATAATGCGACGGTCGCGCGGAGGCCAAGATGGCGGGCGCTACGATCGCGATGAATGTGAGCGTATCAACACATTCATACCGATTGTTTAAATATCTAAGTGCATATTCTGTGGCGATAAGGCCCAAGGTCCTTTCCACTACGTATGTACATGCATGCCGACCGACCAGTGAAATTACTTTATCGCTGCTGATAAAGTGCTATTTAATATTTTTTTTGTTACACTGCCCTACTGGCCTAGTGATGTTCGCACTGAAATATTTACAAATAAAAGAACTTTCTCTATCTTTTGTGATCAGTGAAGCGTGTACCTACGATCACTCGATTTGTTTGTTTACCTTATTAAATGTACTTTTAATTGAAGTAGGTAAGTACCTACCTAGATTGAACTTGAGATTCCGAATCTCTTATCACAAGTGCTTATACATGTTGATGTTATTTCGCTCAGATATGAAACAGTGTGTTGCTTTCTATTGCGTGGGTATTTATTGGCAATCAAATTCGTCAATCAAAAAAAACATTACTTACAAAGTAAGTTAGACTGTAATTAATTATCATTATGACAATCTTGTAGTACAGTTCATGCTCTCTGTCACAGAAATTGATTTAACATCGGTATAGCATATAAATCGTACAAGCAAGTACTTAAGCTAAGTTATTGAGATCGAATGTGGGCCAGGCCCGGTGACTAGGCGGCGCAAGGCTAGGTTACACTAAATATCTGCTAAACTACCGGCCACACTATTTAGGGCAGTGTAGTGTCAACTATCACTCGGCAAGTACCTACCAGAGCCAAGACGAGAGAAGTAGTGCAGCTTAAAAAGTATTTTATTGGAATTTCTCGGATATTTCCTTCAGTTGAACTCGGCGAATTCGCGCGCAAATTCCGATTCGAAATTTATCAATGATAGAATTGCTAGATTGGCCTGGTATGCCTAGATGCCATCAGGCTGGGCACAGCATTCATTACGAAGCTGATTGTCAACACAAGTACAGTTGCAGATGCCAACCAATTACAACGCGTGAAGAACGCGAAGGTAGCTATATAACTGTTTTTATACATAATATGTTATGTAGGTATATAGAATAACCGCGCAAATTGCTTTACTACGCGTTCGAGGCCTTTTGAATTATTATTATTACGCTTGACGACACGATTAAAGTTTCTTATAAGTTTAAAAACGTACCTAGTACCTATAAAAGTGCACGCGAACCGTTGTCTTATAAGAATGGAATACCAATTTAACTGGGAATGAGAATAGAGAATTTATTTTTCTAATTGGCAGCATTTCAGTAAAGATGTTAGAATAATAAGACTATACGATTATATTTTCTCTAACGAGTATTTAACAGAGTAGTAACTATGTAGTTATGATACATACGTAGATCAAGTTGTAAAATTCACAAGCTCTTAGAAACTAGGACGTAGCCTTGGCTCACTGATTGACACTAAAATGTTTAGGGCGCCGAACAAACCGGATCTTTATGCCCTAAATTGGCCCTTAAAGGAACTTTACAATTCGTAGCTAAACCAGTGGCCTACTTTCGAGTAAAGGCTATTAATCAAGAGTGTGCAATCTGTCAAGATAGCAGCATCAGGTCAAAAACACCCAGCGCTGTTTATGCTTTGCTATCTCAACAAGATAGCTAGATAAGTAGGTACCTATATGGGATACTGGTCGAATATCCTGAAAAATGTACTGTCAGATCTATATTAATGATGTAGGTAGTTAGTTACAAAGTTGACGTGGAGCTGCGAATTTCTACGAACTAAAATGGCGCGAAAATGTGACAACTACCGGCGTACGGTTAGCTCCGTGGCGTACGGACTTTACAAAGCGATAAAACCGCGCATGCGTCGTAAATTCTTCGCGCCGCACAACTAGTGATGTGACATAGTACTTTTTTGTATCGTCCATGTACTCTCATGCGAACGTAGAGTTAAACTTTTTCGGTGCCCATTAGTTATAGTTAAGTACAAATAATTTGTAATTTATCTGATGAAGGCGCTTGCCGACTGATGTTCGATCACGATTATTGAGACGCTGTCTATCAAATTGTCATCCGGCCAAGTTGGACATGGGAGTACCGCGTTTCAAACCGGTCCAGCGAGCCGAGCAAGCTCCACTTCAATGAGATTCCATTTCATTCCACTGCATTCTTATACAAGTAACGGACTAGACACGAGAGTACCGAGTGTGAGGAACCGCGTACTTTGTTCGATTCGATTTATACTTCGCGAGGTTTTAATTAAATTAGTTACGTCTTCCGCCAACATATTTATGTTCTACTGAAAGCTGCGCAACAAGTTAAAATGTAAACAAATGTTCGCGGCCGCTCAAATCAAACACATGCCCATCGCGACCTTACCCACTGCTATCGACAATATCTAAATTGCTACTATGTATAATTTAAACATTGTAGATGCACATAATCGGTGGTGTCTATTTGAGGTCGCACGTCATGTCATGGCACATGCATTACAAAACCTTTCATAACAATGCATTCAAATCAATGTTTCTAACTCCGGTTGTAGTGGGATTTTAAGCCGGAAAAAATTAAAGCATTCAATTAGCCCACATCTTTATTTGGCATTATGGAGAGAAAAAATCTCACGTAATTTACAAAGCATCAACATTAAATCGAACTTGCATGTATTAATAAGAATTCATATTTTAATGAGCACGAGAGGATGACAACCCTGCCAACGGCGGGAAGCGCCGGTTGCTATTGGAGGATGCATCAAGGTCGGAACGTCTCGGTCGACGTACTTATGACCTTAGTTCCGTCTAAGCCCGTGAGACGCACCGAGACCTTTTACTTAGTTTGCATACAACTTTAATTCGCATTCTAATTAAGCCGTGTCAATCCCGGGAGATGAGAAGCCTGGAAGTAACGTTGCGCAATCTGACATTAAGGAAGGTTGAGGCGTTCAAGGTCGCAATAGGCGAAGGTTCCGGAAGAGCGGAAAAGCGGGTGCGTCTAGACGCGGCGGGGGACGTGGGATGGCGGTCGATATGCGCAGTTTCCCGCGCTCATAGTCAGCGCCTGCGTCCTCACGACATTCCCGGTCAACCTAACTTGACGAATACTTAGAGCAACATCTTATGACTTAGCAAGAAAGCCGGTTTTTGGGACCAACTTATATTTTGCGGAGCATGAGATTGAGTGCCTCGATTTTTTTTGTTCGGTGTATTGAACCTTTGATGAATTTAAAGAAGAACATACGAGTAAAATTGCTTAGAAAATATATATGTAATAAAATTCGTATCGACATGGTAAATGCGAGTATGTAAGGAACAAAAAATAAACATTTCGAATTCGTTATTAAGGTCACCGATCGTCACCGGTATCAGCGGCTTCCCAATAAACCAAAGAGGCCCAACATCATCCATTTGAATTTCAAATCAAAGCGACGACACTTTACGAAGATATTTAAACGATCATTTTAACTTAAATTCAACGGTGACAATTGGATGATACGGCTTTCATGGAATAATTTCACGGAACTCAGATAAAATGAAAATAATACATGTAAACAAATTATACAGATAATGAAGTGTACTGACCTGATTCACATGAGTCAGAGGGTGTTTGAACGCCGAGGTAGTCCAAGTGCCGCCTGGCCAATGTGTAAGAATGGTCGGCTGCTACCACGGCTGAGTCTCTCAGGAGGCGAAGAGCTGTACCAGCAACATCGACAGAATGACGGAACTGTGGTGGTTCATCGCCGTCTATTGATGGTGGAGTTTCCGGTCTTGATGGTGAAATGTCTCGGCGAAGCAAACTCTGTCCTGGTGTAGTAGGTGTTGTGGTTGGATCAATTGGGACAAATGTGTTGCCTGGATGCACTGAATCAGCACAAGAGCCTGCCCACATACAATCATGGTGTACTATGTTTTCTTTATGTGGTTCCTCTGGTGTGTCCATTATCCTCCAGTCTTCATCACTGTCCTGCAAGGGGTCCGAAAAGTTGGCGGGAGGGACTAGATCCAATCTATCAGCTTCATATTGAACTTGAGTCCAAAATTCGGACGTTTGAGTCAACCTCAGGGAATCCTCATCCAGGGCTTCCCACATATCGAACTGAACGAACGAGTCGAACGGTGGCGCCATTTTAATTCTATATACCTAAAGACTAACTAGTTTTAAAGCTAAGTCGAACTCGTCGATATCACAGGACCCTCTTATCACAGGGAAGATGCGCGCGATGGGTACAACGCACGCAGTCTGCAACAATGAGAAATAAACTTTTATTAATTTAAAAACTATTTAGTTTACACCCAAAAACTTTGAGGGATTGTTGAATAAATTTAAAAAACTTGGAAACGATAAAAATTTTAAGTTGCTTAATATCGTGAATAGTTTTGCTTCAAATAAAATTCTAAAATCGAAATAAAATCACAAGTGTTTTCCAGTTAAGTAACCACCACTGTACCTTGTGAAAAATAATCGATGTTGTATTACAATAAATTGCACAAGTCCACAAATCACTTCGGTATTGCACTAAGTTTCTGTACGTAAGTATTATTCGCTAAAATCGTGAAATTATTTTAGAATATTAAAATAAAAATAATTTAAATTATTAAACACTGAAGTGTAATAACCCCTTATTATTTACAAACAATCGCGTATCGAAACTCCACAGCGACACAAACTAACTGTCGGTAAGGAGGAAGTGTCCACTGCGGTGCCCGAAAGTAGACTGAAGTCTGGATACGAGACCGAACAATTTTAAAGAGTACATTGGCCTTGGGCCCTATCCCACTTTAAAGAAATATAACAATTAGTCATTGTTCTGCCAGCCACCCCCGCGACGTTTTTTCTCGTAATTCTCTTTACCTGAAGTAGAGCGGGCGCATCACTAATCCCGCCAAGTTTTTGCGCGCTTCGTGTACCAGGTAAAGATTTCCGTAAAACTGTTTTTGTTTACGAGCGCAGAATGGCGCGAAATGAGTGTTTACTAATAATAATGCAAATCAACGAGTCGTTTTCCCGCAATGCTTCGATACAATACGCGACATACCTACAGTTATTACGACTAGTGTTACAATACTTGTGTTATTTTTAAGTAACATTATTTTGCCGGTATAACAAACTAAGTTAAATTAGCGTAACAAGTTTATGCGGTAGGCACTATTTAAAAGTTCTGTGAGTATCTACCCGCCCTCTTAAATAAGTACACGGTAAATTTTGTGATGGATTTTTTGAAAGTTATAAGTTCTAAATAATATTTTTATAAGGTAAATTCCATTTACAATAAAAACTTTCAATCGTTACTAAAGATTTTCTAGTGATAAAATATCCTAATTAGTTCTCATGACTTAGCGGTCTCGAATTAATTTTTCACAGACCTACCTACTCTAGGTTGTGTTAAAATATTAAGATAATTACGAACGTTGTTCACAAAGTATATTCAACAAAGCTATACAATTATCTACGTACCTATTTGATCAACTTGTGAAATACATAATACATGTTAGTAAATACATTTCATAAATATTGCACAACGAAACGAAAGTAATCTGCCAAAAACAATGCAACCACTGCTATAGATTAGATACACTTTACACGTAATTTCGAGGGAATAAATTTAAATCACTTAATAATAATTTACTAATATTTTAACTACTCAATTAAGTGAACTACCCCACAAAAACGCCGTATATGTTTTTTCTTATGGTTTACGGCGACGAAAAATTAATATTTCATAATTTTTGATTTTAGTCATCAAGTTAGTTTTTTTTATTAGTTCACGTCATTCATTATAAAAAAGTTTTTCTAACTGGCCTTACTTCTACAATTAGCTATGACAAAAGCACTTCATTTAGCAAAACCTTTTTCGTTTAGTTATGTAGGTACTTCAAAGTAGGTACCTACGTAAAATATTACGAGGATGTACTTTTAAAATTATCACAAAAAAAAATTAAAACATTTAGAATACTACCCACACAACACAATTACGTCCTTATTCTATGACCATTTTTGCCTAAACAATAAGGTAAAGAATTTGGGCGCTGCCAATTCGCAGAAAAACTCATTAAACCTATAGTATAGGTTGGAGTTAGCCGGCAACGCCCCGCGCGCGTAAGTATTTAGTACCCACCACAATTTTTATTTGAAATTTTATGCCACAGAGTTTACTGAACTGATTAACTTAATTATTATAATCAATTATACACTCACCAAAAAGTTTTGTGCAAAACGCAATCCGGCCGCGGCCGGTGTATTACACAATTTTACACAAGATTCTTCAGAATCTTCGACAAAGTTTTTTCCGTACACACTGCGTAACACTCACTGAGAATATGCGATCGGTTATACAGTGTAAATTATTAAATACGATACTTCTTCCGAGACCTCCGATTGAGTTTGTCAAACACTGAAACATTATTCGGGAGCCGGCCGGTTCTAAGGAGAGCCGCGCGTGCGATTCGATGGGCGCCGTGGACACGACTACAAGCTAGATGAACGTATTGTACGAACCGCGCTGCGAGTAGCGACTAGCGGTCGTCGCCGGTCGCCGGCGTTCGCGATCGGCGCGGTGACGCGGTAGCGCCCCTCTCGCCCGCCGCGTCCCGGCTAATTCGATGTCATTCACGAAATTCTCTGAAAATACGCTCATATCCTACTGGAATATTATAGAAACGCAGGCTAAACCTACAATACAATATGAAAGACAACAATTTATTCAGAAATGCATCGAATTTGATGTAGAATTTTGCAGAAGAATTTCGGTAACCGCGATTGTCTCGAGGGGTGGAGGGCCTGGAGGGTGGAGGGGCCGCTCGAAGAAGGAAATCAGCGCAGCGGCATTCAAAGAACACGAAAGTAGGGATGTGTGTGTGGTAGTGTTTTGCGCGTGTGTGCATGGCGCGTCGAGTTGAATATCGAGGAGGCGAAACACCGGCTAGATATACGCTATAGCCTCACTCGGCTGCCGGCCTTGCTGCGAGGAGATTGTGTCGCTTTGTTTTTTAGCAGCTGCAGATATCGAAGCCAGACGGTCAACATTCCAGAGGCGGCGGATTATGGCGCGAAGCAGAAATACCTCAGCGATTCTGATGACTTGCCGCGTATTATTTACTGGACGTCTACACAGCAAACAATTAGTGTTTGTGGGGTCTCGCAGCTGTAACTACAGGTGTACGCCGTACCTTAACCGAGATGAAGGTCTTAGCTCTTAAACCGAGATCGTATTTACGATCCTTTTTATAGGTTTCGTTTGTATGTTTCTGCGAAAGTATAAATATTATGATCCCTAGGTATGCAGACGATCTTATAAAATCCTAAATAACTACGTTGGTAGATAGGCACCTTTATAAGTACTTGAATAAAATTCTAACATGGAGTGGGTAGGTTCAATATCTACACCATCAATTTGGTAGGTACTCACTATGAATATGAGCATTTTTCATAAGTTTTGTAACATTTGTACCAGTTAGACTATACATGTAACTAAGAAAAGGATTAATTTCTGTTAATTATCAATATTTAATCCATAATAATAAGGAAAACTTTGTCCGAGTTACATAAAATTATCAATTGTTTAATTGGCAGTGTTGCCAATTTAATTTAAACCACCTGAACATACGGATATTTAAATAACTAAACACTTATTAAAACTGTACATAAATTGGCAATTAGTATTATCGGCATAGCAACAAAACTATATCTGTAAACTGCCAATAAGTTATTGGCGAGGCTTGACAAAATGGGCAACGGGTCGATTTTTAAATAAAACTAGGGTTCCGTCCACACTAACAAGGGTTGTGAATACGTTTTGTTGAAGGTATTGTTATTATACATAAGGCCGGGAACAAATAGGTAATCCCGCAGAACCAACCCCATGTTCCCGCTCCAAGGGTCAACGACCCCGCATTCCTGGCGTTGCATTCCCGTGCAAATAAAAATCCGCATCGACTTTGCAAACCTTACGACTAATAAAAGTCATTTCTCTTTCGTTTATGAATTACACCATTTAATGCGGTGGGGTTTTAATTCTGATCCATTTTATGGGCATTTCTTGGTCGGCTCATCCATCAATGAGAAATTGCAATCCTAAATATAATCTACACCTACATTAATTAAGTAAGTAATAAATAAAATTCTTGAGTGAGGCGGTCAGTCATTTATTTTTTCGTACTACTTATTGAAACCAACTTTTTGTAATTATGAATTTTATAAATATTAATCACATTTATCATTATAGCTTCATCTCGAATTCATACCGCATACAAATTTTGTCACCATTAAGAAAGGAATCTTATTAACTTTTATTACAATGACTTCTTGAGTCAACTCAAAAAAAAACTTTAGAAGAAAGCTAGATAAAGCTTGCTCCAATAACTGTAACCCTTTACACGTACATCCCTTCAATTAATTTCACATTCATTCACCCCTTTACGTCAAAAAAATAGATAAGCAGGAAGTATAGAATGCGTACTTCCGAACGTAAGCTAGGGTTGTCAAACAATGCCACTTAACCCACAATTTTACAATTTCCATAAAAAAAATATATTCAAATCTGCGCTCTATGTTGTTCGAAATAGATTTGAACCCTTTGAATATGGAATTTAAAAGGGGTAACATCAAAACCCGATATAATCCGGGTCTGAGTCAAACTCATTTGTCTACGGACGGTAACTGTCACGTTTTTACGACATGTCACTTCATTACTTTGACAAGTGAAACTGTCAGAGTGATCAAAGTGTACGGCAGGTTTGATTCAAACGTTTTATTAAGTTCCTGCGAGTTATTTCTGAATATATTAGGGTTGAACTTAATAACGCGTATCATGCTGTTTTGGTTATGATTGTAATTGTTATTTTGCTGTGATATTTTGATCTTCACAATCGAAGTTAATATCTATGATTGTATAAAGAAAATTGCACTGCATTATCTCGGTAATAGGTTTATTGTGGTAATTAATTACATAATTAATATTAATTACTGTAATTAGTCGGCGATAAATATTCGACGTACCCCTTTACGTAAAATCAGTTTAATAAAAATAATTAGCATGTTGTTAATTAGTTAAATAACTAAAACGTTAATTTTATCTATTGTTACATGCAATCACATTAAATGCATTCTAGATAAAAATGCTGCAGCTTTATGAGGAAAAATACTTTGCAGTACCATTCATACAAGTTCCAGGAGGGCAAAAGACCCAGAATTAAACAAAAAAAAATGTACTTAATTAGTTCATAAATATTTAAAAACACAAAAAGCTACTTTTTAAAGACGACAATAAAAACGTGTGAAAAGGAAACAAACACAATTAAATTCTGTCACACATCATTAAAAACACAAAATGTTTAATACAATAGATATGTCATCCCTAATAAACAATGTGCGGTGCGCATACGCATGTCACAACAGGAGAACAGATTATCGTCATTATCTGCGAAAGTGTCGCTAATCCCTTTTTATTTTTTGGTCAAATATTATCCCTCATGCACATTAGTGATGTGCAACCGCTGAACGGTAAATGTATTTGTGACTGACCGGTAAACCGGTAATAATAATAATGTAAACACTATTTTTTTTTATTGGACATGGGGCTATCAAGTGGAGTGTGATTTTGATAGTAATTAATGTTAATTGTTAGATTAATGGCCAGTTTCACAGATCTATACTAATATTATAAAGCTGAAGAGTTTGTTTGTTTGAACGCGCTAATCTCAGGAACTACTGGTCCGATTTGAAAAATTATTTCAGTGTTACATAGCCCTTTTATCGAGGAAGGCTATAGGCTACTTTTTATTCGGGTGCGCGGAATAGTTCCCACGGGACGCGGGTGAAACCGCTGGCGGAAGCTAGTTCCAGATAAAGTTCTAGATAGCGCAATCTACTACTATAGAAATGTTTTTAATTCTTGACTACTTTTCTATGACAGTCATATAGTTATGCTAAGCTGAGAAACTGGCCAGAAATATTTTTTTGATTTTGAAACCAAAATATTTTTTTGTCTATATCCGCAGAGTTGTTTTGAAGAAAAGTTATAAGTCCAGATTACATGACTTAATTGAGATACTACAGATCATTTACAAATGTGTTATTCTAAAGAGCATTATCAGCACAGATTACTTAATCAACTTCGTAAGTGTCAGTTACAACACATGACATAAGTTTTAAAATCCAAGTTTTTACAACAAAGCCGTTTAACCAACTTCTCTCAAAAGCTACAAAACTTGTACCGTACAGATAGATAAACTTACAACAATGTTATTTGTAAGAATATTAAATCAATATTTCCGCTTTAAACCCTTCAAGTTTCGGGAGTTAAAATACACCTTGTGTTGTTCCCACGATAACACTAGGTGACAGGATAGATATCTTATGTTACAAATATCGGTGCTTTGTAACAGCTCGGGTGTTCGCAGCTGCAATTTTCTGTGCAATCAGGTAAATGGAAAAAATGCTCGGTTTACAATAGATGTTAAATAAGTGTCATTTCGGCGTATTGCCAGTTCGTCGGTCTATCAAAGTTCATAGCTAGTCCGTGAACTTAATTATCTCAAACTAGCTTTTGCCAGCGGTTTCACCCGTGTCCCGTAGAAACTACTCGGCGCACCCGGATAAAAAGTAGCCTATAGCCTTCCTCGATAAATTGGCCTATCTAATACTAAAATAATTTTTCATATCGGACCAGAAGTTCCTGAGATTTGCGCGTTCAAACAAACAAGCTCTTCAGCTTTATAATATTAGTATAGATAAATGATTTGATTATACCGGTGTAAATTTTTTTTTCAGTATTGTAATTTACATACACAACACTATCTCTCGTCGAAGCCGTGGCAGATATTTTTTAGAACACCTTAGAAACAGTTGTGGACTAATAAAAATCCTTTGGTAAAAAGGTCCAATCCCTTTTTGCGAAAACAGATGATGGACTTGCGTTGTTAAACAAAGTACGTTAGATAATGTTTTATTGTTTTTTAAAAAAACGCCCTTTTGTTGTCCACGAGATAAGATTATTCCTAGAATTTTGCTAAATAGACGGGTGTCAAAAATATTGTTTCCTGTTACAAAAGAACTAGATTACAATTATTCACAAGTAAAAGGTTTTTTACTAAACAGCCCTAATTACGGTATTTTAATCGCAAATACGGTTTTTCCGTTAATGACTTTATCGGTTTTTTAAATCATTCAGGGCGAGGCGAGATTTAGAAAATGGCTACCTATCTATTAAGTTCATATGATGATTAGGAACTTATTGAATATTATTGGAATTGAATGTTATCGGCTAATGATAGTAACTAATGGCTGTAGTTATTAATGTATCTTACGTAATTATTATTATTTTTTTATAACTAAAAAATTGCGTCGAAAAATTCCTCCTGATCGCTGCCAACCGGGAGTGTACCCAAAAGGCTGGCGGCATTGCCTCGTTGGATTGCAATGCTTATTCGTTGACCGAAATAGAAGCCAGCCTTTGGGTCACGGGAAGTGTCAACCAATCGCTTTAGATAAGTACTTTGTAAATATTATGTAAATAAACACAAAAATGCCTCCTTTGTGGGATATTATAACCGCCAATCATAAGATCACGCCTCATATTGAATGTTAACTTATGTAAAACATGAAAANGTTTGTAAATATTATAAAATAGATAAGTACTTTGTAAATATTATGTAAATAAACTTCCATAATTTTTTTTATATGGGAAAAGAAATGGCTCTGTCTTTTTATAAGATAGCTTATGCCAGCGGTTTCACCCGCGTCCCGTGGAAGCTACTTCATGGGCCAGATAATTACCATATAGCCTCCTTCGATAAACGGGTCCAATAAAAAAAACTATTCACCATTTTAATATTGGACATCCAATGGGCACATAGGATTGTATTAAGTAATCGTTAGTTTTCCTCAGAAAATATAAAACAATAAACATTCTCAAAAATCAGTATATACCCCAAACGAAACAAACCCAAGGATTAACACCCTTTGTTATATTTTTACACTTTCCCAACGTTTCACGATAACAATACCATAAAGCATTACTAATCCGAACTTCTTAGACCTGAAAAAAAGACAAAAGACAAAAGACAGAAACTTTTTGGTCGATTGTTAAGTAACACCTTTGTGCCGATTAGGGCTTCAAAAAATAATAATAATGAGCTCAAAAAATAACTAATTAGAGTATTATCCCACTATAGTAAACTATGGGTTGATAAAAAATCCCCATGGAACATAATCGTTGAGGAAAAACAGTTCTGACGCGAGTCAAGATTCCGTTGAGCTTAATTAAAAACATCGCCAACGTGGATAGGCACATTTTCTATTATTATACATTCAAGCCTTTAATAATAATGCGTGAACAGGAAACTATACTGGTTGATAAACATTTTTCAAGTTTAATTGTGACTAATAATGAGACCCATAAAGAATTCCTGTTTTTAAAAGTGGTCAGTTTTTTATACTTGAATGTATTTGGATTATGATAATGCTATTGATTTGGCTAAGTAGGTAATTTATTTATAGGTATGGCCTTCTTATTTATCTTTCCACCTAACAGCATTATTTACCTGACTAATTAAACTGTAAAATATTTAAATGGTCTAATATTTTTCCTAAATAAAGCTCTAAGATTTAGCCGAAACGTGAACACAACAAAAACTGGTACAATAAAATAAATCAAACAACTTTTGCAAAGATAAACAGTTTCGTACGCTTTTATTGTCCCAAAAATACTAGAACAACCATAAACAAGGAATAACCGCTAAAATATAGAAGCAACGAAACAAATGAAATTCATCTCTTAATTACTGGCCATAAAAATTCAATAAAGCCATAAACTATCCAAAAGATAAAGTATGAATAGTAAAAGTCAGTGCCATAGACAAAACAAGTGAAGTGTAGACTAGATGACAGACGGTTTGGCGGCAAACGGGACATTTTTTTATGACAACAAATTCTATTGCAGCGTCGAGGCGGCATATTTCTTCATGCTTTGATAAGCTATTAAGACTTCCAGTCAATTAGTAAAGGCTAGTTATGGTAGCCAGCTGTGGTTAATTGCCAGCTTTGAGATATTAAAACAAATACCATGATCTAAAAATGTCGTAATAGGTATACTACTTTGGAAATCAATAGGGGTGTCCCATTGCTGAGACGATGATGATAGTATTCCATGAATTAAGTTAAGAATGAAACTTCAAAAATACTCACTGATCAAAAAATCCAGCCAGAAAGTAGTCGTATTATAAATAATTCTGAAAATGCTTATCTTAAGTTTAACAATGGTTAAATGTTTTTCAGGAAAAGTTTCAAAAAAGGGTTTAAGTAGGTACATACTACGAGAATAACAACGAAAGTAGCATTCCTTATGTAGATGGAAATATTTTTGAAAGAAAAAACAATCCAATTAATTTATGAAAAGTAGATAAAAGATAGGCATTTCATTAAGCATTCTCGCTTGGGGCTGTTTTCCTCTAGGAAAATACAATAGCCGGGTACCCACCTAGCGCACAGGCTCGCGCGGCAGCCTCGGTGTCCGGATCGCGAGCGATGGCTCCCGCGGCAGCCTCAGTAGTTTTGTTCAATTGTCACGAGGCCGCCTCGCGAAGCAGGCTGAGCCATCATAAGTCCGCGAGTATAGCCGGGTACCCACCTAGCGCACAGCGCTCACTGAGGCACCTTTGAGCGCGTCAAGTTTACCGACAACAGATGGCTCGTCGCCGAGCCGTGCTCGGTCGAGCAAATGCGCGCCCGCGGCAGGCCGAGGCACGTCCACACCAGCCGAGCGTTTGGCTCGCGAGGATGCCGCGCGAGCGTGTGCGCTAGGTGGGTACGGGGCTATTTAATCCATAATATTTTTACGGGGTAATGATACTATAGTTTAACTGCGGAAATCAATATTCTGTCTATCTCTGGATTTCCTTACTAGTGATAGAATTTTGACATTAGCCCCATACATTGAATGTCAAATTCCTATATCTGGTAAGCAAATCCAGAGTTAGATAGGTTATTGGGAATGGCCGTAAATAAAGGATCGATTACTCATAAACTTAATAAAAAAATCTGTACATTTAATTCAGTTTCTCCAAGGTTGTAAAACCAGGAAAATATGATGCTTTGTGAGGCCTTGATCCCAGTGCGTGATAAGGCCCTTCGGCCTTATGTGTTTCCGCCCTTATCGCTGACAACACCCATTTCTGGACGATAGGTTAAACGTTATAGGCTTGACAATGACATCTGCATCAAGGTTCATTAGCCTGTAATTCTAAATACAAAAGAGAAACACACTTCCCAGCAAAAACTCATAGGAAGTGGTGAAGGGCGCGCGTTTTTGGGGCTGTCTTATGTAATTTTGACGTTCGAAAAGTGCTGTTTTCAGCCTACTTTGAATAAATGCTTTTTGATTGATTGATTGAGACTTACAACACACTAAAAGGGACAGTGGCAGTCGCATCTCATAATGAAAGAAAATCCTTGTACCTAAATGAATAAAATATACCCAAACACGAGATAGCTGCTGTAAAAAAATCCTCCTTTTTGGGAAGTCGGACAAAAATATAAACCAAAAAAAAAGACCGTCTCTAATTACTGGATTTATGAATGAAACGAATATGAGTAGACTTACAAACATATGAGGGAGCTACAGGGAAAAATGTGCTGATCCTACAATTGTTACTAAATGTAAGACTCCCGCAGACTGCAAACTTTTTAGTCGGCCGATAGTTTGATCCGGCTCATAATTAGTAGATATGGAGGAAGTATACGATAGTACGTAAATTAAAACGATCAAGTAGAGGCCGACTTAAAGTTAAGGATCTTAGCACATAAAATATTTTGACTTATTTGATTGATTGAATGCAATCAAGTTTTCTTAATTTACAACTCATATATACAACATCGTATCAGTAATTAAACACTACTTTTCAATCGCTTAGATATCATACACATAGGTACTTACTTGCTTATATTTAATCAAAAAATATTATCTTTAAAGTACTCGGTACCGTTCGATTAGGCAAATCATTATCTCATAGTTATTAAATCTAACTGGCAACAATTTGTGATTAAAAAATGCGGAAAAAACGAATTTAATTATTAATTTAAATTAAATAGAAGCTAAAGATTGGAACTGAGTATTCTAACTTTGCAGGACAAATAAAGAAAAATATATTCATACTAGCATCTGCCAGCGGTTTCACCCGCGTCCCGTGAAACTACTCAGCGACCCGGATAAAAAGTAGCCTTCATCGATAAATGGGCTATCTAACACTGAAAGAATTTTGCAAATCGGACCAGTAGTTCCTACACAACAACAACAAACAAACTCTTCAGCTTTATAATATTAGTATAGATTTACAGCGATTTGAGTTATAGTTAACGGTACCCTTAAAAAACTTTTTTTTGAAAGCATTTGTTTTTCAGCTGTTTATTGAGTAATTTATGTAAGTACAAAAGGTATGTAATACGCAAGAATTACTAATTACTATTAGTAAGTATATAGTTACTATCTACATCTAGTTCACTAACATGTTTGATAAGCAAATACAATATTTGTGTAAGCCGGAAACCGAAGGCGCGCCCTGCTATACCTACTGTAAGATAAGTATTTTTATTGGTAATACTAAATAGATAAAGTCAATATCGATAAATTATTATTTATATTGGTTCTTAAGGCAATCGTCCACAGTTCCAGAGCCAACGCAATGCACGTACGTATGTTACGGCAACGCGAAAATTCGAAAATATAATTAAATTGGATGGAAGAATTTAATTAAGTAGGTATTCTAAAAACAATTCTAAAATGTAATAATGATCTTCTTCTTATTGAGTGAGCTGCAGGTTTAATCACCTGACAAGCCCTAGTGTCAGAGTTTTCTCAAATCCGCCTGACGGCCTCTGACGTGGAATTATAACTACGACTGCTACTGAGTAACAATCGAGGACGACGGCTTTACGTGCCCTCCCAGGCACGGGGGTGTAACACCGCCAACTTCCAAACTCCAGGCTGCTTTGTGAAAGTTTCTAAAACCCACAAAGCGATTTCGGCCTGACCCGGGAATCGAACCCGAGTCCCGTGGCACGGCAGTCGCGCTATGCGACCACTAGACCAACGAGGCAGCTTATAATAATAATGCGTCCAGGTCTATGTCAGCTAAGCTGGACATTTTAACCTGCACAAGCCCGATGGGATGACAACCGGAATGGGATCAGGCCTCAGGACCGACATTTACGTGTTCTCCGATGTTCGGGTCAGTCACCAACTCCTAGACTTCGGGTGCTATGTGAAGTTTATTCAAACCCCATAACCCGAGACCCCGTACTTAGAATTCGCACTATGCGACTACCACACCAGTTAACTAAACGTAACTCAAAAAAGTCAACGGAACCATACGACAAACCGCACGTTTAGCCATTTTACCGTTTCGTAAAAATCCATAGATAAAAACTGCGTATCATAGATTAAACACTCAATATTTGCGCTTACGTAATAATAACGCGTCATACTGCGACCGTTATTTATTATTACGTCAACATTTCTTTTTAAATTCCTGCCTATATTTATACAAGACTATGCTGTGCTTTGAAATAACGGAAAAATAATCAAATTCTGCTTAAAACCTTTTTGGTTTAATATTTGCAACTACATGTGATAGTCACGTCATCATCCAAGCCTTTTCCTAACTAAGTTTGTTGGGGTCGGTTTTCAGTCTAATTTTTTCTTTCAGTTCCAAAAGATGGACTCACAATTGCTTAAAATCCCCCGTACACAGCAGATTAAACTGTCGGTCGAGTCCGATAGTCGGTTAACAATATTTTTTGAAGGTGATCGTAAATGCAATCAAACTTATTAGTCGGTCTGATACCGGCCGCCTAATTGTCGTATTGTACGCTCTCCATGCTAATGTAAGACAGGGGTTACACGATCAGTCTGGCGTCAGACTGAGGAAAGACTGACGGGCAAAAAACACGGTACATTTTGGACCATTAGTTCGTCAGTCACCCGGTTACACGATCATTCTCCCATCATTCATGACCAGACTGATGAAATTGACTGACGCCAGACTGATCGTGTAACCCCTTGTCTATGAGCTTAATCAAACTATCGACCTACTAAAAGTTTTTAGTATGCTCCGTGATTCAGTCATTATTGTACATTTTCAGTATTTCCTTGACGACTATCTTTATTATATGTTTACTGTTTATCAAAAGAAACATTTTTATGTGTTACAATCATATGGCACACGATAAGCCGGCCCAATTCCCGAATCTTTCGTATCGATAATTTATTATTGATAAAATAATACTCGTAATTTATAGGTAATTGGGTTAACGGAGATAGCAGCAACTATTAACGATAATTACTATTTTTGAATAAAATGAAGGAATCTGATATTTAGCCTAGGATTTTATTTGCGAAAAACAAGAACTTTACTCATTTTCATATTTTATGTTGCATTAATAAGGAAAAATCTCCAATCTACTTGCTTCTGAACGCTGCCTTATAAAAAAGTAAGACTAGGTTTAACTAATCTTATTAAGAACGAGTTTCCGGACCGCTTCATTAAAAAGGCTTAATAATGACATCAAACAATTTAATTCGAATTTATATAAAGATATCGATAGCTTATCTAGCTGGCCTAATTATTTACTGAAGGAAATCAGTAGTTGTAGGTATACAATAGGTAGTCGATGACAAAATTACATTGTTAATTACACAACAATTTTTGCATATTGAAAATCATATAATTCAGTTATTTTTTCATACATTTTATTTAACTTATTTAATTACCACCCTAATTTCTTTTACCCACCCTAATTTTCATTTTTTTTCATTTTCACTCTAATTTTTTTCAAAGAAAAGTTGAAGTAATTGATGCTTACATAATCTCCAAGGAAAATCTTTTAAAAATAATTCTAATTTTAACTAAACCATTGAGGGAAATGGGTCATTGAAATTTCTAATTACTCAGTACTCAAAGTTTATGTGTTTACGTAAAAAGTTTTACAAAAGAAAAAGAACAAAAAATTGCAGCCACACATTTTTGTTGGCTTCGTAAACCTTGTGAACTTATGAAAATAACAGAAAAGTTTGCAAAGAAACTTTATGCTTTATGTTACCTTAGGAGAGTACACTACAGTTTACTATGCAAAGTGAAATAATAAGCTACAAAAAATATAATGTATACTTTTACTTTATCGTAACACTAGCTGTTTTCCGGCCTTTAGGATAAATACAATCAAAAAAATGTTTCTCTTCATCATATTACTAGTATAGATAGTGCAGATTGCAGTTGTTTTTATAACAAGCCTACGTATCTCATTCAATTTTTCGTACAGTATAATCAACAATACGTATTTAGTTATACTTAGGTACGTCAACACACCCTTATCAAAATTAATTTCAGAAAAACATCCACCATTAAAACCAGCTCAATTTTGTGCCTGAAACCTGAATACATGATATAAATGTCGCAACAATTTGTTGTTTCTATTACACCTACAATAGCATTGCCTAAACATAAAATTCTTTGTTGATATTCTAGCGACAGAGATAACAAACATTTGACTAGCGTCCACTTGTGTACACTAAGGGTTATATGAGACATAGATTAAGGAAATAAGTAGATGGGTTCGTCACTGATATTGCTTTGTTTATTTTGAGGATACGAAAAGGGTAAATAAAGGAGTACAAGTGGGTGTATAGAGAGGAAGAGATTGATTTCAATTGATTGTCATTTGTTTAATATGTCTGTCTGCGTTTGGCATTTCATCCCTTTTGGCAGTAACTTGTCTTCAAGGTAAAGTCAGATGTGATTTTGCTAAATATAGAGTTTGAAACAAACTGTTGAGCATGTCCTTCTATATTCTGGAAATTGCATCAAAAAGTCGAGTTTCATGGTTTGGTGTAGGATTGAACAGTAGAATATTCTTGCGACTCATTTTGGTAAAAACATGCTGAGTAACGGGGCGGATCTAATTCATCCAAATAATAAGCTAGGTACCATATTTTCCTCCAGATAAAGCCAAAAATCCTATCTGCCAACTAATCTATGTCTGCAAAGTTCTACAAAGCCCATTTCTTTGTGGCATTAAATGTTACAGACGCACGTCTTTATTAAAGNTGTCTATGAGCTTAATCAAACTATCGACCTACTAAAAGTTTTTAGTATGCTCCGTGATTCAGTCATTATTGTACATTTTCAGTATTTCCTTGACGACTATCTTTATTATATGTTTACTGTTTATCAAAAGAAACATTTTTATGTGTTACAATCATATGGCACACGATAAGCCGGCCCAATTCCCGAATCTTTCGTATCGATAATTTATTATTGATAAAATAATACTCGTAATTTATAGGTAATTGGGTTAACGGAGATAGCAGCAACTATTAACGATAATTACTATTTTTGAATAAAATGAAGGAATCTGATATTTAGCCTAGGATTTTATTTGCGAAAAACAAGAACTTTACTCATTTTCATATTTTATGTTGCATTAATAAGGAAAAATCTCCAATCTACTTGCTTCTGAACGCTGCCTTATAAAAAAGTAAGACTAGGTTTAACTAATCTTATTAAGAACGAGTTTCCGGACCGCTTCATTAAAAAGGCTTAATAATGACATCAAACAATTTAATTCGAATTTATATAAAGATATCGATAGCTTATCTAGCTGGCCTAATTATTTACTGAAGGAAATCAGTAGTTGTAGGTATACAATAGGTAGTCGATGACAAAATTACATTGTTAATTACACAACAATTTTTGCATATTGAAAATCATATAATTCAGTTATTTTTTCATACATTTTATTTAACTTATTTAATTACCACCCTAATTTCTTTTACCCACCCTAATTTTCATTTTTTTTCATTTTCACTCTAATTTTTTTCAAAGAAAAGTTGAAGTAATTGATGCTTACATAATCTCCAAGGAAAATCTTTTAAAAATAATTCTAATTTTAACTAAACCATTGAGGGAAATGGGTCATTGAAATTTCTAATTACTCAGTACTCAAAGTTTATGTGTTTACGTAAAAAGTTTTACAAAAGAAAAAGAACAAAAAATTGCAGCCACACATTTTTGTTGGCTTCGTAAACCTTGTGAACTTATGAAAATAACAGAAAAGTTTGCAAAGAAACTTTATGCTTTATGTTACCTTAGGAGAGTACACTACAGTTTACTATGCAAAGTGAAATAATAAGCTACAAAAAATATAATGTATACTTTTACTTTATCGTAACACTAGCTGTTTTCCGGCCTTTAGGATAAATACAATCAAAAAAATGTTTCTCTTCATCATATTACTAGTATAGATAGTGCAGATTGCAGTTGTTTTTATAACAAGCCTACGTATCTCATTCAATTTTTCGTACAGTATAATCAACAATACGTATTTAGTTATACTTAGGTACGTCAACACACCCTTATCAAAATTAATTTCAGAAAAACATCCACCATTAAAACCAGCTCAATTTTGTGCCTGAAACCTGAATACATGATATAAATGTCGCAACAATTTGTTGTTTCTATTACACCTACAATAGCATTGCCTAAACATAAAATTCTTTGTTGATATTCTAGCGACAGAGATAACAAACATTTGACTAGCGTCCACTTGTGTACACTAAGGGTTATATGAGACATAGATTAAGGAAATAAGTAGATGGGTTCGTCACTGATATTGCTTTGTTTATTTTGAGGATACGAAAAGGGTAAATAAAGGAGTACAAGTGGGTGTATAGAGAGGAAGAGATTGATTTCAATTGATTGTCATTTGTTTAATATGTCTGTCTGCGTTTGGCATTTCATCCCTTTTGGCAGTAACTTGTCTTCAAGGTAAAGTCAGATGTGATTTTGCTAAATATAGAGTTTGAAACAAACTGTTGAGCATGTCCTTCTATATTCTGGAAATTGCATCAAAAAGTCGAGTTTCATGGTTTGGTGTAGGATTGAACAGTAGAATATTCTTGCGACTCATTTTGGTAAAAACATGCTGAGTAACGGGGCGGATCTAATTCATCCAAATAATAAGCTAGGTACCATATTTTCCTCCAGATAAAGCCAAAAATCCTATCTGCCAACTAATCTATGTCTGCAAAGTTCTACAAAGCCCATTTCTTTGTGGCATTAAATGTTACAGACGCACGTCTTTATTAAAGGTATGCTGTTGACGCAGATGTCCCACAACTGGGTTATGTTCATTCATTCGTTCATTCGTTCTTTGCTTCCGCATGCATATGCTGTGCATGCAGTGGTTTGCAGGAATTCAGAATGATGTGAGAACGTGTTTCGAAAGATAAAGGCGTTCATTTAGAAGGTAGAATTTACAATTTCAGGACGAAAAGGTATAGTGTCTTGGAGTATGTTTGGACTTGCAGGCCTTTGAAAAAGATAAGTTATACTTATGAGGCCATAGACTGTGCTTTTGTTATTATGCAAGTTATGTTGCGAAACGTTTTAATGAGAGCTTTTGAACTTTGTTGACTTGACAAGTTTTTGTTGCTCAAAAGGTTATGTGAGTAATTTTTAAGAATGAAATAAAGATTGTTGTGTCTAACTTAAAGTTAGTGAGAAATGAAAATCAAATTATAATTTTAAACATCCTTAAACAGAAAGCTGCTGTGTCCGACCATTTTATTACACGAACTGAACGTGGTCAAAATTACTAATTCAAAAAATAAAAACAGCCAAGAAGGCAGGAAGGAACCTGGCTAGGCAGATGGTGTTATTCCTACTAACAACAACAAAGCACTAAAGTAGGTACGAAAGTGACAAACAGATAGACATAAACACAAGTGCATTAGCACAGCATCGATCGCATTACTGCCGAGAATAGATGAGATCAATTATTGATGGGAGTCTGCTGGCTAATGTTATGCCAAAAGGAGCTTTATTAACATACAAATAAGGGATTAAAAGAATGCTTGTATACCCTGGGAAAATATCAAAAGCTGCTTAAAAGCTAGATTTTTGCGGACTAAAAGCGGTTTCATACTAGCGGATTTTGTCGCACTTATACGCCTGTATACGCGTGACACCGCCGCTACGAATCGAGCGTCTCCGCGCGGAAAAACTTAGCCGAAAATCCCTGCCACCAAACGCGGAGGAACTCGTCAAAACATGATAGCTACCCATCCACGGACCGATCGCGTCAAGCGTTGCTTGAACTTAATGATCGATCGACACGTGAGGCTGTTACTTAGCATCCTCAAAGAGAGTCAGCGAACTCCAGCGGGGCCCACTACGGCCAGAGCCTGCTGGGGCTGCGGGATTGTTCGAAAGAGGTACCGCGGTCCAGGTACACAAAGGGCTCAAGAAGGAACACGGTGGGTATTAGTCAGTAAAAGTCTGACAGTCCCTCACGCCGGCACCCACAGCGGGAGGGGTCTGCGATGATTTCTCATCGACAAAAAAGGCTATTATTACCTTCGGCTTAAATAAAAATTTTGCACTTTAAACTTAGTAACAAGTTAAATAGGCTAAAGATTAGACTTAATCCGTCTTAGTCTAGTCATAGGCGTGTTTCGATAGTAACTATGTAGACTATAGATAAAGCCATGATCATCAATCAATTCGGTCTATCGTACTCGTGAGTCACTTGTCGGAACTGTTACTACGTCTACATCACACCATGAGATAAGACAGTTCATGGTGGGTTTTACAACGTACATCATCAGCCTTTTGATTGTCCCACTGCAAGGCACAGGCCTCTTTTCATACAGAAGAAATGAGCATTAATTACTATGCTTTGTCAAGGCTGGTTGGCGATTTCAAACCTTAAAATCTAGGCCACATTGTTGTCAAAGATATTCTTAGAAATTGCCTGACCCGGAATCGTACCCGCGGACTCATACATGAGAGGCAGGTGCTTGTACCATTTTTTTTAGTAACTTTGCCTCTGTTATGTCAGTCATTTGAAGTCAGAAGTCAGCTGTTCAGTTCGTACATCGTAGTCACTCGTTACCAATTTCTGGACGACAAACTTAAGGAATGTTGCTGAAAACCATGACGCAATGTGAAGACCCAAAAAAATACGCTAAAGGAACAGATGATTACAACTCCTAAAGCAACCTGCCTACCCCTGAGAGCAAAACCGTTATAATATAACAAGAAGTAGATAACCAAATGAAGCGACATAAAACCCGCGTGCCAAAGGTATTTCCCGCGTTAAAGAAAAATTGATAACTCCTGATAACAATGATGATAACGTTAGCAGAAGTACAGATGACAGCACATCTAGTTACAACGATCTGTCAAATTTTTGCGATATATTTTAAACCTTATCACAATAGTGGAAGGTTAATGTTAGTTTGGTAAAATTTTACAGGTTTGCGGAGACTGACTAGCTGTCGATTGTACTAAAATTTTTGCACGTACGTGATTATCTGGTAATGCTCTAAATAAGTATCAACTAATTAAAGGTACTTTAATCGTAAATGCTGATTAAACAAACGACAGAAATGATATCGATGAGTTCATTAAATTCAGGGTGGTTTGATAAAATGTGATAGATAATGTGTAGACAGTCATTTGTAAGTAGGCGCCAGAGTACTTAATTGATATTTGGATAGAGTTGCCACATGAAAAAATTAACACTCCCGAAAAAAGGCCCGATTTCTATAGAAAATAAGTAAGTAATGACAAAACTGCATCGACTTAGATAATTATACATAAGGATTGATCTTAATGCAATTATTACAAAAGTAAGATTTTTTTAAATTTATTGAAGAGATCTTTAATAACCAAAACATAACCAAAAACAGGTTATGTATAGAAATTTCCAAAAGTTCTGAGATCTTGGGACAAATCCTAAGATATGGTAACACTAGATTTGGGAGGCCTTACACAGACCTTACATGTATTTGTTGATAAGATAAAGCTTGAAGACGAATTTCATTTTCCTTTCATCTGATGGAAAAACACAAAACGTGTCTGATTGCACGAGTTATTTTGATATAAATGCAATTACATTTTTGATAACCATTGCTTAGGAAATGCACTATCATATATTCTTTCGATTTCTTTGCTTCACTAGTAATCTCATACGGTATTAATAGAACATTTTTAGTGCAAGACTGATTTCATTAAACAACCCACGTAATTAATGACGCGGATTAACTTACGCTCCAGTTTTCCGAATTGAAATCGTGTTTACATTGTTATTGTCACCTATTTTCTGGCCGATTGTCTTTTGTATTGTATGTTTATTTTTATTTTTTGTAGTTCTATTAATTCACTGTTGTCAAGCAAGAAATAAACGTACCTTTCCGCTGAGGTGTTGCGTCCCGCGTCACGTAGACGCTAGACAGAATGAAAGGGATCGCGAAGGGTCGACTCACCCGTATTTTATTTTAATAAATTGTTTACCCGACATAAAAAATAAAGTGTCAGACATGTCTACAAAATGACACTATTCAAAACACTTGTTAAAGTGTAGCTATATTTATGTTAAGCTTAAAAAACTTGTACAGAAAGAGACTGACTAAAAAGATTTAAATGCGCTGTTAAAACTTGCAGAAATAAAAAGCTATAGCAAACTTTTCTCAAGTTTATTTATTCAGATTTACTGTCCGCATTTCATGTATAAATTCAACTAGAAAAAATACTGTTACTGCAATTCCGGGATAACATATAAACATTAACAGCGCAGTGTATTTCTGCTCGCGACAAATACGAAATTTCTGTGATTCCCGACGTCCGTGGGTGAGAACACGGTGCCAACTAGGCCATAATGTCTTTAATACCGTCTACCAGAACGCACACATCTTCGCTAAATACACCGTCCAATGCGTAGACAGGAACACTGATATAAATATAGAACGGCACAAAGTAACCAATGGATGTTGCACAAGACATGTGTCAGTGGAATTTTTTCGCCACCGTGGTCTAATTTTAGATGCTTCGATTGTTTTGTCTGTTCGGGATTGTGTAATAGTCGTTAAATGTTTCCTAGTTTATGAAAATAGGGCGGTGGGTTCAACTGGCTAATTGTTTCGCAATGAAGGGATACAAATATTGTTTTGACAGGTCGGAGATACAGTTATGATGGGCTTAAACTGATACCTTTAAAATGCATTAGTGCGACTTATGGAGGCGATGTTATTTTGGACTATTGCAACAGTTGTCTTCGCTGTTAAGTTTTCTTTTTATGTGAATGCATAAGTCATAGAGGCATTTGGAATATAAATAGTTTTGCCTATTTTCGTGGACGTTGAGTTTCTTTATAGCTCTCGAATCAATTGGATCTGAAGATTGGTCAAAATCAAATGTAGTTAGGTCTAATTTAATGCCTTATAAAATAATTACTCTTGCTAGGTGTCTATGTCAGCAATCAGCGAAAGATTAAATCGCCAGAAGATACATAGCCTCGCTAATGCTAATGATTTACCGGTCGGTGTCAACTTAACGAAGCTCATATAAATACACTACTCACAAAAATTTAAGGATATTTTTTCATGGACGATTTTCTTATGGGATTTTCAAGAAGCTGTATCTCCAAGGAAAATGATCGTACAGCAAAAAGAAATCCAGGAAATTATAGATTCAAGATTCTAGTTTTCAAATCTATCCATGATTCTTTTTTTAAATCACTAGTTTTGGAATAACACTAAAGAAATCAGAGAAAGAAAAAAATTACCGATTTTTTTTCAACTTTGGAAAGCTACAAGTTCATAAACAATTTTTTTTTCTTTATCTCACTCCAAAGCTTTTTTTGAAAATTTTATGCGCTTTCATTTGATGTAACCGGTTAGTTTGTACGATGATTTTCCAAGGAATTATTGTCAATCAAAGCAAAAACGATCTTGTTCACTTTGTTTATCAATAACTCTGTAAATAATGATTGAATAGAAAATCTAAGCAGAGTTTTGAAATCTACACAAAATTTCCAA